>JASTWF010000125.1:0-469000 GCA_030390025.1 Squalus acanthias | reverse complement strand
GAATGGAGCTGTCTCAGTCTGTGAATGGAGTTGTTTGGGTTTGTGAATGGAACTGTCTGGGTCTGTGAATGGAGCTGTCTGGGCCTGTGAATGGAGCTGTCTGAGTCTGTGAATGGAACTGTCTGGGTCTGTGAATGGAACTGTCTGGGTCTGTGAATGTAGCTGTCTGGGTCTGTCAATGGAGCTGTCTGTGTCTGTGAATGGAGCTGTCTGGATCTGTAAATGGTGCTGTCTGAGTCTGTGAATGGAGCTGTCTGGATCTGTAAAAGGTGCTGTCTGAGTCTGTGAATGGAGCGGTCTGATTCTGAGAATGGAGCTTTCTGAGTCTGTGTATGGAGCTGTCTGGGTCTATGAAATTAGCTTTATGGGTCTGTGAATGGAGCTGTCTGGATGGGTAAATGGTGCTGTCTGAGTCTGTGAATGGAGCTGTCTGGATCTGTAAAAGGTGCTGTCTGAGTCTGTGATTGGAGCGGTCTGATTCTGAGAATGGAGCTTTCTGAGTCTGTGGAGAGCTGTCTGGGTGTTTGAAATTAGCTTTCTGGGTCTGTGAATGGAGCTGTCCGGGTCTGTGAATGGAGCTGTCTGGGTCTGTGAAAGAAGCTGTCTGGGTCTTTGAATGGAGCTGTCTGGATTTGTGAATGGAGCTGTCTGTGTCTGTGAATGGAGCTGTCTGGGTCTGTGAATGGAGCTGTCTACGTCTGTGAATGGAGCTGCGAGAGTCTGTAAATGGAGCTGTCTGGGTCTGTGAATGGAGCTGTCTGTGTCTGTGAATTGAGCTGTCTGAGTCTGAAAATGCAGCTGTCTCAGTCTGTAAATGGAGCTGTCTGGGTTTGTGAATGGAGTCGTCTGGGTCTTTGAATGGAGCTGTCTGAGTCTGTGAATGGATCTGTCTGGGTCTGTGAATGGAGCTGTCTGGATCTGTGAAATGAACTTTCGGAGTCTGTGAATGGAGCTGTCTGGGCCTTGGAATGGAACTGTCTGTGTCTGTGAATGGTGCTATCTAGATCTCTGAAATGAACTTTCTGAGTCTGTGAATGGAGCTGTCTGGATCTGTGAAATGTGCTGTCTGGGTCTGTGAAATCAGCTGCCTGGGTCCGTGAATGAAGCTGACTGAGTCTGTGAATGGAGCTGTCTGGTTCTGTGAATGGAGCTGTCTGAGTCTCTAAATGGAGCTGTCTGGGTCTGTGAAATGAGCTTTCTGGATCTTTGAATGGAGTTGTCTGAGTCTGTGAATGGAGCTGTCTGGGTCTTTGAATGGAGCTGTCTGGGTCTGTGAATGGAGCTGTCTGGGTCTGTGAAAGGAGCTGTCTTGGTCTGTGAATGGAGCTGTCTGAGTCTGTGAATGGAGCTGTCTGGGTCTGAGAATGGTGCTTTCCGAGTCTGAGAATGGTGCTGTTTGGTTCTCTGAATGGGGCTATCTGTGTCTGTGAATGAGCTGTCTGGATCTGTGAATGGAGCTGTCTGAGTCTGAGAATGGTGCTGTTTTGGTCTCTGAATGGAGCTATCTGTGTCGGTGAATGAGCTGTCTGGGTCTGTGAATGGAGCTGTCTGGGTCTGTCAATGGAGCTGTCTGAGTTTGTAAATGGAGCTGTCTGGATCTGTGAATGGAACTGTCTGTGTCTGTGGATGAGCTGTCTGGATCTGTGAAATGTGCTGTCTGTGTCTGAAAATGGAGTTGTCTGGGTCTGTGAATAGAGCTGTCTGTCGTTGTTAATGGAGCTGTCTGGGTCTGTGACCTGAGCTTTAAGAGTCTTTGAAGCCAGCCATCTGGATCTTTGAATGGAGCTGCCTGAGTGTCTGAAATGAGCTTTCTGAGTCTCTGAATGGAGATGTCTGGGTCTGTGAATGGAGCTGTCTGAGTCTGTGAATGGATCTGTCTGGGTCTGTGAATGGACCTGTCTTATCTGTGAAATGAACTTTCGGAGTCTGTGAATGGAGCTGTCTGGGTCTCTGAATGGAACTGTCTGTGTCTGTGAATGGTTTTATCTAGGTCTCTGAAATGAACTTTCTGAGTCTGTGAATGGAGCTGTCTGAATATGTGAATGAATCTAACAGCAGAAAACGCTGGAAATCTCTGCAGGCCAGGCACAATCCGTGGAGAGAGAAACAGAGTTAACGTTTCAGGTCGAAGACTTTTGGTCAATGGAGCTGTCTGGGTCTCTAAATGGAGCTGTCTGAGTCTGTGAATGGAGCTGTCTGGATCTGTGAAAAAAACTTTCGGAGTCTGTGAATGGAGCTGTCGGAGTCTCTGAATGGAACTGTCTGTGTTTCTGAATGGAGCTGTCTGGATCTGTGAATGGAGCTGTCTGGGTCTGTGAATGCAGCTGTCTGGATCTGTGAAATAAACTTTCGGAATCTGTGAATGGAGCTGTCTGAGTCTCTGAATGGAGCTGCCTGGGTCTGTGAATGGTGCTGTCTGGGTCTGTAAATGGAACTGTCTGTGTCTGTGAATGGTGCTATCTAGGTCTCTGAAATGAACTTTCTGAGTCTTTGAATGGAGCTGTCTGAATCTGTGAATGAATCTAACAACATAAAACGCTGGAAAACTCAGCAGGCCAGGCACAATCCGTGGAGAGAGAAACAGAGTTAACGTTTCAGGTCGAAGACCTATCGTCAATGGAGCTGTCTGGGTCTGTAAATGGAGCTGTCTGAGTCTGTGAATGGAGCTCTCTGGGTCAGTGAAGTATGCTTACTGCGTCTGTGAAATGAGCTGTCTGGGTCTGTGAATAGAGCTGTCTGAGTCTGTGAATGGTGCTGTCTGAGTCTGTGCATGGTGCTGTCTTGTTCGATGAAATGAGCTGTCTGTGTCTTTGAATGGAGCTGTCTGGATTTGTGAAATGTGCTGTCTTGTTCTGCGAAATCAGCTGTCTGGGTCTGTGAATGAAGCTGTCTGAGTCTGTGAATGGAGCTGTCTGTGTCTGTGAATTGAGCTGTCAGAGTCTGTAAATGGACATGTCTGGGTCTGTAAATGGAGCTGTCTGGGTCTGTAAATGGAGCTGTCTGGGTCTGTAAATGGAGCTGTTTGGGTCTGTGAATGGAGCTGTTTGGGTCTGTAAATTGAGTTGTCTGGGTCTGTAAATGGAGCTGTCTGGGTCTGTGAATGGAGCTGTCTGTGTCAGTGAATGGAGCTGTCTGAGTCTTTGAATGGAGCTGTTTGGGTCTGTGAATGGAGCTATCTGTGTCTATTAATGGGCTGTCTGGGTCTGTGAATGGAGCTGTCTGGGTCTGTGAATGGAGTTGTCTGGGTCTGTGAATTGAGCTTTCTGGGTCTGGTAATGGAGCTGTCTGGGTCTGTGAATGGAGCTGTCTGAGTCTGTGAATGGAGCTTTGTGCCTCTGTGAATTGTGATGTCAGGGTCTGTGAATTGCGCTGACTGAGTCTGTGCAATGAGTTGTCTGGATCTGTGAATGGAGCTGCATGGGTCTGTGAATGGAGCTTTCGGAGTCTGTGAAATGCGTTGTCTAGGTCTGTGAATGGAGATGTCTGTGTCTGTGAATTGAGCTGTCTGAATCTGTGAAATGAGTTGTCTGGGTCTGTCAATGGAGCTGTCTGATCTGTGAAATGAGTGGTCTGGTTCTGTGAAGGGAAATGTCTGGGTATGTGAAATGAACTTTCTGTGTTTGTGAAATGAGCTGTCTTGGTTTTTGAAATCAGCTTTCCATGTCTGTGAATGTAGCTGTTTGGGTCTGTGAAATCACAGAATCACAGAACCCCCTAATGCAGATAGAGGCCATTTCGGCCCATCGAGCCTGCACCGACACATATCCCACCCTATCCTCGTAACCCCACGTATTTAATCCCCCTAACACTAATGGTCAATTTATCATAGCCAAATCAAGCTAACCCGCACATCTTTGGACTGTCTAGGTCTGTGAATGTAGCTGTCTGGATCTGTGAATGGAGCTGTCTAGGTCTGTGAAGTGAGCTGTCTGGGTCTGTGAATGGAGCTGTCTGGGACAGTCAAATGAGCTTTCTGAGTCTGTGAAACGATCTGTCTTGGTCTGTGAATGGTGATGTCTGTGTCTGTGAAATGATCTATCTGGGTCTGTGAATGGAGCTATCTGTGTCTGTGAATGAGCTGTCTGGATCTGTGAATGGAGCTGTCTGAGTCTGAGAATGGTGCTGTTTCGGTCTCTGAATGGAGCTATCTGTGTCGGTGAATGAGCGGTCTGGGTCTGTGAATGGAGCTGTCTGGGTCTGTGAATGGAGCTGTCTGGGTCTGTGAATGGAGCTGTCTGAGTCTGTAAATGGAGCTGTCTGGATGTGTATATGCAACTGTCTGTGTTCGATGAAATGAGCTGTCTGTGTCAATGAAAGGAGCTGTCTGGATCTGTGAAATGTGCTGTCTGGGTCTGCGAAATCAGCTGTCTGTGTCTGTGAATGAAGCTGTCTGAGTCTGTGAATGGAGCTGTCTGTGTCTGTGAATTAAGCTGTCAGAGTCTGTAAATGGACCTGTCTGGGTCTGTGAATGGAGCTGTCTGGGTCTTTGAATGTAGCTGTCTGAGTCTGTAAATGGAGCTGTCTGGGTCTGTGAATGGAGCTGTCTGGGTCTGTGAATGGAGCTGTCTGGGTCTGTGAATGGAGCTGTCTGTGTCTGTGAATTAAGCTGTCAGAGTATGTAAATGCAGCTGTCTGGGTCTGTGAATGGAGCTGTCTGTTTCTGTGAATGGAGCTGTCTATGTCTGTGAATTGATATGTCAGAGTCTGTAAATGGAGCTGTCTGGGTCTGTAAATGGAGCTGTCTGGGTCTGTAAATGGAGCTGTCTGGGTCTGTAAATGGAGCTGTTTGGGTCTGTGAATGGAGCTGTTTGGGTCTGTAAATGGAGCTGTCTGGGTCTGTAAATGGAGCTGTCTGGGTCTGTAAATGGAGCTGTCTGGGTCTGTGAATGGAGCTGTCTGTGTCTGTGAATGGAGCTGTCTGAGTCTGTGAATATAGCTGTTTGGGTCTGTGACTGGAGCTATCTGTGTCTGTGAATGGGCTGTCTGGGTCTGTGAATGGCGCTGTCTGGGTCTGTGAATGGAGCTGTCTGGGTCTGTGAATTGAGCTTTCTGGGTCTGTGAATGGAGCTGTCTGAGTCTGTGAATGGAGCTGTGTGCCTCTGTGAATTGTGATGTCAGGGTCTGTGAATTGCGCTGACTGAGTCTGTGCAATCAGTTGTCTGGGTCTGTGAATGGAGCTGCATGGGTCTGTGAATGGAGCTTTCGGAGTCTGTGAAATGCGTTGTCTAGGTCTGTGAATGGAGAGGTCTGTGTCTGTGAATTGAGCTGTCTGAATCTGTGAAATGCGTTGTCTGGGTCTGTCAATGGAGCTGTCTGGGTCTGTGAAATGTGTGGTCTGGTTCTGTGAAGGGAAATGTCTGGGTATGTGAAATGAACTTTCTGTGTTTGTGAAATGAGCTGTCTTGGTTTTTGAAATCAGCTTTCCATGTCTGTGAATGTAGCTGTTTGGGTCTGTAAAATCACAGAATCACAGAACCCCCTAATGCAGATAGAGGCCATTTCGGCCCATCGAGCCTGCACCGACACATATCCCACCCTATCCCCGTAACCCCACGTATTTAATCCCCCTAACACTAAGGGTCAATTTATCATAGCCAAATCAAGCTAACCCGCACATCTTTGGACTGTCTGGGTGTGGGAATGGAGCTGTCTGGGACAGTCAAATGAGCTTTCTGAGTCTGTGAAACGATCTGTCTTGGTCTGTTAATGGTGATGTCTGGGTCTGTGAAATGATCTATCTGGGTCTGTGAATAGAACTGTCTTGGTCTTTCAATGGAGCTGTCTCGGTCTGTGAATGGAACTGTCTGGGTCGGTGAATGGAGCTGTCTGCGTCTGTGAATGGAACTGTCTGGGTCTGTGAATGGAGCTGTCTGAGTCGGTGAATGGAGCTGTCTGAGTCTGTGAATGGAGCTGTCTGGGTCTGTGTCATGAGCTTTCTGAGTCTTTGAAGTGAGCCATCTGAGTCTATGAATGGAGCTGCCCGGGTCTGTGAAAGGAGCTCTCTGGGTCTGTGAATGGAGCTGTCTGGGCCTGTGAATGTCGCTTTCTGTGACTGTGAATGGTGCTTTCTGAGTCTGTGAAGTGAATTGTCTGGGTCTGTGAATGGATCTGTCTGGGTCTGTGAATGGAGCTGTCAGAATCTGTGGAATGAGTTGTCTTTCTCTGTGAATGGAGATGTCTAGGTCTGTGAAATGAACTTTCTGGGTTTGTGAAATGAGCTTTCTGAGTCTGTGAATGGAGCTGTCTGGGTCTGTGAATGCAGCTGTCTGGATCTGTTAATGGAGATGTCTGGGTCTGCGAATGGAGCTATCTGGGTCTGTGTATTTAGCTGACTGAGTCTCTGAAATGAGTTGTCTGTGTCTGTGAATGGAGACGTCTAGATCTGTGAAATGA
This sequence comes from Squalus acanthias, assembly GCA_030390025.1. NCBI lineage: Eukaryota > Metazoa > Chordata > Chondrichthyes > Squaliformes > Squalidae > Squalus > Squalus acanthias. The sequence continues at coordinate 462,607 of JASTWF010000125.1, read as the reverse complement.
ACTTTCTGTGTTCTTGAAATGAGCTGTCTGGGTTTTTGAAATCAGCTTTCCATGTCTGTGAATGTTGCTGCCTGTTTCTGTGATTTGAGCTATCTGAGTCTGTGAATGGATCTGACCTAATCTGTGAATGGAGCTGTCTAGGTCTCTGAAATGAACTTTCTGAGTTTGTGAAATTAGTTGTCTGTGTTTTTGAAACGAGCATTTTGGGAAGATTAACAAGGCAAGGGAATACACAATGAATGGTAGGACCCTAGGAAGGAGGGAGATTCAGAGGGACCTTGATGTGCATGGACATAGATCCCTGAGGCAGCAGGAGAGGTAGATAAGGTGGTTAAAAAGGCATATGGGATACTTGCCTTCATTCGCCGAGGCATAGAATATAAGTGCAGGGAGGTTACGACGGAGCTGTACAAAACGCTAGTTAGGCCACAGCTGGAATACTGTGTGCAGTTCTGGTCGCCACACTATAGGAAGGATGTGATTGTATTTGAAAGGGTGCAGAGGAGATTCACCAGGATGTTACCTGGGCTGGAGCGCTTCAGCTATGAAGAGAAACTGGACAGGCTGGGGTTGTTTTCCTTCGAGCAGAGAAGGTTGAGGGGGAACCTGATTGAGGTGTACAAAATTATAAGGGACATTGATACGGTAGATAGAAAAGAACTTTCCCCTTAGTAGAGGGGTCAATAACCAGGGGGCATAGTTTCAATGTAAGGGGCAGAAGGTTTAGAGGGGATTTGAGGAAAAACTTTTTCACCCAGAGGGTGGTTGGAATCTGGAACTCACTGCCTAAAAGGGTGGTAGAGGCAGGGAATCACAACATTCAAGAAGCATTTAGATGAGCACTTGAAATGCCATAGCACACAAGGCTACGGACCAAGTGCTGGAAAATGGGATTAGAATAGATGGGGCTTGATGGCCGGCGGGGACACGTTGGGCCAAAGGGCCTCTTTCTGTGCTGTATAAATTTATGACTCTGTGACTATGACTATGACCTTCTCCCCAGGAATATTTGGTGCCCAATCCTTCCCTTTTTTGAGCATGTCTCCATTATCATCACGACAACATATTGCCATGTGGCCTGCAGCTCACCAACCTTATTAACCACACTTCATGCATTTACCCACATGCACTGTAAACCTGTCTTGTATTCTCTTAATCTGACCCCACATAGGACCTTATTATTTATTACTCTTGTGTTATCCGTCTCTCCCAATCCTTTGTGCACCTTATTTCTCCTTTCTAATGCTACAGGCTGGTGCCCACCCACTGCCAAATTAGTTTAAAACCTCCCCAACACTACGAGCAACCCACCCCCCTCCCCGTCGAGGCCGTTGGTTTCGGCCCTGTTGAGGTGCAAACTTTCCGGCCTGTACAGGCCCCACCTACCCGAGAACCGGTCCCAATGTCCCAGGAATCTAAAGCACTCCCTAATGCACCATCTCTCCAGCCACTCATTCATCTGCTCTATCCTTCTATTTCTATACTCACAGCACAGACACCGGGAGTAATCCAGACCTTTGAGGTCCTGATTTTAATCTCTTTCCCAGCTCCCTAAAATCTGCCTGCAGGTCGTCATCCCTCGTTCTACATATGTCATTGGTACCGATATGGACCACGACCTCTGGCTGTTCACCCTCCACCCTCAGAATGTTCTTCAGTTCTTGACCCTGGCACCAGGGAGGAAACATACCATCCTGGAGTCACGTCTGCGGCCGCAGAAACGATTGTCTATTCCCCTAACTATTGAATCCCCGATCACTATTGCTTTCCTGATCTTTCTCCTCCCCCCCGCCCCCCCCCCCCCCCACCCCCCACTGTAGAGCTGATCCACCCGTGGTGCTCTGGACTTGGCTCTGGCTGTACTCGCCAGAGGAACCAACTCCCTCTCCAGTATGTACCACTGAATACCGGTTAGAGAGTGAGATGCACTCAGGAGACTCCTGCACTACCTGCCTGGTCCACCTTGTCTGTCTGGCGGTCACCCATTCCCTCTCTGCCTGCACACTCTTAGGTTGCGGGGTGACCATCTCCTGAAACGTGCTATCCACGTAGTTCTCAGCCTCACGGATGCACCGCAGTGACGCCAGTTGCTGTTCAAGCTCCTAATCCCGGATTCGAGCTCCTCCAGCTGACGACACTTCCTGCACATGTGGTTGTCCAGGACACAGGAAGTGGACTGGAGTTCCCACATGGCACAAGATGTGTATTCCACGGGAATGAGGTGCCCTGCCATGCCTTTATTTAATAGTCATGATGCGGAGATGCCGGTGTTGGACTGGGGTGGACAAAATTGAGAGGTCGTACAACACCAAGTTATAGTCCAACAGTTCACCACTACTTCACCTGAGGAAGGGGCGATCGATAGCTCCGAAAGCTTGTGATTTCAAATAAAACTGTTGGACTATAACCTGGTGTTGTACGACCTCTGAATTTTATTTAATAGAGCATTACTAACTTAACAGAAATAAACACAAGACTTAAATTTATATTTAGAATTCGCATTGTTAAACTGTTCAAATAATCTGTAGAATGAGTTGTTGTTAGCCTGGTAACGACCTCATGGTGTCTGGCAAGTGATATCCCATGCACTGTGACTTTGTGGGAACAGGAGATTACATGACTTTGGACCAGAAAGGTGGTGGGCGGGTCTGTCTACTAGTTAGAGGAACTGTATTAGTTTGAGGAGCTGTATTAGTTTGAGGTACTGTATTAGCTTGAGGGGCTGTATTAGTTTGAGGGGGTATAATAGTTTGATATGCTGTATTAGTTTCAGGTGCTGTATTAGTTTGAGGAACTGTATTAGTTTGAGGAGCTGTATTAGTTTCAGGTACTGTATTAGTTTCAGGTACTGTATTAGTTTGAGGTACTGTATTAGATGAGGGGCTGCATTAGTTTGAGGATCCATCGACACAAATTCACCACTTTCATTGTTTAACTAAATGGCCACAGTTAAGGCGGCCAGACCCATCCCAGAGTGGAGCAGAGCAGCCCTGAGAGGTCACTCTAAATTTGGGAATTTAATTACTGAATGGCCACAGCAGAGCGAAGGACATCACCGAAACAATATGAGGTCGAGAGATGGGTCTGGTGATGTTTGAAACAACAACTCCATTGCTGGGAGAATAAAGCTGGCAATTGTCATTAGTTAATTCATGTGACCAGAATTCTCCGGTCTTTGGGGTTTTCAATTACAATCTCAGCACAAAATATATTCCATCACAGCAGGGTATTAACTCGGCTGTCGTCATCTGTTTGTTCAAATGTTTTTTTAAATAATATTTTCAGCAACCTCAATCTCCCCGTGGATATCCCGCAGGGTATAAATGAAAGGCTCTGGGAATGTAGCACCTCAGAGTATAATTCAGAGAGATTGCCTGCAGCACGAAGGGACACATCGCTTCACACAGAAAATGAATCTGCCAATTCAACATGCACAGAAAATATGGTACATGATCATTGCCGTCATTGGTGTTCCTGGTAAGTGATTATAACCATTGAAGTTGTGTAAATCTGTGTGTGAGCTGGTCTCTGGTTTTGCTCTGTGTCTGATAATGTTACATCCTGATCTAGTGGTCACCGTTATACAGACACCCGATCAGTGATAGCATTTCGTTTAGACAAATGACCTGAATTATTTCTGAGGTTTTATTGCATTGCCTCAACTGAAAGTAAAACTCTGTTTGTAACTCACGGGCTCGCTGTGTTATGTAGTTATTGACTTTCGTGTTATATTGTGTACTGTTGAATCAGACCTCAGTGTAAGGAACTCTCTGAGAGAAGGTATTGGTGGAAGGGTCTCTCACTGTAGAACTACTGAGTGTGGGTCACTAACCGGAGTGGAACACCTGACCCCAGTGGCCATGTATTGCTGGGAGTATCTGTCACTGCAGAAATGTACTGAGTGTGGGTCACTAACCGGAGTGGAACACATGACCCCGGTGGCCATGTATTACTGGGAGTATCTCTCACTGTAGAACTGTACAGAGTGTGGGTCACTAACTGGAGTGGAACACCTGACCCCAGTGGCCATGTATTACTGGGAGTATCTGTCACTGTAGAATTACTGAGTGTGGGTCACTAACCGGAGTGGAACACCTATAGACTCTGGAACAGCTCCCATGGATTGGAGGGTAGCTAATGTAACCCCACTATTATAAAAAGGTGGTAGAGAGAAAATGGGGAATTATAGACCGGTAGGCCTGACATCGGTAGTGGGGAAAATGCTGGAGTCCATTATAAAAGATGTAATAGCAGAGCACTTGGAAAACAGTGACAGGATCAGACAAAGTCAACATGGATTTACAAAAGTTAAATCATGTTTGACTAATCTACTGGAATTTTTTGAGGATGTAACTGGCAGAATAGATTAGGGAGAAACAGTGGATGTAGTGTATTTGTAATTTCAGCAGGCTTTCGATAAGGTCCCGAAAAAGAGATTAGCATGCAAAGTTAAAGCACACGGGATTGGGGGTAAGGTACTGTCTTGGATAGAAAACTGATTGGCAGACAGGAAGCAGAGAGTTGAAATAAACGGGACTTTTTCCGAGTGGCAGGCAGTGACTAGTGGGGTACCGCAGGGATCGGTGCTAGAACCCCAGTTATTCACAATATATATTAATGATCTAGACGAGGGAACTAGATGTAATATCTCTAAGTTTGAAGATGACACACGACTGGGGCGGGGGGCGGGGGGGGGGCGTGTGTGCTGTGAGGAGGATGCAGAGAAACTCCAGTATGATTTGGACATTTTGGGTGATTGGGCAGATGCAGTATAATGTGGATAAATGCAAGGGTATCCACTTTGGTGGCAAAAACAGGAAGGCAGATTATTATCTGAATGGCAATAGATTGGGAAAAGGCGAAGTGCAACGAGATCTGGGTGTCCTTGTGCACAAGTCGCTGAAGGTAAGCATGCAGGTGCAGCAGGCGGTTAATAAGGCAAATTTTATGTTGGCCTTCATAGCGAGAGGATTCGAGTACAGGAGCAAGGATGTCTTGTTGCAGTTGTACAGGGCCTTGGTGAGACCACACCTTGAGTACTGTGTGCAGTTTTGGTCGCCTTATCAATGGAAGGATGTTCTTGCTCTGGAGAGAGTGCAGCGAAGATTCACCAGACTGATACCTGGGATGGCAGGAATGACGTATGAAGAGAGATTGGGTCGATTGAGCTTGTATTCGCTAGAATTTAGAAGAATGAGAGGGGATCTCATTGAAACTTATAAAATTCTAACAGGACTAGACAGACTAGATGCAGGAAGGATGTTCCCGATGGTGGAGGAGTCCAGGACCAGGGGTCACAATCTAAGGATAAGGGGTAAGCCATTTAGGTTTGAGATGAGGAGGAATTTCTTCACCCAGAGAGTGGTGAACCTGTGGAATTCTCTACCACAGAAGACAGTTGAGTCCAATTCATTAAATATATTCAAGAAGGAGTTAGTTATATTTCTTAAGGCTAAGGTGATCAAGGGATATGGGGAGAAAGCAGGGACAGGGTACTGAATTTGGATGATCAGCCATGATCGCATTGAATGGCGGAGCAGGCTCGAGGGGCCGAATGGCCTACTCCTGCTCCTATTTTCTATGTTTCTATCCCAGTGGCAGGAAACGGCTATTGAGGTCGATGATCAGCCATGATTTTATTGAATGGCGGAGCTGGTTCGAGGGGCCGAATGGGCTACTCCTGCTCCTATTTCTGATGTTCTTATGTTCATATATAAGTTGAAATGCATTGATAATGCTTTGTTTCCTACTGAACTGCACCAACAGAAACAGATGTTAACTCATTACTGACAGGTAAACAGCAGGACAGCAGTGTTACAGTATTCAAATCCTCTCTATATTGACTTATTCTTACTCTACGTATAGTTATTGTAAATACTTTCATTGTTTTGGTGCTGATTAATCACCTTCCCCCACCACCCCCCTGAGAATCTGTGGTTCATGAGCACTGAATTTCATTATGTTACATAGAAGCATCAAAGATAGGAGCAGGAGTTGGCCATTCGGCCCCTCGAGCCTGCGCTGCCATTTAATGAGATCATGGCTGATCATCCAAATTTAGTACCCTGACCCTGCTTTCTCCCCATATCCCTTGATCCCTTTAGCCTTAAGAAATATATCTATCTCATTCTTGAATATATTTGAAGAATTGGCCTCAATTGCCTGCTGTGGTAGAGAATTCCATATGTTCACCACTCTCTGGGTGAAGAAATTCCTCCTCATCTCAGTTCTAAATGGCTTACCCCTTATGCTTAGACTGTGACCCCTGGTTCTGGACTCCCCCGCCATCGGGAACATCCTTCCTGCATCTAGTCTGTCTAGTCCTGTTAGAATTCTATAAGTTTCAATGAGATCCCCTCTCATTCTTCGAAACTCTAGCGAATATAAGCCTAATCGACCCAATTTCTCTTCATACTTCATTCCTGCCATCCCAGGTATCAGTCTGGTAAATCTTCGCTGCACTCCCTCCATGGCAAGAACATCATTCCTCAGATAAGGCGACCAAAACTGCACACAATACTCAAGGTGTGACTCACCAACGTGTACAGCTGCAGCAAACATCCGTGCTCCTGTACTCGAATGCTTTGCTATGAAGGCCAACATACCATTTGCCTTCTTATCCGCCTGCTGCACCTGCATGCTTACCTTCAGCGACTGGTGCACAAGGACTCCCAGATAACGTTGCACAACCCCTTTTCCCAATCTATTGCCGTTCAGAAAATAATCTGTCTGACTGTTTTTGCAACCAAAGTGGATAACCTCGCATTTATCCACATTATACTGCATCTGCCATGCATCTGCCTAATCACCCAAACTGTCCAAATCATACTGGAGTTTCTCTGCATCCTCCTCACAGCACACACGCCCACCCAGCTTTGTGTCGTCTGCAAACTTAGAAATATTACATCTAGTTCCCACGTCTAGATCATTAATATATATTGTGAATAGCTGGGGTCCTAGCACCGATCCCTGTGGTACCCCACTAGTCTCTGCCTGCCACTCGGCAAAAGACCCGTTTATTCCAACTCTTTGCTTCCTGTCTGTCAACCAGTTCTCTATCCAAATCAGTACCTTACCCCCAATCCCATGTGCTTTAACTTTGCACGCTAATCTCTTATGCGGGACCTTATCGAAAGCCTTCTGAAAGTCCAAATACACCACATCCACTATTTCTCCCTAATCTATTCTACCAGTTGCATCCTCAAAAAATTCCAGTAGATTAGTCAGGCATGATTTCCCTTTTGTAAATCCATGTTGACTTTTTCCGATCCTGTCACTGTTTTCCAAGTGCTCTGCTATTATATCTTTCATAATGAACTCTAGCATTTTGCACACTACCGATGTCAGTCTTACCAGTCTATAGTTCCCCGTTTTTTCTCTACCACCTTTTTTAAATAGTGGGGTTACATTAGCTACACTCCAATCCATGGGAACTGTTGCAGAATCTATAGAATTTTGAAAGATGACCAGCAATGCATCTACTGAGTGCAAGTCAGCAGAGAGTGCTGAGTTTGGGTAAGTGTGAGTAGTTCTTTAATTGTTATTTCTCTTTAAATCATTCTTGATAAGAGTACTTAAGCAGTTTAAGTGAAGGGGAAAAGTTAACTATTTGGGATTCTGTTGGTTTAAGAAGAGTAAAACAAGGTTACACTGCAGTAGGAGTAAATTGGCACAGCAGGCAGTGGAAACCAGTTTTCTAATCAATCAGCAGGGGTGACTCATTTGGCTGTAAACAAACAAACAGTAGAAAAAGACCAGTGCTAGTGAGAGCAAGCACTGAGTGCAAGTCAGCAGAGAGTGCTGAGTTTGGGTAAGTGTGAGTTCGGGTGAGGGGGGTGAAGGGTGCTCTTTTCAAACTTTAACTCTGGGTTGTAGTTAATAAGGCCTTTCTGGTGCAGAGTGACTGTTGGTAAACCATTTAACTGGTGTAATTTAGAGGGATTGATTTAATTTAAATCCAATTAATTAGAGGGGATACTAGCAGCTCTAATCGGGCAGAGAGTGTCCATAACTATGAATAAAAAAATAATTAATTACATAGAATGGAGCAGGTGATGTGTTACTGTTGCAAGATGTGGGAGCCGTTGGACCCCATTGAGGCTCACAGTGATTACATCTGTGACAAGTGTCTGCTGCTACAGAAACTCCAGCTCCGTGTTGATGAGCTGGAATCTGAGCTTCAGACACTGCGACACATCAGGGAGGGGGAGAAGTACCTGGACTTTGTGTTTCAGGAGGTGGTCACACCTATGAAGTTAATTAATTCAGATGTAGCCCATGGTCAGGGACAGGACGGTGTGACTACGAGTGAGGCAGGTACGGGGATCCAGGAGGTAGTGTTGGAGGAGCCGCAGCCCTTGCTCTTGTCCAACAGGTTCGAGGTTCTTACTCCCTGTGGGGACGGGAGCAGGGACTGCAGGGAGGATGAGCAACCTGGCCACAGCAACGTGGCACGGGGGGCCATTCAAGAGGGGGGTGTAAATAGAAATGTTGTAGTGGTAGGGGATAGTATTATTAGGGGGATAGATAGAGTTCTCTGCAGCCGAGAGCGAGAGTCCCGTAGGCTGTGTTGCCTGCCCGGTGCCAGGGTTAAGGACATCTCCTCCGGGCTGGAAAGAAACTTGCAGTGGGAGGGGGTGGATCCAGTTGTCGTGGTCCATGTTGGTACAAACGACGTAGATAGGACAAGGAAGCCGGTTCTTTTAAAGGAGTATGAGCAGCTAGGGGTCAAATTAAAAAACAGAACCTCAAGGGTAATAATCTCTGGATTATTACCTGAGCCACGAGCGAATTTGGCTAGGATAAATAAAATTCGAGATTTAAATGTGTGGCTCAAAGTCTGATGTGGGAGAAATGGGTTTTGCTTCCTGGGACACTGGCACCAGTACTGGGGCAGGAGGGAGCTGTTCCGTTGGGATGGGCTTCACTTGGCCACTGCTGGGACTGGAGTCCTGGCGGATCATATAACTAGGGCTGTAGAGAGGGCTTTAAACTAACTAGTGGGGGGGAGGTTCCTAGAGAGCAAATAATAAAAATGACAACAGAGAAGGTCATAGACTTAGGTAGCAGTGGGGAAATTAAAAACCAGAGTGTGTCAGGAAGGGGCAGAAGGTATGGAGTAAAAGGTAAAGTAATAAAAAGGGCAAAAGCAGGAACTAAGTGTCACAAAACATATTTGAAAGTTCTCTATCTGAATGCACGTAGCATTCGTAACAAAATAGACGAGTTAATGGCACAAATAACTACATATGGGTATGATCTTGTGGCAATTACAGAAACATGGCTGCAGGGTGACAATGCCTGGGACTTAAACATACCAGGTTATTTAACGATCAGGAAGGGCAGGCAGGAAGGAAGGGGAGGTGGGGTGGCTATGTTAATAAAGGAAGGAATCACTGTAATACAGAGAAATTATATTGGGTCAAAAGATCAGGATAATGAAACAGTTTGGGTGGAGATAAGGAATAATAAGGGGAAACTAGTGGGCGTAGTCTACAGGCCTCCGAATAGTTGCAAATCTGTTGGACGGAGTATCAATCAGGAAATAGTTGAGGCTTGTAATAAGGGAACATCTATAATTATGTGGGATTTTAACTATCATATTAATTGGACAAATCAAATTGGACAGGGCTGCCTTGAGGATGAGTGAAGGGTTTGGATCGGGTGGATGCGGGGAGGATTTTCCCGATGATGGGTGAAACTAGAACTAGGTGGCATAGTCTTAGAATAAGGGGCTGCTCTTTCAAAACTGAGATGAGAAGGAACCACTTCACTCAGAGGGTGGTAGGTCCATGGAATATGCTGCCCCCAAAAGTTGTAGAAGTTACATCATTACATAAATTTAAAACAGAAATAGACAGTTTCCTTGAAGTAAAGGGAATTAAGGGTTACGGGGAGCGGGCAGGAATTTGGACATGAGTCGAGTTTCGGATCGGTCATGGCCCTGTGGGTAACGTAGCGGGCCCAGGGGCCGTGTAGCCTGATCCTGCTCCTATTTCGTGTGTCCAATTCTGTCAGGTTCAGGAGATGGTTCTGTGATAGTAGATTTGTAAGGGGCCGTGTCTCAGACGGTGCTGGTGCGAGGTTAGGCCTTCTTTGCCTAATACTATTGCTTGCTCTGGTCTCCGGCCAGCCTTTTTGCAATAAGCACCTGTGAGTGGTTCGACCCACTCGCCCTTATGGTTCTAACACTGGACTTTGGTGCACGGAGCAGTAATGCAGAGAAAACTCAAATAGACCCTGTTGAATAGTACGAAATGGAAATCTTTATTGCATGGCGTCTAAAATCATGAAGTACATGTCATAGGCGCAAATCAACGAGAGTACAAGTATACATACATTCATAAAGCTTGGTCTATGGAAATGAAGAACACACGGCACATCGTAAAAAAGGGAACACATTATACCTTAACGTTATTAAAAACCACCCTCCCTTAACAATACCTACACTACGTCTAGATTTGTAGGATCGGAAAACATGCTCACCACTCGTGTTACTTCGGAGATTTTTAAAGTGAGGCACTCAGCTCGGTTCGCTGCAGCGCCTGACTGTCACGTGTTTGGAAGGGTCTCTGCACCCCACTTGTTTACTTTCGCTGCTGCGAAAAGCAGGCCAGACTCTCTGTTGTCATGAAGAACTCGGCAGAACTCGGAACGTTTGTAAAATTCAAAGAACAGTCTTCCTCTGCTCGATACAGGTTGTAGTCGGTAGAACTCAAAGAAGAGTTCTTTATTTATATTTTCGGGCGCGGTCGGGGTTTACTGACCGTGGCGGCACGTGGATTCTTCTCGTCTTCTTCTCGTCTCGTCTCTTCAGGCCTCCGGGTCCAGACACCGTTTACCGACACTCGGGATGGTGTACCCTGTTATTTGCCCTTGTCGGGGCGGCTCGTTCCGATTGAGCTCCACCCAACATTCGAATAACCGACCAGTACGGCTAAGAGTCAAGAGTCAACAAAGTCCAGAGAAACACAAAGTCCAGCCCTAAGGAAGAGCTTCAGCAAGGGTCCGCCGAGAGATAAGAGCCAGCCGGGAGAATAAGAGTTCAGCAGTCAGCAGCGAGATAAGAGACCGATGGACATTTGTTCTCTATAGTTATAGTGATGTGTCCCCTTATCTCCCGCTCAAATCTTAATGTTTGTCCTTTGTGTAATATTGGCGCACAAAACTCCCAGCATGGGGCGATTCTTTTCTTTAACGGGTTTCGGTAGCACCTGAAACTGGCCAACTATCCGTTAATGTCTTCCCAATTGTTGAACCAGCCAGCATGTGTATGAATCGTCTCCCTGACTGGTTTTGGGGCCTCCCCGAATACTGACTTAATCACCCGTCAATGTCTCTCTCATTGTAGAGCCGTGGGGGTATTTGTGTTTTGATGTGTCTGGATGGGCCTTCAATTGCCCAGTACAATGGTCCTTACTGTGCATAGGAAAACGATTCCAGCACTTATATCTTTGCTATTGTTCCAAATGCAAACGGGTTGCATCCTGTCTTTATCAGTGTTTACCGAGTATGATCCAATCTTATACTGAATGTTTATTCGACGCCATCTTGTCTGCCCATTGTATTTCTGGAAGCTTCTGCCACGATGCGCGGCGGCCATTTTACAGGCTTCTGTGTCCTTTATTATCAGGACAGCATTTCGTTTAATAAAACTGATCAAACGAATCTGCTTCTCTCTTGTTATTTTGAATCGCGATAATTGCAAAACTTTACAGATTGGCGTTTAGGATCAGATCAGCCATGATCTTATTGAATGGCGGAGCAGGCTCGAGGGGCCAATTGGCCTACTCCTGCTCCTATTTCTTATGTTCTTATGTTCTTACTATTTCGACGGCCACTTCCTTAAGTACCCTAGGATGTAGATAATCAGGCCTTGGGGATTTATCGGCCTTCTATCCCGTCAATATCCCAACAATTGATTTCATTCAATTCCTCCCTCTCATTAGACAGGATGAATATTGGACTGTGGTTATTGATTATTCCACTTCTGTAACTGATTAAGGTTTGACGAACCAGTTCTTACCTCTGATTCAGAATCTCTGCACAGGTAACCTGCAACGATCTCTGGCCTTAGCTCAGTGAGGTGAGTCGCTGCGAGGAGAGACATGCATAACTGAAGAAGATGTATATCAGGTTATCATAATACACATATCAGTCCCGAGGCATTAAATAATAGCATTAATAAATTGATAAAAATGTAATATATAGGGCAATGCCTCAATAAATAAAACACTTCAATATCCACAATGATTAAATGAACTGATGAATGTGATTAATTTGTACTCAAGTTACGGAGAACTCCTTAGAATTTACAGCACAAAACAGGCCATTCGGCCACACTAGGTTATGCCAGTGTTTATGCTCCACATGAGCCTCCTCCCACCCCGTTTCCTCTCACCCGATCAGCATAGCCTTCTACTGCTTTCTACCTCGTGTACTCCTCTAGCTTAGCCTTAAATGCATCTCTGCTATTCGCCTCAAGTATTCCAAGTTGTAGGGAGTTCCACATTCTAACCAATCTCTGAGTAAAGACATTTCTGCTCAATTCCGTATTGGATTTATTAGTGACTCTCTTTATCGATAATCTCCAATTTTGCACTCACGTCACGAGTATAAACATCTACCCTATGTTACCCCTTCAAAATTTAAAGGCCTCTATTAGGCCACCCCTCAGCCTTCTCTTTTGTAAAGAAAGGAGCCCCAGCCTGTTCAATCTTTCCTGATGCTTATAATGTCTCAGTTCTGGTGTCATCCTTGTAAAAATATTACACTTTCTCCTGAGCCTTAATATCCTTTATGTAATATGGAGATCAGAACTGCACACAGTACGCTCAGTGTGGTATAACCAAGGTTCGATATAAGTTTAAGTTAACCTCTTTGCTTTACGATTCTATTCTTCTAGAAATGAACCCCAGTGCTTTGTTTCCATGTTTATGGTCTTGTTAATATGCGTTGCTACTTTAAATGATTTGTTAATCGGTGCCCCTCTACCCCATTCCCAATCTGATTTCCAAGGAGTATTTGGGAAACTTATTCTTCCTAGCAAAATGCAGTACCTCTCACTTAGCTATATTGAAATTAATTTGCCATTTAAACGCCCTTTCTGCAAGTTTATTAATGTCTGCCGGTATTGTATTGCATTCTTCCTCTGTATTAACTGTACTTCCAATTTGGATTCATCTGCAAATTTTGAATGTGTTCTTCTGCTTCCCGATTCAATATCGTTTATGTAAATGGTGAACAACAATGATTGCAACGCCGATCCTTGTGGAACATCACTTCTCACCATCCACCTATCTGAGTAAATAGCTTTATTCACTACTCCCTATTTTCTGTTCCTGCAGCCATCTTGCTATCCATTCTGCTGCTTGTCTCCTAACTCCACTTGCTCTGTGATTCAGTCTGCTATGTGGTACCTTATCGAATGGCTTTAAAAAATCAAATATATCTCCTGCATAACCCTTATCTAATCTTTCTGATACTTATTCAAATAATTCACTCAGGTTACTCAAGCAAGACATTCCAAAGTGGGTGCAGGAACAGATGGACCCGGGGGTACATGTAAAAAAATCGTTGAAGGTGGCAGGGCAAGTTGAGAAAGCGGTTTAAAATGCTTACTGGATTCTTAGCTTTATAAATGGAGGCATAGAGTACAAAAGCAAAGAAGTTATGACAAACATTTATGAAACATTGGTTCGGCCACAACTGGAGTATTGTGTCCAATTCTGGGCAGCGCACTTTAGGAAGGGGCATGAAGGCTTTAGAAAGGGTGCAGAAAAGATTCACAAGAATGTTTCCAGGGATGAGGGACTTCAGTTATGTAGATATACTAGAGAAGCTGGGGTTGTTCTCAGCAGAGCAGAGAAGATTGAGAAGAGATTTGAAAGAGGTGATCAAAATCATGAGGGTTCTAGAGAGAGTAGACAGAGCAGATAGAGAGAAGCTGTTCCCATTGGTAGAACGGTCAAGAACCAGAGGGCACAGGTTTTAGGTGATGTGCTGAAGATCCAAATGTGACATGAGGAAAAACTTTTTAAGGCAGCGTTGGGTTATGATCTGTAATGCACTGCCTGAAAGGGTGGTGCAGGCAGATTCAATCGTGGCTTTCAAAAGGGAATGGGATAAGTACCTGAAGGAAAAGAATTGCAGGGCTACGGTGAAAGGGCAGGGATTGGGATTAGCTGCAGTGCATGTGCAGAGAGTGAGCACGGGCTCGACAGGCCGAATGGCCTCCTTCTGTGCTATAACCATTCTATGATTTCCCTTTGGAAAACCTGCTGACTACTCGTTATTATATTTTGTGTTTCTAGATGTTTTTCTGTTACATCTTTGAGTAAGGATTCCATTAACTTTCCTACCATCGACGTTATGCTAACTGGTTTGTAGATCCATGGAATTGTTCTATCTTCCATTTTAAATACAGGAACAACATTTAAATGGTGAACCACAGTGATCTTCCATTCCCTTCCTCGACTTCTCGATCTTCATTTCAGGGTCTAGGCCATCCACCAATATCTACTATAATCCCACCAACTCCCACAGGAATCTTGAGTAGACTTCCTCCCACCCGTCTTCCTGGAAGGGCTATATTCTATTCTCAAAGTTTCTCCGCCACCGTTGCATATGTTCTGACGATGCCACCTTTCACACCAGTGCTTCCGAAATGTCTTCATATTTCCTCAGCCGAGTACTCACCTCCATTGTGAATGACATGGCCCTCGATCGTGTCAATCTGCATTGCTCCCATCACCCCTTGTCCTCAGCTTCCACTGCACCAGCCTTCACATTCAACGGATCATCCTCTGCCATTTCCATCATGTCCAGCTAAGGCCAACAACAAACATATCTTCCCCTGCACTCCCATCCCCCCGGCCCACGCAACAACCTGGGCCACTCTTCCATCACCACTAACATCTGCTCCCCTTCCCCGGCACCTTCCTATGCAAGCGCAGGAGATGCAACAGCTGCCCTTTCCCATCTTTCCATCCCACCAGCCAAGGCCCCAAACATTTCATCCACGTGAAAGACTAATTTACTTGTACTTCCACCAATTTAGTAAATCATACTCGCTGCCCACGATCCAGTCTCCTGTACATTGGGTGGACTAAGCACAGATTGGGTGATTGCTTTGCTGAACGCCTCCGTTCAGTCCACAGTGTGATCCAGAGCTTCAGGTCACTTCCCACTTTAATTCTACATCCCACTCCCACTCTGAACTCTCTGTTCTCGGCCTCCTGCTCTGTTCCCATTTTAATCTCAATGAGGAACAGCACCTTATTTTTCGATTCGGCACTTTATTGCCTGCCGGATTCAACACTAAGTTTAAAAACTTCAGATCATAACCTCCGCTCCCGTTCTCTCGGACGACATGTGCTGGTAATGGAGGATGGCTCCACCAGAGCCACTGGGAGTGGAGAAGGTTTGGGCTGGGGCTTGGGGTGGCGATCCTGGTACACGGTGAGCGGGCTGGCCCAAACACCTGGGGTCTACCCAACTTTCTCTGCCACATGTGCCCTACTACCCCTCCCCCTTGTTATTCTGCTGTAACCATTTACACCTCCTCTAGACCCATCTTCTGTTTCTTCAATTCTCCCATTCGCCTTGCAACATCATCCCTTTTGTCATTGAATTACTCCTGCCCTCCAACCAATCACAGAGATTCCTATTTTTTCTATCCTTATGCTAAAGCACTTTCCTGTGACTCTATCATTGCTTTAATACTGATAATATCTGGAATCGTCCAGTTCTGATGAAAGGTCATGGACCTGAAATGTTAACTCTGTTTCTCTCTGCACAGATGCTGCCTGACCCGCTGAGTGTTTTCAGCATTGTCTTTTTTAATAAATTAAAGCTAGTATTAAGTAAAATTAGGAAGCTTATAAAGTTGCCAGAAAACACAGTCAGCCTGAGGCTTGGGATCTTTTAGAAATCAGCAAAGGGTGACCAAGAAATGGATAAAGAAAGGGAAAATGGAATATGAGCAAAAATTAGCGAAAAATATTAAAACGGATTGTAAAAGCTTCTATAGGTATGTGAAAAGGAAAAGACTGGTGAAGGTAAATGTATGTCCTTTACACCCAGAGATAGGATAATTTATAATGGGGAATGAGGAAATGTCCGAGAAATTAAATAAATACTTTGTTTCTGTCTTCACGGAGGAAGACACAAAAAACCTCCCAGAAATACAAGAAAAGCAAGGGTGTGGCGAGAATGAAGAACATAATGAAATTATTATTAGTAAAAAAAACAGTACGAGCAAAATTAATGGGACTAAAAGTCAAAAAATCTCAAGGACCGGATGACCTACATCCTCGGGTATTGTAATAGGTGGCCATTTGGATAGTGGACGCATTGGTTGCCATCTTAGAAAAATTCTATAGATTCTGGAATGGTTCCTGCAGATTGGAGGATAGCAAATGTAACCCCGCTTTTTAAGAAAGGGGGGTGAGAGAAAAGGGGAACTACAGACCTGCTAGTCTCACATCAGTCGTTGGGAAAATGCTGGAATCTATTATAAAGGATGCAATAACTGGGCACTAAGAAACTAATAGTAATATTGGACAGAGTCAACATGGATTTATGAACATAAGAACATAAGAACATAAGAAATAGGAGCAGGAGTAGACCAATCGGCTCCTCGAGCCTGCTCCGCCATTCAATGAGATCATGGCTGATCTGATCCAACCTCAACTCTAAAGAACACAAAAAGTAGGAGCAGGACCAGGCCACTCGGCCCCTGGGCCCGTTCCGCCACCCACAGGGCCCTGACCGATCCGAACTCAAACTCATGTCCACTTTCCAGCCCGCTCCCCGTAACCCCTGATTCCCTTTACTTCTAGGAAACGGTCTGTTTCTGTTTTAAATTTATTTAATGAAGTAGCTTCAACAGCTTCCTGGGGCAGCAAATTCCACAGGCCCACTACCCTCTGAGTGAAAAAGTTTCTCCTCATCTCAGTTTTGAAAGAGGAGTCCCTTATTTTAAGATTATGTCCCCTAGTTCTAGTTTCAACCATCATTGGGAACTTCCTCACCGCGTCCACCCGATCAAGCCCCTTCACAATCTTATATGTTTCAATAAGATCGCCTCTCATTCTTCTGAACTCCAATGAGTAGAGTCCCAATCTACTCAACCTCTCCTTGTATGTCCACTCCCTCATCCCCAGAATTAACCGAGTGAACCTTCTTTGTACTGCCTCGAGAGCAAGTATGTCTTTTCTTAAGTATGGACACCAAAACTGTATGCAGTACTCCAGGTGCGGTCTCACCAATACCCTATACAACTGCAGCAATACCTCCCTGTTTTTATATTCTATCCCCCTAGCAATAAAAGCCAACATTCCATCGGCTTTCTTGATCACCTGCTGCACCTGCATACTAACTTTTTGATTTTCTTGCACCAAGACCCCCAGATCCCTTTGTACTGCAGTACTTTCCAGTTTCTCGCCATTAAGATAATAACTTGCTCTCTGATTTTTCCTGCCAAAGTGCATAACCTCACATTTTCCAATATTGCATTGCATCTGCCAAATCTCTGCCCACTCACCCAGCCTGTCTATATCCCCTTGTAGGTTTTTTATGTCCTCCTCACTCTCTACTTTCCCTCCCATCTTTGTATCATCTGCAAACTTTGATATGTTACACTCGGTCCCCTCCTCCAAACCGTTAATATTGATTGTAAAGAGTTGGGGAGCCAGCACCGATCCCTGCGGAACACCACTGGCTACTGCTTGCCAGTCCGAGAATGAACCATTTATCCCAACTCTCTGCTTCCTTTTAGATAACCAATCCTCCACCCATGCCAGAATATTACCCCCAATCCAGTGATTTTTTACCTTGACCAATAATATTTTATGTGGCACCTTGTCGAATGCCTTCTGGAAGTCTAAATGCACTACATCCACTGGTTCCCCTTTATCCACCCTGTACGTTATGTCCTCAAAGAACTCGTGCAATTTTGTCAGACATGACTTCCCCTTCATAAAGCCATGCTGACTTTGTTCTATTAAATTATGTTTATCTAAATGTTCCGTTACTGTCTCCTTAATAACAGACTCCAAAATTTTACCCACCACAGATGTTAGGCTAACTGGTCTATAATTTACAGCCTTCTGCCTACAACCCTTTTTAAATAAGGGTGTTACATTAGCAGTTTTCCAATCTGCTGGGACCTTTGCTGAGTTCAGTGAGTTTTTGAAAATTTTTACCAAAGCATCCACAATTCCTACTGCCACTTCCCTCAAGACCCTAGGATGTAAGCCATCAGGTCCAGGGGATTTATCCGCCTTGAGTCCCATTATTTTACTGAGTACCAATTCCTTAGTGATTTTAATCGTATTTAGCTCCTCCCCCACTAGAGCCCCCTGTTTGTCCAGTGTTGGGATATTCTTAGTGTCCTCTACCGTAAAGACTGAAACAAAATATTTGTTCAGCATTTTTGCCATCTGCATGTTTCCCACCATTAATTTCCCGGTCTCATCCTCTAAGGGACCTACGTTTGCCTTAACCACCCTTTTTGAAAGGGAAGGCCAGTTTGACAAACCGATTGGAGTTCTTTGACGATGTAACTGCTGGAGTAGACAAAGGGGAACCGGTAGATGTGGTGCATTTGGATTTTCAGAAGGCCTTCGATAAGGTCCCACACAAGAGGTTGGTGAAAAAAGTTAGGGCACTTGGAATTGGGGGTAATATACTTGCATGGATTGAGAATTGGTTAACAGACAGGAAACAGAGTAGGGATAAATTATTCTTTTTCAGGATGGCAGGCTGTGACTAGTGGGGTACCGCAAGGATCGGTGCTTGGGCCCCAGCTATTCACAATCCATATCAATGATTTGGATGATGTGACTAAATGTAACATTTCCAAATTTACTGATGACACAAAGCTAGGTGGCAGTGTCAGTTGCGAAGAGGATCTGAAGAGGCTTCAAGGGGATGTCGACAGGCTCAGTGAGTGGGCGAGAACATAGCAGATGGATTATAATGAGGATAAATGTGAAGTTAACCACTTTGGTCGAGAAAACGGAAAGGCAGAGTATTTCCTAAATGGTGAAAGATTGGGGAATGCAGATGCTCAAAGCTAACTGTGTGTTCTTGTACATGAGTCACTGAAAGTGAATCTGCAGGTGCAGCAAGCCATTAGGAAGGCAAATGGTATGCTGGCCTTCATTACAAGAGGATACTTGCGTACAGGAGTAAAGAAGTCTTCCTCCAATTCTATAGGGCCTTGGTGAGACCACACCTGGAGTACTGTGTACAATTGTGGTCTCCTTACATAAGGAAGGATATACTTGCCATAGAGGGAGTGCAACGAAGGTTCACGAGATTTATTCCTGGGATGACGGATCTGTCGTATGAGAAGAGATTGAGTAAACTAGGCCGGTATTCTCTTGAATTCAGAAGAATGAGAGGGATTCTCATTGAAGCATACAAAATTATTACAGGGCTTGATAGGGTGTGTGCTGGGAGAATGTTTCCCTTGGCTGGGGAGTCTAGAACCAGGGGCCACAGCCTTTGGATAAAGGGTAGGCCATTCAGGACAAGGATAAGTAGAAATTTCTTCACACAGAGGGTGGTAAATCTTTCGAATTCTCTACCCCAGAGGGTTGTGGATGCTCAGTCATTGGGTATATTCAAAACAGGTCGATAGATTTCTGACTCGTAAGGGCATCAAGGGATATGGCGATAAGGCCGGTGAATGGAATTGAGGCAGAAGATCAGCCATGATCTCATTGAATGGTGGAGCAGTCTCGAAGGGCCAAATGGCCTACTCCTGCTTCTATTTCTTATGTTCTTATGTTCTTATCAGAATTAAAGCAGTCTCCGTATTTTGCATTTGCTCATATACTTCCGCCTGGATATTAAGAGAGGCGGGTTATGTATGATGGCCGGAGGGTACAGGGTGGATGTGGAATATCAGACAGGATACCAGGAAGTCCAGCTATTCCCAGACGTTGGGGTGTCTTAACTCCACAGCATACGTCCTTTCTCCTTGACTGGTTCCCCACCCCGGAAGTCAGCCTGATTGACAGTCGGGCTTCCAGTTGGACGGGGTGTGGGGACTCCGGAGCAGGACCAGATAGGTCGGATGGATGAAACTGGGTTGGATGGGGATTCTGATCCCGCGATGTGTCCGATTAAGGACAAGGGGATTTAACCTGTCCCGGGGGGTGTGATCGATCATCCGGGGGATTGACTGGTCCCGGGAGTTTGACCGGTCCCGGGGGTTTGACCGGTCCCGGGGGTTTGACCGGTCCCGGGGGATTGACCAGTCCCGGGGTTTGAATGGTTCTGGGTGGTTGACCAGTCCCGGGGGTTTCACTGGTCCCGGGGGTTTGACCAGTCCCAGTGGTTTGACCGGTCCCGGGAGTTTGACCAATCCCAGGGGTGTGACCGGTCCCGGGAGTTTGACCAGTCCCGGGGGTTTGACCGGTCCCAGGGGTGTGACCGGTCCCGGGGGTGTGACTGTTCCCGGGAGTTTGACCGGTCCCGGGGGTTTGACCGGTCCCAAGGGTGTGACCGGTCCCGGGGGTGTGACCGGTCCCAAGGGTATGACCGGTCCCGGGGGTGTGACCGGTCCCGGGGATTTGTCCAGTCCCGGGAGTTTGACCCATCCCAGGGGTTTGACCGGTCCCGGGGGTTTGACTGGTCCCAGGGGTGTGACTGGTCCCGGGGGTGTGACCGGTACCGGGGATTTGACCAGTCCCGCGGGTTTGACCAGTCCCGGGAGTTTGACCCATCCCGGGGGGTTTGACCAGTCCCAGGGGTTTGATCGGTACCGAGGATTTGACCGGTCCCGGGAGTTTGACCCGTCCCGGGGGTTTGATCGGTACTGGGGATTTGACCGGTCCCGGGAGTTTGACCCGTCCCGGGGGTGTGACCGGTCCATGGGGTTTGACCGGTCCCAGGGGTGTGACCGGTCACGGGGGTGTGACCGGTCCCGGGGGTTTTACCTGTCCCGGGGGTGTCACCGGTCCCGGGGGTTTGACCGGTCCCGGGGGTGTGACCGGTCCCGGGGGTTTGACCGGTCCCGGGGGTGGGACTGGTCCCGGGAGTTTGACCAGTCCCGGGGTTTGACAAGTCCCTGGGGTGGGACTGGTCCAGGGGGTTTGACCGGTCCCGGGAGTTTGACCAGTCCCGGGGGTGTGACCGGTCCCGGGGGTGTGAGCGGTCCCAGGGGTTTGACCGGTCCCGGGGGTTTTTCGATCCCGGGAGTTTGACCGGTCCTGGGGGTGTGACTGGTCCCGGGGGTTTGACCGGTCCCGGGGGTGTGACTGGTCCTGGGGGTGTAAACAGTCCCGGGGGTTTGACCGGTCCCGGGGGTGTGACTGGTCCCGGTGGTTTGACCGGTACCGGGGGGGTTTGACCGGTCCTGGGAGTTTGACCCATCCCCGGGTTTGACCGGTCCCAGGGCTTGACTGGTCCAGGGGGTGTGCCCAGTCCAGGGGGTGTGACTGGTCCCAGGGGTGTAAACAGTCCCGGGGGTTTGACCAGTCCCGGCGGTGTGACTGGTCCCGGGGGTTTGACCAGTCCCGGGTGTTTGACCGGTCCCGGGGGTTTGACCGGTCCCAGGGGTGTGACCGGTCCCGGGGGTCTGACCGGTCCCGGGGGGTTTGACCGGTCCCGGGAGTTTGACCCGTCCCGGGGTTTGACCGGTCCAAGTGGTGTGACCGGTCCAGGGGGTGTGACCGGTCCAGGGGATGTAAACAGTCCCGGGGGTGTGACCAGTCCCGGTGGTTTGACCTCTCCCGGGGGATTGACCAGTCCCCGGGGTGTGACCGGTCCCCGGGGTGTGACCGGTCCCGGGATGGTTGACCGGTGTCGGGGGTTTGACCAGTCCCGGGGGTTTGACCAGTCCCCGGGGGCTTTACCGGTCCCGTGGGTTTGACCAGTCCCGGGGGGTGTGACCAGTCCCGGGGGTTTGACCAGTTGTGGGGGTTTGACCGGTCCCGGGGGTTAGACTGGTCGCCGGTGTATGACCGGTCCCGGGGGTTTGACCTGTCCCGGGGGTTTGAACGATCCCGGGAGTTTGACCCATCCCGGGGGTTTCACCGGTCCTGGGGGTTTGACCGGTCCCATGGGTGTGACCGGTCCCGGGGGTTTGACCGGTCCCGGAGGGTTTTACCAGTCCCAGGGGTGTGACCGGTCCAGGGGGTGTAAACAGTCCCGGGGGTATGACCAGACCCGGTGGTTTGACCTGTCCCGGGGGATTGACCAATCCCCGGGGTGTGACCGGTCCCCGGGGTGTGACCAGTCCCGGGATGATTGACCGGTGCCGGGGGTTTGACCAGTCCAGGGGATTTGACCGGTCCCGGGGGTTTTACCATCCCGGGGGGTGTGACCAGTCCCGGGGGTTTGACCAGTCCCCGGGGGTTTGACCAGTCCCGGGGGTTTGACCAGACCCGGGGGTTTGACCAGTACCGGAGGTTTGACCAGTCCCTGGCGTTTGACCGGTCCTGGGGGTTTGACCAGTCCCGGGGGTTTGACCAGTCCCCGGGGGTATGACTGGTCCCGGGGGTTTGACCAGTCCCCGGGGGTTTGACCAGTCCCAGGGGTTTGACCGGTCCTGGGGGTTTGACCAGTCCTGGGGGTTTGACTGGTCCCGGGGGTTTGACCGGTCCCGGGGGTTTGATCAGTCCCGGGGGTTTGACCGGTCCTCGGGGTTTGACCGGTTCCGGGGGTTTGACCAGTGCCGGGGGTGTGACCGGTCGCGGGGGGTTGACCTGTCCCGGGGGTTTGACCAGTCCTGGCGGTGTGATCTGTCCTGGGGGTTTGACCAGTCCAGGGGGTTTGACCGGTCCCTGGGGGTTGTCCTGTTCCGGGGCTTTGACCGGTCCTGGGTTGTGTGGCCGCACCCGGGTGTTTGACCGGTCCTGGGGGTTTGACCGTTCCCGGGGGTTTGACCGGTCCTGGGGGGTTGACCGGTCCCGGGAGTGTGCCCGGTCCCGGTGGTTTGACCGGTCTCGGGGGCGTGACCATTCCCCAGTCTTGGAGATGTCCGATCCGGACACAAAAACATAGAAACATAGAAGATAGGAGCAGGAGTAGGCCATTCGGCCCCTCCTGCCTTCTCCCCATATCCCTTGATACCTTTAGCTTTAAGAAATATATCTAACTCATTCTTGAATATATTTAATGACTTGGCCTCAACTACCTTCTGTGGTAAAGAATTCCACAGGTTCACCCCTCTCTGGGTGAAGAAATTCTTCCTCATTTCTGTCCTAAATGGCTTACCCCTTATCCTTAGATTATGACCCCTGGTTCTGGACTCTGCGACCATCGGGAAGATTCTTCCTGCATCTAGTTTGACCAGACCTGTCAGAATTTTATATGTTTCGATGAGATCCCCTCTCATTATTCTATACTCCAGCGAGTATAAGCCCAATCGACCCAATCTCTCCTCATATGTCATTCCTGCCATCCCAGGTATCAGCCTTGTGAATCTTCGCTGAACTTCTTCCATGGCAAGAACATCCTTCCTCAGATAAGGCGACCAAAACTGCACACAGTACTCAAGGTGTGGTCTCACCAAGGCCCTGTACAACTGCAGCAGGACATCCCTGTTCCTATACTCAAACCCTTTCGCTATGAAGGCCAACATACCATTTGCCTTCTTCACCGCCTGCTGCACCTGCATGCTTACCTTCAGCGACTGGTGCACAAGGACACCCAGGCCTCGTTGCACTTCCCCTTCTCCCAATCTATTGCCATTCAGATAATAGTCTGCCTTTCTGTTTTTGACACCAAAGTGGATAACCTCGCATTTATCCACGCTATATTGCATCTGCCACGCTTCTGCCCACTCACCCAACCATGTCCAAATCATCCTGGAGTTTCTCAGTATCCTCCTCGGAGCACACGCGCCAATCCAGCTTTGTGTCATCTGCAAACTTGGAGATATTACATTTAGTTCCCTTATCCAGATCATTAATGTATATTGTGAATAGCTGGGGTCCAAGGACCGATCCCTGCGGCACCCCACTAGTCACTGCCTGCCACTCGGAAAAAGACCCATTAATTCCTACACTCTGCTTTCTGTCCCCCAACCAGTTCTTTATCCAAGTCAATACCTTGCCCCCAATCCCATGTGCCTTAACTTTACACGCTAATGTCTTATGCGGGACCATATCGAAAGCCTTTTGAAATTCCAAATACACCACATCCACTTGACACCAGGTTTCGATCCATGGGGGGTTTCGGGCGATGGGTAGAGTTTTGGGGTGAGGGGCAAAATCATTCCCGAGGCCCAGGAAGTCCGGCCAGCCGTAGTTAAACCTGTAAAACAGAGTAAATCAGAGCCTGCCCGCCTCATTAAAATATTGAAATTGCCAACCCGCCTCCTGGGAGCGGTTCGCTGCCCGCTCTCTGTCCCGTCTCCGTTAAACTCGGAAGCGGGCGGGTTGGAGGCGGGTTGGGGTCGGGAGGATATTGTTCAATTTTCACCTCTTACCAGACCCCAACCCGCTGGTTTTTGGGATGTTAAAATCCAGCCCTTACTGTCTGTGCTCAGACACGGAGAATGTGTGATCAGTAATTTCCAGTCTCTTTTCACTTCTGTGTTTTACAGTGAATTTGCTGGCGATTGTGATCCTGTCCCGGGGAAAGTGCGGGCTCTCCACCTGCACCACTCGCTACCTGGTGGCCATGGCAGCGGCGGATCTCCTGGTCATTGTCACTCAGGTCATACTGAGGCGGATCAGTTGGTATTATTTCCCAGTGAGTTTCCTGTCCATCACCCCTGTGTGTAGTGTTCTCATTGTCCTGTCTCGTGCAGCCACAGACTGTTCGGTCTGGTTCACCGTCACTTTCACCTTTGATCGATTTGTTGCCATTTGTTGCCAGAAGCTGAAAACAAAATATTGCACCGAGAAAACAGCAGTTCTGGTTCTGGCAACAACCTGCATTCTGCTCTGTTTAAAAAACGTTCCATTCTACTTAACAATTCAACCCAGGTTCATATTCCACAATGTGCCGTGGTTCTGTGTCCTAATCCCGAGCTTTTATACTGAGCCCGCGTGGGTGGGATTTGACTGGTTTGACACGGTTTTAACCCCATTGCTCCCATTCGCTTTAATTCTGTTGCTCAACGCTCTGACAGTCAGACACATTTTAGTGGCCAGTCGGGTCCGTAAGGGACTGAGGGGTGAGAGCAAGGGAGAGAATGGCACAGACCCAGAGATGGAGAGTAGAAGGAAGTCTATGATTTTACTCTTCACCATATCCGGCAGCTTCATACTGCTGTGGCTGGTGGCTGTTATAGAGTTCTTATATTGTACCATTACAGGAACAAATCCCATTTATCACACTGGATCTTTAAATATCTTTAGACAAGTCGGAGTTATGCTGCGGAATTTAAGTTGCTGCACAAACACATTTATTTATGGGGTGACCCAGTCCAAGTTCAGAGAGCAGGTGAAGAGGGCGGTGAAATATCCGGTTACCTCAATTATTCAATTCATTAATTATCAGAAATAACTGAGCGCAGCCCAGAGGCGGCTCCCAATGTTTCCAGCCCAGGAATGTAAAATTCAGCCCCAGACTGCCATCCACTGAATTACACCAGCAATCGCTGGAGATCTGAAGATACAGCCAGCGGCGGGGCGAGCACTGTGTTTAGGATTCGGCGCTGTTTCTGACTGACATTTCCCACATTGTCTTTCGGGACAGGACCACTAGTTTGCTGCTTTCACTCTGAGCTCTTCTGTAAAGTGTCCCTTCAGCGATTGAGGACAGCAATTCATTCGCTGCTTCCAGAGTAAGAGCCTGGTCAATAGGTAGGCAGACAGAGCTGTGCTGAGCTGCAGTTCAGAGGATTATATTACCTGGAATATACAGCAAACAAACAGGCCATTCGGCCCAATCAGTCTGTGCTGGTGATTATCCTCCACATCAGTCACCTCTCATTGCATCTAACTCATCTCAGTCTCTCACAATATCTTCCTATTCCCCTTTCTTGCATTTACTGGTTTAGTTTCATTCTGAAATAATCTAAACTATTTTCCTCAAGCACTTCCTGTGGTAGTAACATAGAAGATAGGAGCAGGAGTATGCCATTCGGCCCCTCGAGCGTGCTCCGCCATTTGATGAGATCATGGCTGATCATCCAAACTCAGTACCCTGTACCTGCCTTCTCCCCATATCCCTTGACACCTTTAGCTTTAAGAAATATATCTAACTCATTCTTGAATATATTTAATGACTTGGCCTCAACTAACTTCTGTGGTAGAGAATTTCACAGGTTCACCACTCGCTGGGTGAAGAAATTCCTCCTCATTTCTGTCCTAAATGGCTTACCCGTTATCCTTAGATTATGACCCCTGGTTCTGGAATCTCCGATCATCGGGAACATTCTTCCTGCATCTAGTTTGTCCAGACATGTCAGAATTGTATATGTTTTGATGAGATCCCCTCTCATTCTTCTATACACCAGCGAGTATAAGCCCAACCGACCCAATCTCTCCTCATATGTCATTCCTGCCATCCCAGGTATCAGCCTTGTGAATCTTCGCTGAACTCCTTCCATGGCAAGAACATCCTTCCCCAGATAAGGCGACCTAAACTGCACACAGTACTCAAGAAGTGGTCTCACCAAGGCCCTGTACAACTGCAGCAGGACATCCCTGTTCCTATACTCAAACCCTTTCGCTATGAAGGCCAACATACCATTTGCCTTCTTCACCGCCTGCTGCACCTGCATGCTTACTTTCAGCGACTGGTGCACAAGGACACCCAGGTCTCGTTGCACTTCCCCTTCTCCCAATCTATTACCATTCAGATAATAGTCTGCCTTTCTGTTTTTGACACCAAAGTGGATAACCTCGCACTTATCCACGTTATATTGCATCGGCCACGCTTCTGCCCACTCACCCAACCATGTCCAAATCATCCTGGAGTTTCTCGGTATCCTCCTCCCAGCACACACTCCCACCCAGCTTTGTGTCATCTGCAAACTTGGACATATTACATTTAGTTCACTTATCTAGATCATTAATGTATATTATGAATAGCTGGGGTCCAAGGACCGATCCCTGCGGTACCCCACTAGTCACTGCTTGCCATTCGGAAAAAGACCCATTAATTCCTACTCTCTGCTTTCTGTCCGCCAACCAGTTCTCTATCCAAGTCAATACCTTGCCCCCAATCCCATGTGCCTTAACTTTACACGCTAATCTCTTATGCGGGACCTTATCGAAAGCCTTTTGAAAGTCCAAATACACCACCTCTACTGGTTCTCCCCTATCTATTTTCCCAGTTACATCCTCAAAAAATTCCAGTAGATTAGTCAAGCGCGATTTACCTTTTGTAAATCCATGTTGACTTTGTCCAAAACCTGTCACTGTTTTTCAAGTGCTCAGCTATTACATCCTTTATAATGGACTCTAGCATTTTCCCCACTACCGATGTCAGGCTTACCGGTCTGTAATTCCCCGCTTTCTCTCTACCACCCTTTTTGAATAGTGGGGTAACATTAGCTACCCTCCAATCCATGGGTACAGTTCCAGATTCCATCGAATGTAGTGAGGTCCACATTCTAGCCACTCTGAGTACAGAAATTGCTCCTTATTTCCCAATTGAAATAATTAGTAAATATTTTGTATTTATGACCCCAAGTGTTGCATTCTCCCACAAGTGTAAACATTCTCTCCACATCTACCCTGTCCAACCCATTCC
The DNA here is from genome assembly GCA_030390025.1 of Squalus acanthias. Taxonomy (NCBI): domain Eukaryota; kingdom Metazoa; phylum Chordata; class Chondrichthyes; order Squaliformes; family Squalidae; genus Squalus; species Squalus acanthias. The sequence goes on along the minus strand of JASTWF010000125.1, from coordinate 434,938 downwards.
TAATTTTCAAGATCTCTATCAGGCCTCAGCAAAGTCCTCTCTCTTCTACAGCAGAAACGCCCAACCTGTTCAATCTTTCCCGATAGCTGAAATCTATTGGCCCACTTCACAAACTCCGTTGCCTAAACATCGACTCCATCCCTCTCCTTAGCACCAAAAAATGCTGTTTGCAACCTTGGCGTCGTATTTGACCACGGGGTGATCTTCCGACCGGATATTCACTCCATCACCAGGACGGCTTACTTCCACCTCAGTAACATCGCCGAACTTCGCCCCTGCCTCAGCTCATCTGCTGCTCAAACATTCATCCATGCCTTTGCTAGCTCTAGACTTGATAACACCAACTCTCTCCTGGCTGGCTTACCAACACCCACCCTCCATAACTTGAGCTCATCCAAAGCTGTGCTGCCCGTAACCTAACCCACACGAAATCCCGGTAAACCACCACCCCTGTGCTCGCTGACCTACAGTGACTCCCGTTCCGGCAATGCCTCCATTTTAAAATGATCATCCCTGGTTTCAAATCCTTCCATGACCTCGCCCTCCCTACCTCTGCCATCTCCACCAGCCCCACAACACTCCCGAGATCTCTGTGTTCCTCTAATTCTGGCCTCTTTCACATCCCCGATTGTAACCGCTCCACCACTGCCGGCTCTGCTTTCAGCTGCCTGGGCCCTAAGCTCAGGAATCCCCTCCCTGAACCTCTCTGCTTCTCTAAATCTCCCTCCTCCTATAAGATGCTGCATAAAACTTACCTCTTTGTCTAAGCTTTTGGTCATCTTTCTAGATATCTCCTTATGTGGCTCAGGGTCAGGTGTTGTTCAATATCGCTCCCGTGAAACGCTTGGGTCATTTTACTATGTTAAAGGCGCTATATAAATACAAGTTGTTGTTGTTGTAAGTATTTTTTGCACTTTCTCCAGTTCTTCTATGTCCTTTTTATATTATGGAGACCATAACTATGCACAGTTCTCTAAGTGTGACGTGACCCGGGTCCTATACATGTTTAATACAATTTACAAAGTATTTACAGGACAGAGACAGGCCATTCGATTCAAAATGTCCATGTTGGTGTCCATGCTCCACACGACCCTCCACCCACCCTCCTTCATCTAACCCAGTAAAAATGTCATTCTATTCCTTTCCCCCTTTAAATGTGTCTATGCTATTCGCATCAACTGATCCTTGTAGTAGCGAGTTCCACATTCTGACCACTCATTTGGTAAAAAGGTTTCTCCTGAATTCCCTATTAGATTTATTAATGACTATCTTAAATCTATGGCCCCGAGTTCTAGTCTCTCCTGAAAGTGGAAACACATTCTCTAATCTACCCTATGAAACCCTTTCATAATCTCAAAGAACTCTATCTGATCATCCCTCAGTCTTCACTTTCCTAAAGAAAAGAGCCCCAGCCTGTTCAGTCTTTCCTGACAGGTATAACCTCTCAGTTCTGGTATCATTCTAGTAAATACTGTTTGTACCTTCGCCAGTCCCTCTATGTCCTTTTTATAAGATGGAGACCATGTTCACAGTACACCAAGTGTGGTCTAACCAAGGTTCCATAGAGGTTCAACATAACTTCTATTCTTTACAATTCTATCCCTCTAGAAAGGAACCCCAGTGCTCTCTTTGTTTTTATGGCCTTATCAACCTGCATTGCAACTTTTAGTGATTTATGTAACTGTATCCTCACATCACTCTGTCCCTCAACCCTTTTTAGAACTTATTCTCCAAGGAGTCTGTGACCTCCGTATTCTTCCTATTAAAATGTACTACCTCGCATTTCTCTATATTGAGGTTAATTTGCCAGTTACACACCCATTCTGCAAGTTTATTAACGTCCTCCTGTATTTTGTCGCAGTCCTCCTCTATATTAAGTATAAACCCCCATTTGGGTGGCATCCACAATGTTTGAAATTGCACTTCCGATTCCTGAGTCCTAATTGTTGAAGTAAATGGTGAACAAAAGTGTTGCCAGCACCGATCCTTGTGAAACACCACTTCCCACCACTGGCCAACTTCACTTCTTTTGAATTCTATTGCCTTAGAAATAAACCCCAATTCATTGTTAACATTTTAATTGCTTTGCTGTCCAGTGATACTGCTTTTAATTATTTGTTCACCTTTATCCCGAGAGCCCTTTTCTCTTCTGCCACGTTCAGTTTCTTATTTTCTAAGTTATCGGTGAATATAGAATCATGGAATGATACAGCACAGAAGGAGGCCATTCGGCCCACCGTACCTGTGCCGGCTCTTTGGTACAGCTGTCCAATTAATTCCACTCCTCTGCTCTTTCCACAGTATTTTATTTTATCTCAAATATTTTTTCCAAATCCCCCTTGAAAGTTACGATTGAATCTGCTTCCACCGCCCTTTCAGGCAGCGCATTCCAGATCACAACAACTCGCTGTGTAAAACAAAAGCTTCCTCATGTTGTCTCGGGTTCTTTTGCCAATCACATTAAATCTGTGTCATCTGGTTACCGACCCCACTTCCACTGGAAACAGTTGCTCCTTAATTACTCTATTAAATCTATGTAGTCTTCAGAACACCTCTATCAAATCTCCTCTTAACCTTCTCTGCTCTAATCAGAACAACCTCAGCTTCTCCAGTCTCTCCACATAACTGAAGTCCCTTGACTCTGGTACCATTCTAGTAAATCTCTTCTGCACACGCTCCAAGGCCTTGACATTTTCCAAAAGTGTGGTGTCCAGAATTGGACACAATGCTCCAGCTGAAACCTAATCAGTGCTTTATAATGTTTTCGCATAACTTCATTGCTTTTGTACGCTACTGCTTATTAATAAAGCGAATGATCCCGTATGCTATATTAACATACTTCTCAAATTGTCCGGCCGCATTCAAAGATTAGTGTACATACATGCCTAGGTCCCTCTGTTCCTGCACTCCCTTTATAGTTACATCATTGAGATCACATTGCCTCTTCTCATTTTTCACTTCACAATTCTCTGTGATCAATAGAATCTGCCCAGTGTCTGCCTAATTGAATCAGAGTTCGGGCTATGCTGTAAGCAAAGGGATTGGATTCCGAAAGAAACGCCATCAGAGAAGTGTAGGATCATGTCAGGGACGTCTCTGAAGCTCTCAATCCCTCCAGCCTGAGGAACAGTTTATAAGGGTAAAGACCCAGCCAAATGTTCTTGGCATTTAGTGTCTTGATTTCGGCTCCAATTATATTTTATTCTGCTAATGGAAAATATGCCAGTAAACTGAGTAAGTAGATAACTTTATATGCAGGAATGAGGGTCAGTTTGAAGGTGTTGCATGAATGACTTTTAAACCGAAGGTCAGCCAGGAGCGTATTGAATGGTGGAGTAGGCTTGAAGGGCCGAATGGCCAACTCCTGCTCCTATTGCTTATGTTCTCTTGTTGACCAGTCAGTCTACGTCCTCCTGAAGTCTGTGACTATCCTCCTCATTGTGTGCTACATTTCCGAGTTTTGATGCCCTTCATACCCAACTCTATGTCATTAAAATATATCAAAGAGAGCACTGGTCCTAATATCGACCCCTGGGGAACACCTCTGTATAATTCCCTCCAGACTGAAAAACAACGGGACACCACTACTCTCTGCTTTCTGACCCTTAGCCAATTTGGTATCCATGCTGCCCTGTCCTATTAATCGCATGGACTACAATTTTATGAACGGTTATGTCATGTGGTACTTTGTCAAACGCCTTTTGAAAGTCCATATACACAACATCAACCGCACTACCCTCATGATGTTATATTTTCCTACCAAAGTGCATCACCTCGCGTTCATCTCTGTTAATGGTCACTTGTCACTTAACTGCGCAGTCTGTATGTTTTCTAATGTCTATTGTGAGATGTCATGCAGAGAAATGTCTTTTCAATATTTGAAGCAAAGCATCAGTGTATTGAATAAAGAACAATAATAATTAATAAAGGCAGCCATCTAAAACTGTGTGTGGTTTTGAAATTTTATCAGAAAATCTGAGGATTTATTGCAAAGTAAACTCTTGGCTTCTCACATTGCACCACTGCTTTTCGAAGAAGTTGCTGAAGATATTATTTATTTCAAATAACAGAACTGCTCTCCTGTTTGCTTCAGGCTCCCTTTGTGACTGGCGATATATGCATCGAACATCGTAAACTCCACCCCACCCCATCTAATATCCTCAGCTCCTCCCCACCCCAACTTATATCCTCAGCTACTCCTGCACCCACCTAAAGTCCTCAGCTCCTCCCCACCCCACCGAATATCCTCAGCTCCTCCCCACCCCACCTAATATCCTCAGCACCTCCCCACCCCGCATAATATCCTCGGCACCTCCCCACCTAACCTAATATCCTCATCTCCTCCCCACCCCACCTAATATATTCAGCTCCTCCCCACCCCACCTAATATCCTCAGCTCCTCCCCACCCCACCTATAATCCTCAGCACCTCCCCACACCACCTAATATCCTAAGCATCTCCCCACCCCACCTACAATCCTCAGCTCCTCCCCACCCCACCTCATATCCTCAGCTCCTCCCCACCCCACCTAATATCCATAGCTCCTCCCCACCCCCCCTAATATCCTCAGCTCCTCCCCACCCCACCTAATATCCTCAGCTCCACCCACCCCAACTAATATCCTCAGCTCCACCCCACCCCACCTAATATCCTCAGCTCCTCCCCACCCCACCTAATATCCTCAGCACCCCCCACCCCACCTAATATCCTCAGCACCTCCCCACCCCACCTAATATCCACAGCTCCTCCCCGAACACCTAATATCCTCAGCCCCTCCACACATCTCCAAATATCCTCAGCTCCTCCCCACCCAAACTAATATCCTCAGCTCCTCCCCATCCCACCTAATATACTCAGCTCCTCCCCACCCCAACTAATATCCTCAGCTCCTCCCCACCCCACCTAATATCCTCAGCTCCTCCCCACCCCACCTAATATCCTCAGCTCCTCCCCACCCCACCTAATATCCTCAGCTCCTCCTGAACCCACCTAATATCCTCAGCTCCTCCCCACCTCACCTAATATCCTCAGACCCCCCCCACCACACCTAATATCCTCAGCTCCTCCCCACCCCACCTAATATCCTTAGCTCCTCCCCACCCCACCTAATATCCTCAGCTCCTCCCCACCTCACCTAATATCCTCAGCTCCTCCCACCCCACCTAATATCCTCAGCACCCCCCACCCCACCTAATATCCTCAGCTCCTCCCCACCCCACCTAATATCCTCAGCTCCTCCCCACCTCACCTAATATCCACAGCTCCATCCAACACCACCTAATATCCTCAGCTCCTCCCCACCACACCTAATATCCTCAGCTCCTCCCCACCCCACCTACAATCCTCAGCTCCTCCCCACCAATGTTTCCTCGAATTTTTTTGCACTGAGCGCCCATGAACTCCTTTGAGCGACTTTTTCGTCCGTGGGCAAATTTTACAACAACAAATTTTAGAACAACTTTTAGAAAAGCAACTGTGGTAACACAATACAGCTTCCTGTGACTCGAACTTTATTGCATCACTTCCTGTGATTAGTCCAGGATAAATACGGGACTGATCAGTTGGATCCTGGAGAGGCATAGAGTAAGACCTCTTTTGTATGTAGCACCTTTTTAGTTGATTAAAGCTTACTTTAAGTTCACCACGCGTAAGGCTCATTCTTACGACAATTTAATCAACTTTGAAAAACTTCGCACTCAAACTTTTTGGATGAACTCGGAACTAAGGATCCAGGGAATCACCCATCATGGAAAACATCCTTAAACCATCGCGTCTTGACTTGGACCCAAACACCCCAGCAGCCGGTAAGGTGTGGAATCACTGGTATCGCACGTTTGACAATTTTCTCGAATATTGCAAGGCTGATGATGACACAAAGTTGCGGATACTCATCAACTGTGTCACTCCGAATGTATTTCAGTATGTTGAGGAATGGGGCAGTTACGAGGAGGCAATTCGGACGCTTAAAAGACTATATACTAAGACACCGAATGAGGTCTATGCCAGACATCTACTAGCTACAGCCCAACAAGGGCCGGAGGAATCCATTGATAAATTCCTCCAAGAGCTTCGCAGACTTAGTATGGACTGTAACTTTCAGGCGGCCTCAGCTGAGCTGTACCGTGAAGAAATGATCCGTGATGCTTTCATCTGCGGGCTTGCCTCCCCATTTATACGCCAGCGTCTACTGGAAAGTAAGACACTTGAGCTTCAGAGAGCTTATGACATGGCTTGCTCTCCAGATCTGGCAAAAAGAAATGCAGACCTTTATACAGTGCCCAGACCTCGGTCTGCTGCCTTAACTACAGTCAAGCAATTTAAGAGGCCACAGGTGAACTCTATTAGGGAGGACTTTATTCCTGACGATCAATCTGAGGACTTCACTGATGAAGAGGATGATGACCCCACTGTGGCAGCCTCTTGGCAATCTAAGAAATGCTTCTTTTGTGGTGATGAGTTTCACCCTCGGAAATTCTGCCCTGCTCGCAATGCGTTTTGCAGTCATTGCAACAAAAAGGGTCATTTTGCAAAGGTTTGCCTATCAAGAGCCTCTACGAGGGCTTATCAAGCTAAGTCCTACCGAACTGCCCCGGTAAGGGCCTATCAAGATGTTCCGGCTAAAATCTATCGTGCTTCCTCTCGGGTTTTCTCTCGCAGAAACACACCTAGAGTTTCAGCCACTCTTTGTGCAACGACACCAATTACAGCTGCTTGTCCTCAGAACCTATTCCATGCAGCTACAAAAGCATCAATTAATGGACATACTTTAGATGCCTTAATTGACTCAGGTAGCACTGATAGTTTCATTAGGGAACAGATTGTTGCAGAGTTAAAGCTACATGTTTTCCCATCGGACCAGGCAATTGCGATGGCTCAGTCATCACTTAATACCAGAATTTCTGGCTTTTGTATGGTTGAAATAACACTTAATGGTCACAGGTATCCCTCCACCCGGCTTTCGGTGCTCAAGGACTTATGTAGTGATCTTATCTTAGGACTGGATTTTCAAAAGCAGCATAAGAAGCTCACCATTGAGTTCGGCTGATCCAAACCTGAACTCACTATTTCTAATATACGACCTCGATTACCGTTCTGTGCATTGTCAGCAGCTTCACTGGATGAACCCTCACTGTTTACCAGTATCCCTCCTCGATGCAAACCGATTATAACAAAGTCACGACGTTTCAGTCAGGAAGACCAGTCTTTTATTGCGGCTGAGATTTCTCGGCTTTTAGCAGAGGATATCATCGAGCCTTGTTCGTCGCCATGGCGCGCCCAGGTCGTTATTGTTAAGAACCCTCTACAACCTCACAAGAAACGGCTGTGCATTGACTATTCACAGACCATCAATCAATATACGGACTTGGACGCATACCCATTGCCGCGCATCGATGATATGGTTAATAAACTGGCTGAGTACACGGTGTTCTCAACATATGATCTGAAAAGTGCCTATCATCAGGTACCCTTGAAGGTCTCAGACAAGCAGTATACGGCCTTTGAAGCCAATGGACGGCTGTATCAATTTCGTCGCCTCCCCTTTGGGGTCACTAATGGAGTGGCTGTCTTCCAGCGAGCAATGGATGACCTGGTCAAACAGGAAGACTTGAAGGATACGTTTCCTTATCTGGACAATATTACTGTCGCAGGTCGCAATCAGCGGGAACATGACGCCAATCTCCAACGATTTTGGGATGCACTCCAGCACCGTAATTTGACATTAAATGCGGCTAAATCCATTGAGTCACAACCAACCATCAACATCCTTGGCTATTGTGTGGGCAATGGCATCATTAAACCTGACCCTGAAAGACTTCGCCCACTCCAAGAGCTCCCGCCACCTAAGAATCCGGCCTCCTTGCGCCGGGCCCTCGGCCTGTTTGCATACTATGCTAAATGGATTCCTAACTTCTCGGACCGAATCCAACCTCTACTGAAGGCCAGCACATTCCCACTAGACACAGCGGCTGTTGCAGCCTTTAACCTCCTGAAAAAACAGTTGGAGAAAGCGGCTCTTCACTCCATCGATGAGAGTCTTCCTTTTGTTGTTGAGTGTGATGCCTCGGAGGTGGCGATCTCGGCCACTCTGAATCAGGAAGGTCGTCCGGTGGCATTTTTGTCAAGGACTTTTCAAGGGGCTGAGCTACATTATCCTCCAGTCGAGAAAGAAGCTACAGCCATCATAGAGGCAGTACGGAAGTGGACTCATCTCCTAGCTCGCCAGCACTTTACCTTAATCACGGACCAGCGATCGGTCGCCTTCATGCTCGATAATCGAAAACGGACCAAAATTAAAAATAATAAAATCCAGCTTTGGCGGCTGGAATTGGCCTCTTTTGGTTACACCATCCACTATCGACCTGGCAAGGAGAATGTGGCTCCAGATACCCTCACACGAGCATTCTGCTCCGCCATGGCACCCTCTACGCTCGTAGACATCCATGATGGGTTGTGTCATCCGGGCGTTACTCGCATGCTACACTTCGTGCGGTCCCGAAATCTCCCATTCTCTACCGGGGATGTAAAGAAGATGTGCTCGGACTGCAGAGTCTGTGCGGAATTGAAACCTCAGTTTTTCCGCCCCTCGGGTGGTATACTCATACATGCGACCCAGCCAATGCAACGGCTTAGCATCGATTTTAAGGGGCCGTTGCCCTCTTCAACTCGCAACACTTATCTATTGACCATGGTCGATGAGTATTCCCGTTTTCCGTTTGCCTTTCCCTGCCCCAATATGCTGACGACCACGGTTATCAGCTGCCTTGAGCAGGTATTTGCTTTCTGTGGCATGGCATCCTATGTTCATTCGGATCGGGGCCCCTCTTTTATGTCAGGAGAACTCAAGGCCTATCTCTCGGAACGGGGTATTGCTGCCAGCAGAACGACGCCTTATCATCCGGTCGGGAATGGGCAAGTCGAGCGTTTTAACGCTATCATCTGGAATGCGGTACGTCTGGCTTTGAGATCTAGGGGCCTACCCAAACAGCAATGGGAAGCAGTACTTCCAGACGCATTACACTCCACACGGTCCCTCCTTTCGACCGCCACAAATACGACGCCTCATGAACGGTTCTTCCGATTTCAGCGTCGCTCATCCTATGGGATATCTCTCCCGTCGTGGCTGACTGCACCGGGACCAGTGCTACTCCGAAGATATGTCCGGGCGTCTAAGAATGACCCCCTGGTAGATGAGGTTGAGCTCACTGATGTCAACCCTACCTACGCCTATATTCGGTATCCTGACGGTCGGGAATCTACTGTGTCATTGCGGGATCTGGCTCCCTGCCCGCCGAAACATAGAGGGACACCAGGGGATGATATTGTACCAGGCACATCTCTGGGCTCGCCAGGTGCCTCTCATCACGATCTGGATCTGACGCCGGCTGGTACCTCACTCCAGCGTGCCGACCTGGGGCAGACTGACTATGAGCCCGTCGGGGCTCGCACGCGCAGCCACGATCCACCCCGTACCATACGCTCGGAAACGGATCTGCCACAGCCCTGCCCGACACCCGTTCGGGCACCAGTACACAGTCAGGATCGTCCTGACCCCTCACAGAGCGGGCTGGATCACTCGGACTCTGGTCCACGGCCCGCGGCGGGTAAACGGGCTAGGGGCCCTCTACCGCTACGAGAACCCAAACGGGTGCGGCTCTCCCTCGTCCGGCGGCTACGAAATGGAGGGAGCATCCCGGCCTCCTAATCTTTTTTGGGGGGGAGAATGTGGTAACACAATACAGCTTCCTGTGACTCGAACTTTATTGCATCACTTCCTGTGATTAGTCCAGGATAAATACGGGACTGATCAGTTGGATCCTGGAGAGGCATAGAGTAAGACCTCTTTTGTATGTAGCACCTTTTTAGTTGATTAAAGCTTACTTTAAGTTCACCACGCGTAAGGCTCATTCTTACGACAGCAACTTTTACAACAACGACAGCAACAACAACCAGTTAAAATCATATATACAGTAATGAGATATTCTCACCCCACCGTCTCAAATCAATGGACAATCGGACAAGATTCTGCAAGTTTAACATAACTTCCCTTCTTTTGAAATCTATTCCTCTCGAAATGAACCCGTGCTTTATTTCCACTTTTATGGCATTTTAACCGGCGTTGATACTTCTGATGATTCATTAATCTATACCCCGAGATCCCTTTGCACCTCTACCCCATTTAGACTCTTATGTTCCAAGGAGTAGCTGGGGTCCTTTTTCCTGCCAACAAAATGCACCACCTCACACGTACCCATATTGAAATTCATTTGTCATTTACAGCCCATTCTGCAAGTTTGATTTCGGTAGAATTAATTAAAAGCTTTTAGTTTGTCATATACAAACTCTATTTAAATAAATCCTTGTCAGAAATGAATAGGATATAAAAGAACTGCAGAATAATAAATTAACACTTCAGAAACGTCACTCAGTTACACATCGACAAATAATCCAAAAGCCCAAGGTGAGCTGAATGAGGCAGATCTATTCGTTCAATTTGTATTAATTTTAAGGTTTTCAACGTATTAGCAAATCCCTCATGTCACTATAGCAATGGCAGCTCAAGCAGCAGGAGCAGCGGCTTTCCTATGGCGCTGACGTGCTGTACGTCCAGATATGTAATCAGAATATTAATCACAATGCAACCAGACAACCAACAAATATAAAGTGCTGTAGTTCTTTAGTTCACAGTATTAAAAAGAATTGAACAAAAACGGGTTTCCGTATTTCCAACTTCAATCACTTCCATTAATAACCGTGGTCCTATTGAACCAGAACACCCTCCATGTAACATGTCAGAAATGCAGCACTTATTCACAAGTGCAGAAAAACACACACACAATTTCCGTCACTGAATTGAATCAAAAAGCAGGAAAAACTACGATTTAGCACAAATAAATATTCATCATTCTTCCTGGACAAGAGAACCAATCAGACTGACTTGGAAATGTTTACTAATATGTTGATGTAAAGATGTTAATTTACAAATTTCGCTTCCAATATATTTTCACTCAAACATTCTCCACAATATTAATCCCTGCTCTTGTCACGAAAAGAGTTGAATTATTTTAGGTATTTCCCAATTAAACAGCAGGAAATAAACTTCATTTTGGTCTCAATTTTCAATCTCCTAATTCGAACATTTATACCAAATCGAAATTGTACATTATCAGTTTAATCAAAGTATTTTGTGTGTCTTTCTCAATAAACAAATAATGTTTTCTTCTAAAGTAGCTTCCTTCATTTTTCATACATCAGCACAGAGTTCTTACTTCTATTAACGCTCCACTAAACATTTAAGAAGAAATCTATAGTTACATTATTCCTGGGACTTCTTCAGACTAGAACGACAGACAAAATAAAATCGGTCACAATAGCAAAATACAGCGGATGCTGGAATCTGAAATATAAACAGAAAATGCTGGAAATACTCAGCAGGTCAGGCAGCATCTGTGGAGAGCGAGAGAGAAACAAAGTTAACGTTTCAGGTCTGTGACCTTTCGTCCGAACTGGAAAAAGTTAGAGATGTAACAGATTTTAACCAGGTGCAGAGGGCGGATTTAAACACTCCTGCCTTCCACCATATCACAGACCATCCCTTGTGTTCCTTCCTCCCCTCCCGCCTTTCCCTGCCTCTGCACCTGGTTAAAATCTGTTACAACTCTAACATTTTCCAGTTCTGACGAAAGGTCACAGACCTGAACCGTTAGATATGTTTTTCTCTCTCTCTCCCCACAGATGCAGCCTGACCTGCTGAGAATTTCCAGCATTTTCTGTTTTCAAATTATGTAAAATAAAACGGTTTGTTTTTTCCTCTTTTTTGGTTCTCTTCCTAAACGTTTTAATGATATTTTAAAAAGTCAATAAAAAGTAATAAGTAACTCCTCCAAATCCTCCCCTGCCCTCCCCCTCCTCAACAGCATGATTGAATCTTTGTGTGCAGCTACTCACTTCAGTCGATCGTTCAAAATCAAATATTGAGAAATTGAAGTTTTAAAATGTTTTAAGCAATTCAGAGGCTCCTTAAAAGTGTTTGGACTTCAAGATCTGCTTGAAACTTGTTTAGATGAGGGCACAATTGATTTTCCCTTGTTGTTTCTTCCAAAATCGTACCAGAAACTTAGGGTGAAAAAAGTGTTTTTAACGTTCACTTTTTGTGAAAAGTTCATTAAAAATCTTTAAATTATTTCTAGTCTCATTGCAGCTTTGACAGAAGAAGTTGATCTAAGTTTCTCTTTCCATCTTCAATGCTGTCGTTAAATATGCAACAATAAAATAAAATAAACTCTAACTCCAAACGGAGCTCAAATAAGAAAGTGTATAAAGTGATTAAACTTCCTAAGATGGCGGTTTGGTTATCTCTCCCCAGTACAAGAGCAAAATACTGCGGATGCTCGAAATCTGAAATAACAACAGAAAATGCTGGAAATACTCAGCAGACCAGGCAGCATCAATGTAGAGAGAAACAGAGTTAAAGTTTCAGTTCTGTGACCCTTCATCAGAACTGGTAAAAGTAACCGGTTTTAAGCAGGTGCAGAGGCAGGGAAAGTGGGTGGAGGGGAGGAAGGAACTAAAGGGACAGTCTGTGCTAGGATTAGGAAGGCAAATGGTATGCTGGCCTTCATTACAAGAGGATTTGAGTACAGGAGTAAAGAAGCCTTACTCCAATTATATAGGGCCTTGGTGAGACCACACCTGGAGTACTGTGTACTATTGTGCTCTCCTTACATAGGGAAGGATATACTTGCCATAGAGGGAGTGCAACGAAGGTTCACGAGATTGATTCCTGGGAAGGCGGGACTGTCGTATGAGAAGAGATTGAGTAGACTCGGCCTGTATTCTCTTGAATTCAGAAAAATGAGAGGTGATCTCATTGAAGCATACAAAATTATTACAGGGCTTTATAGGGTGGATGCTGGAAAGAATGTTTCCCTTGGCTGGAGAGTCTAGAACCAGGGGCCACAGCCTCAGGATAAAGGGTCGGCCATTCAGGACTGAGATGACAAGACATTTCTTCACACAGAGGGTGGTGAATCTTTAGAACTCTCTACCCCAGAGGGCTGTGGAGGCTCAGTCATTTGGTATATTCAAAACAGAAGCCGCTAGATTTCTGTCTAGTCAGTGCATCAATGGATATGGCGATAGGGCTGGTGAATGGCTGGTGAATGAAGCCATGATCTCATTGAATGGCGGAGCAGGCTCGATGGGCCGAATGGCCTACACCTGCTCCTATTACTTATGTTCTTATGTTATTATGATTGAAGGCAGGACAGATTAAATGTTGCAAATGGGAATGGCAGAATCATCAACAACAGCCACCTGAAAAAATAAGAGCAGGGGTTATAGTCTGAAATGGTTGAACTCTATGTTGAGCCCAGAAGACTGTAAAGTGCCTAATCGAAAGATGAGGTGCTGTTCCTCGAGCTTACGTTGAGCTTCATTGGAACAGTGTAAGAGGCCATGGATGGAGAGGTCAGAGTGGGAGTGGAGCAGAGAATTAAAGGGACAGGCGAAAGGAAGCTCGGGGTTACACTTACGGACTGAACGGAGGTGTTCCGCAAAGCGATCACACAATCTGCGTTTGGTCTCCCCAATGTAGAGAAGACCACATCGTGAGCAGCGAATAAAGTATACTAAATTGCAAGAAGTACAAGTAAATCGCTGTTTCACCTGGAAGGAGAGTTTGGGGCCCTGGACAGTGGGAAGGGAGGAGGTAAAAGGGCATGTGTTGCATCTCTTGCGCTTGCACAGGAAGGTGCTGGGCGAAGGGGAAGGGGTGTTGGGGGTGATAGAGGAGTTGACCAGGGTGTCGCGGAGGGAGCGGTCCCTTCAGAATGCTGAAAGGGGAGGTGAGGGGAAGAAGTGCTTGGTGGTGGGATCACGCTGGTGGTGGCGGAAAAGGCGGTGGATGATCCGTTGAATGTGGAGGCTGGTGGGGTGGAAGGTGAGGACAAGGGGAATCCTATCGTGGTTCCGGGAGGAAGAGTAGGGGAGACAGCAGAAATGCGGGAAATGGAACAGACACGGTCAAGGTCCATGCCAACTGCAGTAGAGGGGAATCCTCGGTTGAGGAAAAAGGAAGACATGTCGGAAGCACTGGTATGGAACATTGCATCGTCAGAGCAGATGCGGCGGAGACAGAGAAACTGGGAGAATGGAATAGAGTCCTTACAGGAAGCGGGGTGGGAGGAAGTATAGTCCAGGTAGCTGTGAGAGTCAGTGGGCTTGTATTGGATGTTTGTCGATAGCCGAACGCCAGAAATGGAGACAGAGAAGTTGAGGAAGGGAAGGGAAGGGAAGAGTCAGAGATGGACCATGTGAAGGTGAGGGAAGGGTGGAAATTGGAAGCAAAGTGTATGAAATTTTCTAGTTCAGGGCGAGAGCAGGAACTAGCACCGATACAGTCATCAATGCACAGGAAAAAGAGGTGAGGGAGGGGAACTGAGTAGGACTGGAACAAAGAATGTTCCACATATCCCAGAAAAGGTAGGCATAGCTAGGACCCATGCGGGTACCCATAGCAACACCTTTGATTTGGAGGAAATGAGTGGATCAAAGGAGAAGTTGTTCAATGTGAGAACAAGTTCAGCCAGGCGGAGGAGGGTGGCGGTGGATGGGGACTGGTTGTGCCTTTTTTCAAGGAAGAAACGGAGCGCCCTCAGGCCATCCTGGTGGGGGATGGAGGTGTAGAGGGATTGTACATCCATGGTGAAAAGGAGGCGGTTGGGGCCAGGAAACTGGAAACTGTTAAAGTGGCGGAGGGTGTCAGAGGAATTGCGGATGTAAGTGGGAAGAGACTGGACAAGGGAAGAAAAAATAGAGTCGAGATAGAAAGAGATAAGTTCCATTGGGCAAGAACAGGCTGAAATGATGGGTCTACCAGGGCAGTCCTGTTTGTGGATCTTGGGCTGGAGGTAGAAGCAGGCTGTGCGGGGTTGGGGAACTATGAGGTTGGCGGCCATGGGGGGAAGATCCCCAGAGGAGATGAGGTCAGTGACAGTCTTGGAAACGGTAGCTTGATGTTCGGTAGTGGGGTTATGGTCCAGGTGGAGGTAGGAGGAGGTGTCGGAGAGTTGGCGTTCAGCTTCTGCTAGGTAGAGGTCGGTTCGCCAAACTACAACAGCACCACCCTTGTCAGCAGGTTTAATGACAATGTCGGGGTTGGATCGGAGAGAATGGAGTGCTGCAAGTTCAGAGGGAGGTAGGTTGGAGTGAGTGAGGGGAGCAGAGAAATTGAGATGGCCGATGTCACGGCGGCAGTTAGCAATGAAAAGATCTAGAGAGGGTAAGAGGCCAGAGGGAGGGGTCCAGGTGGAACGAGAATTCTGAAAGTGGGAGAAAGGGTCAGCCGTGCGGGGGGAAGACTCCTGGCCAGAGAAGTGGGCACGGAGACAGAGGCGGCGGAAAAAGAGCTCCGCATCATGCCGAGCTCGAAATTCATTGAGGTGGGGGCGTAAGCGGATGAAGCTCAGGCCTTTGCTGAGGACTGATCGTTCGGAGTCAGAGAGGGGAAGGTCAGAGGGGATAGTGAAAACGCGGCAGGGGGTGAGATTGAGAGAAGGGGGTTCAGAGGAAAGTGAAGGGGAAGAAGGTTCCGGAGGGGCGTTAGTGTCCAAGAGTTGTTGAAGCTTGCGAAGACAAAACCACATTTCTCTTCATCCTCGCTAACTTCCACTGGCTCCCTGTGCTCCAGTGAATAGAGTTTAAGATCCTTGTCCTCTGTTCCAAACACTTCGTGCCTGATTAGCTCCCTCTCTCAGCGATCTTCGCCAGCCATACATCGTTCTGCACCAACTCCATTCCTCTCTCCGTGCTTGTGGCATCAGATCACTCTTCATTCACCGCTCCTTCTGTTCCACCATCGGCAGACGTTCATCAAACCCCTGCACCCTGGACACCCACTGACTTGCCCCTGCCTCCATGCATCCAAAACATTCCTCCATATCTTACGAGGGGCCCATCACTTTACCGCTCTTTAGCCGATCTACCAGCTGCTTAATTTTTCGAAGCATGTCCAACCACTTTGGTGTCACTCTCGTGTCTCTTGTGCAGTCCTGCAAACGGGCCGTCAGGAAATGCACCATCTGAAGGGTAGTCCTGGTGACAGAGATAAATTAAAATAAAATAATTGAAGAGGTCAAAGATGGAGAATAATTAAGGTTTGAAGAGTAACAAGCGCAACATTCCAGGAGCAGCAAGAAGAAAATCATTAAGTAGCCTGGGAAAGGACAGCGGCTGATCTACCAGGATAGATAAGGGGGAAACAGTGGAGGTGTTGTGTTAGGATTTTCAGAATGCATTCGATAAGGTGCCAAACAAAAGGTTGTTAAACAAAATTAGATCTCATGGGATTCGGGGTAATATATTAGCATGGTTTGCGGATTTTTTAACAGACAGAAAACAGAGAGTAGGAATAAACGGGTCAATTTCGGGTTGGCATGCTGCAACTAGTGGGTTACTGCATAGATCAATGCTTGGGCATCAGATCCAAAGAGGAGTCATATAAAGTTGCCAGAAAAAGCAGCAAGCCTGAGGATTGGTAGCAGTTTAGAATTCAGCAAAAAAGGACAAAAAGATTGATTAAGAGAGGAAAAATAGAGTATGAGAGTAAACTTGAAATGGGACATAAAAGCGGACAGTAAAAGCTTCTATAAATATGTAAAAATAAAACAAGTAAGACAAATGTAGGTCCCTTACAGTCAGATACGGGAGATTTATAATGGAGAACAAGGATATGGCAGACCAATTAAACAAATACTTTGGTTCTGTCTTCACGGAAGAGGACACAAATAACTTCCCAGAAATGCTAGGGAACCAAGGGTCTAGTGAGAAGGAGGAATTAAAGGAAATTAGTATTAGTAAATAAAATAGTGCTGGATAAATTAATAATACTGAAAGCTGGTAAATCCCCAGTGCCTGACAATCTGCATCCCAGAGTACTAAAAGAGGTAGCCATTGAAATACTGGATCCATTAGTTGTCAGCTTCCAAAATTCTACATATTATGAAACAGTTCCTGCAGATTGAAGAGTGACAAATGTAACCCCACTATTTAAAAAAGGAGGGAGAGAGAAAACAGTGAACTACAGAACGGTTAGCCTAACATCAGTAGTAAGGAAAATGATGGAGCCTATTATAAAGGATGTGATAACAGGACACTGAGAATATATCAACGGGATTAGACAAAGTCAACATGGATTTATGTAAGGGAAATCGTGTTTGACAAACCTACTGGAGTTGTTTGAGGATGTAACTGGTAGAATAGATAAGGGAGAACCAGTGGATGTGGTGTATTTGGATTTTCAAAAGGCCATTGATAAAGTCCCAAAATAGAAGATAGTGTGCAAAACTTAAAGCACATCGGATTGGGAGTGATATACTTGCATGGATTGAAAATGGGTTACCAGACTGGAAACAGAGAGTAGCAATAAATGGGTCCTTTTCAGGGTGGCAGGCGGTGACTAGTGGGGTACCGCAAGGATCAGTGCTTGGCCCCCAGTTATTCACAATATATATCAATGATTTGGATGAGGGAATCAAATGTAATATTTCAAGTTTGCTGACGACACGAAACTTGGTGGGATTGTGGTTTGTGAGGAGGATGCAAAGAGGCTTCAAGGCGATTTAGACAAGTTGAGTGAGTGGGCAAATACATGGCAGATGCAGTATAGAAACATAGAAACATAGAAGATAGTAGCAGGAGTACGCCATTCGGCCCCTCAAGCCTGCTCCGCCATTCGATAACATAATGGCTGATCATCCAAACTCAGTACCCTGTCCCTGCTTTCTCCCCATATCCCTTGATACCTTTAGCTTTAAGAAATATATCTAACTCTTACTTGAATATATTTAATGACTTGGCCTCAACTGCCTTCTGTGGTAGAGAATTCCACAGGTTCACCACTCTCTGGGTGAAGAAATTCTTCCTCATTTCTGTCCTAAATGGCTTACCCCTTATCCTTAGATTATTACCCCTGGTTCTGGAATCTCCGACCATCGGGAACATTCTTCCTGCATCTAGTTTGTCCAGACCTGTCAGAATTTTATATGTTTCGATGAGATCCCCTCTGATTCTTCTATACTCCAGCGAGAATAAGCCCAACCGACCCAATCTCTCCTCACATGTCATTCCTGCCATCCCAGTTATCAGCCTTGTGAATCTTCGCTGAACTCCGTCCATGGCAAGAACATCCTTCCTCAGGTAAGGCAACCAAAACTGCACACAGTACTCAAGATGTGGTCTCACCCAGGCACTGTACAACTGCAGCAGGACATCCCTGTTCCTGTACGCAAACCCTTTCGCTATGAAGGCCAACATACCATTTGCCTTCTTCACCGCCTGCTGCACCTGCATGCTTACCTTCAGCGACTGGTGCACAAGGACACCCAGGTCTCGTTGCAATTCCCCTTCTCCCAATCCATTGCCATTCAGTTAATAGTCTGCCTTTCTGTTTTTGACACCAAAGTGGATAACCTCGCATTTATCCAAGTTATATTGCATCTGCCACGCTTCTTTCCACTCACCCAATCTGTCCAAATCATCCTGGAGTTTTTCGTTATCCTCCTCGCAGCACACACGCCCACCCAGCTTTGTGTCATCTGCAAACTTGGAGATATTACATTTAGTTCCCTTATATAGATCATTAATGTATATTGTTAATGGCTGGGGTCCAAGGACCGATCCCTGCGGTACCCCACTTGTCACTGCCTGCCACTCGGAAGAAGACCCATTAATTCCTACTCTCTGCTTTCTGTCCGCCAAGCAGTTCTCTATCCAAGTTAATACCTTGCCCCCAATCCCATGTGCCTTAAATTTACACGCTAATCTCTTATGCGGGACCTTATCGAAAGCCTTTTGAAAGTCCAAATACACCACATCTACTCGTTCTCCCTTATCTATTTTCCCAGTTACATCTTCAAAAAATTCTAGTAGATTAGTCAAGCACGATTTACCTTTTGTAAATCCATGTTGATTTTGTCCGATCCTGTCACTGTTTTTCAAGTGCTCAGCTATTACATCCTTTATAATGGACTCCAGCATTTTCCCCACTACGATGTCAGGCTTACCCGTCTGTAATTTCCTGCTTTCTCTCTATCACCCTAAATGAATAGTGGATTAATATTAGCTACCCTCCAATCCATTGGTACAGTTCCAGATTCCATCGAATGTTGGAAGATGATCAGCAATGCATCTACTATTTCTAGGGACACTTCCTTAAGTACCCTAGGATGTAAATTATCAGGCCCTGGGGATTTATCGGCATTCAATCCCGTCAATTTCCTTAACACCATTTCCCTGCATATAATGATTTCTTTCAGTTCCCCCTTTCATCAGACCGTATGTTCTCCAACATCTCTGGGAGGTTATTTGTGTCCTCCTTTGTGAAGACATAACCAAAATTTGCCATTTCTTTGTTCCCCATTACAACTTCCCCCGCTTCTGACTGCAAGGGACCAACACATGATTTCACTAATCTTTTTCTCTTCACATATCTATAAAAGCTCTTACAGTTAGTTTTTATGTTCCCTGAAAGCTTACTTTCATATTCTATTTTCCCCTTCTTAATTAATCCCTTTGTCCTCCTTTGTTGAATACTAAACTGCTCCCAATCCTCAGGGTTAGCGCTTTTTCTGGCCAATTTATATGCCCCCTCCTTGGATTTTATGCTATCCCTAATTTCCCTTGTTAGCCACGGTTGAGTCACCCTTTTTGTTTTATTCTTATGCCACACTGGGATGAACAAATTCTGTAGTTCATCCATGCGGTCTTTGAATGTTTGCCATTGCCTATCCACCGTCAACCCTTTGAGTGACATTCCCCAATCAATCCTTCCCAATTCGCGCCTCATATCATCGTAGTTTCCTTTATTTAAATTCAGGACCCTAGTCTCTGATTCAACTATTTCACTCTCCATTCTATCATATTACGATCACTCTGACCCAAGGGGCCTCGTACAACAAGATTGATAATTAATCCTTTCTCGTTACATAATACCCACTTCAGTAGAAAAAACAGAAACACAGAGTATTATTTAAATGGTGATAGATTGGGAAATGTTGATGTCCTTGTACACCAGTCACTGAAAGCAAACATGTAGGTGCAGCAAGCAGTTAGGAAGGCAAATGGTATGTTGTTATTCATTTGCAAGTGGATTTGACTACACGTGCTAGGATGCCTTCCTACCGTTTTACAGGGCCTTGGTGAGACCATACCTGGAGTACTGTGTGCCGTTTTGCTCTCCTTACATAAAAAAATATATACTTGCCACAGAGAGAGTGCAGCGAAGGTACACCAGACTGATTCCTGGGATGGCAGGACTTTCGTATGAGGAGAGATTTGGTCGACTGGGCTTGTATTCACTAGAGTTTAGAAGAATGAGAGGGGATCTCATAGTAACTTAGAAAATTCTGACAGGGCTAATAGACTGGATGGAGGGAGGATTTTTCCCCTGGCTGGGGGTTTTAAAACGAGGGGTCACAGTCTCAAGATGCGGAGTATGAAATTTAGGACTGCGATGAGGATAAATTTCTTCTCTCAGAAGGTGTTGAACATGTTGAATTCTCTACCACAGAAGGCTGTGGACGCCCAATCACTGAATATTTTAAGAAGGAGATAGATAGATTTCTAGACACAAAACGCATCAACGGGTATGGGGAGAGAGCGGGAATATGGTATTGAAATAGATGACCAGCCATGATCATATTGAATGGTGCAGCAGGCCCGAAGGGCCGAATGGCCTACTCATGCTGCTATTTTTCTATATTTCTATGTTTCTAACATGCAGGTACAGCAAGCAAGTAGAGAAGCAAATGGAAGGATGGAATATAAAGGAAGAAATAATGGGAGCTTGTCAGAAGTTTACGCCAATAATCATGGGGGATTGTAATCTGCATATAGACTGGAAAAATCAGATGGGCAAACGTAGCCTAGATGAGGAGTTCATGGAAAGTTGTCGGGATACTTTCTTAAAGCAGCACGGACTGGAGCCAACCAGAGAGCAGGATATACTGGACCTGGTATTGTGCAACGAGATAGGATTAATTAATGATCTCATAGTGAAGGCGTCCCTCGGTAGCAGTGATCATAATATGATTGAATTTTACATTCAGTTTGAGAGAGAGAAGTGTGGGTCCAAAACTAGTATTTTAAACATAAATAAGGCCAATTATGGGGGGATGAAAGTAGAGCTAGCTAAAGTGAACTGGCAAATTAGGTTAAGGGATAGGTCAATAGAGTTGCAGTGGCAGACATTTACGGGAATATTTCAAAATACACAGAATATATACATTCCAACAAGAAAGAAAAATTCCAAGGGGAGGACCCACCATCCGTGGTTAACTAAAAAAGTTAAAGATATTATTAAACTCAAAAAAAAGCATATAATTGTTCAAAGATGGGTGGCAGGTCAGAAGATTGGACAGAATATAAAAAACAGCAAAGAATGACTAAAAGATTTATAAGGAGCGAAAAATTAGATTACCAGAGAAAGCTAGCTAGAAATATGAAAACAGATAGTAAGAGTTTCTATAGATAATTAAAAAAGAAAAGAATTAACAAAGTGATCGTTGGTCCTATAAAAAGTGAGTCTGTGGAGTTAATAGTGGAAAATAAGGATATGGCAGTTGAATTTAACAGGTATTTTGCATCAGTCTTCACTGTAGAAGATACAAGTAATATCCCAGAAACAGCTGTAAATCAGGAAATGAAAGGGAGGGAGGAACTCAAGAAAATTATTATCACCAGGGAAGTGATACTGAGCAAATTGTTGGAACTACGGCTGACAAGTCCTCGGGTCCTGATGGACTTCATCCTCGGATCTTAAAAGAAGTGGCTAGTGAGATAGTTGATGCGTTGGCTTTAATTTTCCAGAATTCCCTAGGTTCGGGGAAGGTTCCATTTGATTGAAAATGGCGAATGTAACTCCTTTATTCTAAAAGGGAGGGAGACAGAAAGCAGGAAACTACAGACCAGTTGGCTTAACATCTGTCCCAGGAAAGATGATAAGGGCTATTATTAAAGACATTATAGCAGGGCACTTAGAAAAGTTCAAAGTAATCAGGCAGAGTCAACATGGTTTTGTGAAGGGAAATCATGTTTAACCAATTTATTGGAGTTCTTTGAGGAAGTAACATGTGCTGTGGATAAAGGGAAACCGGTGGATGTACTGTACTTAGATTTCCAGAAGGCATTTGATAAGGTGCCACATCAAAGGTTATTGCGGAAAATAAAAGATCATGGTGTAGGGGGTAACATATTGGCATGGATAGAAGATTGGCTAGCTAACAGGAAACAGAGAGTAGGCATAAATCGGTCATTTTCTGATTGGCAAGATGTAACGAATGGAGTGCCGCAGAGATCAGTGCTGGGGCCTCAACATTTTACTATTTAAATGAATGACTTGGATGAAGGGACCGAAGGTACAGTTGCTAATTCTGCTGATGACACAAAGATAGGTAGGAAAGTAAACTATGAAGAGGGCATAAGGAGGCTTCAAAGGGATACAGATAGGTTAAGTGCGTGGGCAAAGATCTGCCAAATGGAGTATAATGTGGGAAAATGTGAAGTTGTCCATTTTGGCAGGGAGAATAAAAAAGAAGCATATTATCTAAATGGTGAGAGATTGCAGAGCTCTGAGATGTAGAGGGATCTGGGTGTCCTAGTGCATGAATCGCAAAAGGTTACTATACAGGTACAGCAAGTAATTAGGAAAGCTAATACAATGCTATCGTTTATTGCGAGGGGAATTGAATACAAAAGTAGGGAGGTTATGCTTCAGTTATACAGGGCATTGGTGAGACCACATCTGGAGTACTGTGTACAGTATTGGTCTCCTTATTTAAGGAAGGATATAAATGCGCTGGAAGCAGTTCAGAGAAGGTTTGCTAGACTAATACCTGGAATGGGCGGGTTGTCTTATGAGGAAAGGTTGGACAGGCTAGGCTTGTATCAAATGGAGTTTAGAAGAGTAAGAGGTGATTTGTTTGAAACATAAAAGATCCTGAGGGGTCTGGACAGGGTGGATGTGGAGAGGATGTTTCCTCTTGTGGGATTATATAGAACTAGGGGTCACTGTTTAAAAAATAAGGGGTCGCCCATTTAAGACAGAGATGAGGAGAATTATTTTCTCACAGAGGGTCGTGAGTCTTTGGAACTCTCCTCCTCAGAGGCCGATGGCAGTAGAGTTTTTGAAAATTTTTAAGGCAGTGGTAGATAGATTCTTGGTAAGCAAGGGGGTGAAAGGTTATCGGAGGTAGGCAGGAATGTGGAGTTATCGGATCAGCCATGACCTTACTGAATGGCGGAGCAGACTCGAAGGGCCGAGTGGCCGACTCCTTATCCTAATTCGTATGTTCGTATGAATGTCAAGGGGTGCTGGTTAGACTCTCGCTTGTTGAAGATAGTCATTGCCTGGCACTTCTGTGGTGCAAATGTTACCTGCCACTTATCAGCCCAATCCTCCACGTCGTCCAGGTCTTGTTGCATGCGGGCATGGACTGCTTCATTATCTGAGGAGTTGTGAATGACACTGAGCACTGTGCAGTCATCAGAAAACATCCCCATTCCTGAATTTATGTTGGAGGGAAGGTCATTATCGAAGCAGCTGAAGATGATTGGGCGTAGGACACTGCCCAATGCTCTGGGGTTGTGATGATTGACCTTCAACCACCACAACCATCTTCCTTTGTGCTAGGTATGATGATGCCTTCCATCACTTTACTGATGATTGAGAGTAGACTGATGAGGCGGTAATTGTCCGGATTGGATTTGTCCTGCTTTTTGTGGACAGGACATACCTGGGCAGTTTTCCACATTGTCGGATAGATGCCAGTGTTTTAGTTGTATTGGAACAGCTTGGCTAGAGGTGCAGCTAGTTCTGGAGCACAAGCCTTCAGCACGATAGCCGGGATGTTGTCGGGGCCAACAGCCTTTGCTGTATCCAGTGCGCTGAGCCGTTTCTTGATATCTCGTGGAGTGAATCGAATTGGCTGAAGACTGGCTTCTGTGATGGTGGGCACCTCAGGAGGAGGCCGATATGAATCATCCACTCGGCACTTCTGGCTGAAGATGGTTGCAAACGCTTCAGCCTTGTCTTTTGCACTCACGAGCAGGGCTCCACCATCATTGAGGATGGAAATATTAATGGAGCCTTCATCTACCATTCATTGTTTAATAGTCCACCACTATTCACGACTGGATGTGGCAGGACTGCAGAGCTTTGATCAGATCCGTTGATTGTGGGATCGCTTAGCCCTGTCTATAGCATGCTGCCTCCACTTTTTAGCATTCATGTGTTCCTTTGTTGCAGCTTCCCCTGATTGGCACCTCATTTTTAGGTACGCCTGGTGCTGCTCCTGGCATACCCTTCTACATTCCTTCTTGAACCAGGGTTGGGCCCTGGCTTGATGGTAATGTTAGAGTGAGGGATATGTCGGTCCATGAGTTTACAGATGCTGGTGAAATACAATTCTGCTGCTGCTGATGGCCCACAGCGCCTCATGGATGCCCAGTTTGAGCTGCTAGATCTGTTCTGAATCTTTCCCATTTAGCACGGTGGTGGTGCGACACAACACGATGGAGGGTGTCCTCATGTGTGAAGACGGGACTCCGTCTCCACGATTACTGTACGGTGGTCACTGCTACCAATGCTGTCATGGACAGATGCATCTGTGACAGGTAGATTGGTGAGGACGAGGTCAAGTAGGTTTTCCCCTCATGTTGGTTCTCTCACCACCTGTCGCAGGTCCAGACTTGCAGTTATGTCCTTCAGGACTCGGCCAGCTCGGTCAGTAGTGGTGCTTCCGAGTCACATCTTGGTGATGGAAATTGAAGTCCCCCACCCAGAGTACATTCTGTGTCCTTGCTACTCTCAGTGCTTCTTCCAAGTGGTGTTCAACATGGCGGAGTACTGATTGATCAGCTGAGGGAGTGCGTTAGGTGGTAATCAGCAGGAGGTTTCGCTTGCCTGGAGTCAATGATGAGGACTCCCAGGGCCAGTCCTTCCCGACTGTATACCACGGTGGGGCAGGACATACCCAGGGATGGTGAAGGAGGAGTTTGGGAAATTGGCTGAAAGATATGATTATGTGAGTATGACCATGTCAGGCTGTTGCTTGACTGGTCTGTGGGACACCTCTCCCAGTTTTGGCACAAGTCCCCAGATGTTGGTGAGGAGGACTTTGCAGGTCGAATGGGCTGGGTGTGCCGTTGCCATGTACGGAGCCAGTGCCGAGGTCGATGCTGGGTGGTTCGTCCAGTTTCATTCTTGTTATTTTGATTCGTAGCGGTAAGTTACAACTGAGGGCAGTTAAGAATCAACCACATTGCTGTGGGTCTGGAGACACATATCGGCCAGACCAGGTAAGGACGGCAGATTTCCTCCCCTAAAAGAAATTAATGAACCAGATGGGTTTTTACAACAATCCGATAGTTTCATGGTTATTATTACTGACACTAGCTTTTTATTCCAGATTTATTTAATTAATTGAACTTAAATTCCCCAGCTGCCGTGGTGGGTTTTGAACTCACTTATCTGGATCATTAGTCGAGGTCTACTGGATTACTAGCCCAGTGACATTACAATTACGCTACCATCCCCGTTATTGGTAGAGTTGCACTGTGTAACTCAGTGAGGACATTACGGTCCCTGGAGTGGAACGGAGAGACTCCGCAGGACGGTGACAGCATTCTGGGGATTGCCTCTCTTTGGGTTGAATTATAATGAGGCGGCCAAATCTGCAGCTCGTGTTCGAACTGTGGCCCAACCAAAGCCTTGCCCAAATGCATTATTACTTGTTGCTGTTGCGCTCAATGTCCCTCTCTGTTAAACTCGAATCCCTGCTGCTTTTTCTATGGATTTACTCTCTGTACCCGTACTGTCAGGGAATTAAGTCTTTAAATCCCGAGATCTGTCTGTTCTTCCTCGTATTTCATTCCATTCAGACCTTGTTCCCAACCCTTGTTATTCACACCGGAATGTGAGGGTTGATCACCTGTGAACAACGAGTTACTGATTTAAACTGGTGACATGTTCTCAATGAGTTGGAACAAATTTGTGTCCAGGAACTAAGACGGCACTCACCAAATATGCTTCATAAGGACCTGCAAAGGTTCAGTAGAACACCGACTTTACACCATTTGGAAGACTGATTGAGACCAGAATATCAATATTGCTGCTCCTCATTCTTTAGTCACAAGAACAACCTTCAATTTTCAACAATACATTTTCATTTTCAGTAACTATCCTTAAACAGAGATGCCTAACATCACTTTGACAACTCAAGTTCCTCCTGCCTCCATCATTAGAGCACTTATCAGCAGAGAGGGTCCGGGTTCAATTGTGACAGTAGACAATGGGATCTGATGTGGAGACCGGAGCCTGCAATATTCTTAACAAACTTCCAGAACAGTTACAAATACCTACAAAAGACTCCTGATTCTTGCAAATGTGAGGTCATTCACATTGGACATAAAAAGGATAAAAGAGGATAGTACTTTCTAAATGGTGGAAAGCTAGAAACAGTGGAGGGCCAAAGAGACTTGGGGATCTGGTCCATGCACATAGATCAGTAAAACAGAAATAATGTAAAAGGCTAATGGAATGTTGGCCTTTATATCTAGAAGACTATAATAAAAGGGGGTAGAAGTAAGGTTGCAACTGTACAAAGCCCTGGTCAACCCATAGAAGCATAGAAGCATAGAACATAGGAGCAGGAGTAGGCCATTCGGCCCCTCGAGCCTGCTCCGCCATTTAATGAGATCATGGTTTTTCATCCAAATTCAGTACACTGTCCCTGCTTTCTCCCCATATCCCGTGATCCCTTTGGCCTTAAGAAATATATCTATCTCCTTCTTGAATATGTTTAATGAATTGGCCTCAACTGTCTTCTGTGGTAGAGAATTCCAAATGTTTACCACTCTCTGGGTGAAGAAATTCCTCCTCATCTCAAACCTAAATGGCTTACCCCTTATCCTTAGACTGTGACCTCTGGATCTGGACTCCCCTGCCATCGGGAACATCCTTCCTGCATCTAGTCTGTCTAGTCCTGTTAGAATTTTATGAGTTTCAATGAGATCCCCTCTCATTCTTCTAAACTCTAGCTAATATAAGCCTAATCGAGCCAATCTCTCTTCATACGTCATGCCTGCCATCCCAGGTATCAGTCTGGTAAATCTTCGCTGCACTCCCTCCATGGCAATAACATCCTTCCTCTGATAAGTCGAACAAAACTGCACACAATACTCAAGGTGTGCTCTCACCAAGGCGCTGTACAACTGCAGGAAGACATCCTTGCTCCTGTACTCGAATCCTCTCGCTATCAAGGCCAACACACCAATTGTCTTCTTAACTGCCTGCTGCACCTGCATGCTTACCTTAAGCGACTGATGCACAAGGACTCCCAGATCTCGTTGCACTTCCCCTTTTCCGAGTCTATTGCCGTTCAGATAATAATCTGTCTTCCTGTTTTTGCCACCAAAGTGGATAACCACGCATTTATCCACATTATACTGCATCTGCCATGCATCTGCCCAATCTCCCAACCTGTCCAAATCATACTGGAGATTCTCTGCTTCCTCCTCACAGCACACACGCCCACCCAGCTTTGTGTTGTCTGCAAACTTAGAGATATAACATCTAGTTCCCTCGTCTAGATCATTAATATATATTGTGAATAGCTGGGGTCCGAACACCGATCCCAGCGGTACCCCACTAGTCACTGCCTGCCACTCGGAAAAAGACCCATTTATTCAAACTCTTTGCTTCCTGTCTGCCAACCAGTTCTCTATCCAAATCAGTACCTTACCCCCAATCCCATGTGCTTTAACTTTGCACGCTAATCTCCTATGCGGGACCTTATCGAAAGTCTTCTGAAAGTCCAAATACACCACATCCACTGGTTCTCCCTTATCTATTCTACCAGGTCCATCCTCTAAAAATTCCAGAAGTATAATCAGGCATGAATTCCCTTTTGTAAATCCATGTTGGCTTTGTCCGATCCTGTCACTGTTTTCCAAGTGCTCTGCTATTACATCTTTTATAATGGACTCTAGCACTTTTCCCACGATGTCAGGCTTACCCGTCTATAATTCCCCATTTTTTCTCTACCACCTTTTTTAAATAGCGGCTTCACATTAGCTAACCTCCAATCCATGGGAACTGTTCCAGAGTCTATCGAATTTTGAAAGATGACCAGCAATGCTTCTACTATGATTGATGCCCCAGGATATGGGTACGGAGGGAGGGTGAAAAGAAGCAAATAAAATCAAGAATAATATTAACAATAACATACGTTCTTTACTTCTGTAAATGAAATGTCTGCATTCTGTGATTTGAGTGGAGTGGAATAAAATGAATGGAAAGATCCCACTGCAGCTTTTGCTCTGAAAACACTTGACAAACATTCCCCAAAAGAGCCCAGACCAGAAAAACAGCAATTAAATTATTCTGAAAATAATAATAAAATAAATATAACATATATATATTTTGTTTTTACAAAAGTCTTGCCTTGTTTTAGTTTTGTTGGGAATTAATGGGAGAGTAAGGTCCCACAGCAGGATATGCTCTGACATATCCCACAAATATTGCCCGATAAAGTCCAGTCCAGAAAAAAATCAAATGGCTTGTTGTCAAATGGCTTGTTGTGTATATGTAGCTTTGATTTTTACAAGTCTTGAAAGAAAGGCAAAGTAAGATCCCTCAGCAGTGCGGTCTGGAATGAAATCAGTATGATCTAATGGTGTATACTTTGTTTTTTCAGACAAGAGATGCAGTACCAATGCACACGGTAGATAAATTGAACACAGACAAGCCCTGCATACACACCAGCTTTTGCTCTCTGTCTCTCTCTCACACACACACACACACAAACACAGGCCAGTCTGCAAAATTGCCACACAATGCTGTCAGCAATGAAATAAATTTGATTTCTCTCATTGCTCTGCTTTGTTTGGCAGTTTAAAAGTAAAAAAAAACACTTTCCCATATCTTAATTTTTCATTTTGCGGTCTCCAAAATTAGGCTTTCTATTCTGCATCAAAAGCAAAATTCTGCGGATGCTGGAAATCTGAAATTAAAACAGAAAATGTTGCAAATACTCAGCAGGTCAGGCAGCATCTGTGGAGAGAGAGAGAAACAGAGTTAATTCAGCTTGATGACCTTTCGTCAGATTCTGGCAAGGTTCTGACGACAGGTCATCGAACTGAAATGTTAACTATGCATCTCCATCTCTCCACATACGCTGCCTGACCTGCTGAGTATTTCCAGCATTCTGTTTTGATTTCTATTCTGCCTGTGGTCTTAATTTCATTTGTCTCTCTCATTGCCTGCCTGCCTTGTCTTGATTTGGGTAGAGTGGAATAAAATGAATGCAAAGATCCACAAAGACATTTTTCAGTATCTCACTGACTGTCTTGAAGTGAAGTGAAGTGAAATAAAGTGCAATAAAGTGATACACCACAGCATTACATGTGGACCAGTCAAGAATGAAATCAATAGGGTTTAATACAACAACAGCAGTTAATAAGACAGCAGTCTACATCTCACACAAACACCAGCTTTTGCTCTCTCCTTCACTCTCTCTCACTCACACACACAAACACACACCCTGGCCAGCCTTCAGAGGGATGAATGCCGTGTTGGAAAATTAAAACCAAAAATACACTTTTCTGTGTCGTATCTTTTCACTTTGTGGCCTACAGAAACAGGCTTTCTATTCTGCACCTTGCCTTGTGATTTCATGTCTCGCTCTCTCACTGGCCATCTGTCTGTCTGTCTCTCACTCACAATATCTCCCTCCCATCCACAGTGAACTAAAACTTACAGTGACATGACACACAGAGTCTGCAATTTGCAGACACCCACGCACATACAGACACACTCACACAGACTCTGGAATTTGCAGAAACTCACACACATACATCCATTCTGAAAGGGTGCAGCCTGGAGTGTCTATTTTTGATGATGTCCCTTCATGGCTGTGCAGCCTTGTTTGATGAGGGCAATCCAACAGGAAGAAGTGAAGCCGAGGCCCAAGAAATCCGGGTCCCCGAGAGGAAATGAGAGCCCTGAGGGTGAAAAGAAGTAAATTCAATTAGGAATAAATAATAATATATATACTTTACTTCTATTAACTAAATGTCTGCCTGTCTGTGGTTTGCCTGGAGTGCAATAAAATGAATGGAAAGATCGCACAGCAACTTTTGCTCTGAAAACAGCCCAAGCACATTCCCCAATAAAGCCCAGTCCAGAAAAAAATCAAATGGATTATTCTGAAAATAATTTAAAAAGTATAATATATACTTTTTTTTACAAATGCCTTGTCTTGTTTGAGTTGGGATGAAGGGGAGAGCAAGATCCCACAAACCAGGATGTGCCATGAAACACTACACAATCATTCCCCTATAAAGTCCAGTCCGGAAAAATATCAAATGGGTTGATGTATATATGTAAATTTGCTTTTTACTAAATTCTTGAATGAAAGACAAAGAATGTCTCTCTCAGACGCTCTCTCTCTCTCACACTGTCTCTCTCAGACTCACTCTCTCACATACTGTCTCTCTCAGACTCACTCTCTCACACACTGTCTCTCAGACTCACTCTCTCACACACAGTCTCTCTCAGACACTCTCTCACACACTTCTCTCACATTCTCACACTCACTCTCACACTCACTCTCACACTCTCTCACACTCACTCTCACACTCACTCTCACACTCTCTCACACACTCTCTCTCACACTCTCACTCACACTCTCTCACACACTCCCTCTCACGCTCTCTCTCACACTCTCTCTCACACTCTCTCTCACTCTCTCTCTCACACTCTCTCTCACTCTCTCTCACACACTTTCTCTCACACTCTCTCTCACACACTCTCTCACACTCACTCTCTCACACTCTCTCACCCACTCTCTCACACTCACTCTCACACTCACTCTCACACTCACTCTCACACTCTCTCACACTCACTCTCACACTCACTCTCACACTCACTCTCACACTCTCTCTCACACTCTCTCACACACTCTCTCTCACACTCTCTCACACTCACTCTCTCACACTCACTCTCTCACACTCACTCTCTCATACTCACTCTCTCTCACACACCGTCTCTCTCAGACTCACTCTCTCACTCACACTCTCTCTCAGAATCACTCTCTCACACACATTCTCTCTCTTAAACTCACTCTCTCATACACTGTCTCTCTCAGACTTTCTCTCTCTCACACATCCTCACACATTCACTCTCTCACACACTGTCTGTCAGACTCACTCCCTCACACACTCTCTCTCAGCCTCACTCTCTCACATACTGTCTCTCTGGCTCACTCTCTCACACAACATCTCTCACACTCTCTCTCTCAAGCTCAGTCTCGCACACTGTCTCTCTCAGATTCTCTCTCACACACTATCTCTCTCAGACTCACTCTCTCACACACTGTATCTGACTCACTCTCTCATTTTCGGACTCTCTAAGACCATCTCTCTCAGAATCACTCTCGCAAACACTGTCTCTCTCAGACTCTCTCTCACACACTCTCTCAGATTCAATCTCTCACACACTCTATCTCTCAGACTCACTCTCTCATACACTGTCTCTCTCAGACTCACTCTCTCACACACTGTCTCTCTCAGACTCACTCTCTCGCACACTGTCTCTCTCAGACACTCTCTCACACACTGTCACTCACACTCTCACACTCACACTTTCTCACACACTCTCTTACACTTACTCTCACACTCACTCTCACACTCACTCTCACACTCTCTCTCGCACTCTCTCTCACACTCTCTCTCACACTCCTTCTCACACTCTCTCTCACACTCTCTCTCACACTCTCTCTCACACTCTCTCACACTCTCTCTCACACACTCTCTCTCACACTCTCTCTCACACACTCTCTCACACTCACTCTCTCACACTCACACTCTCTCACACTCTCTCTCACACTCCTTCTCACACTCTGTCTCACACTCACTCTCACACTCTCTCACACTCACTCTCTCACTCACTCTCACATTCTCTCTCACACTCTCTCTCACACGCTCTCTTACACTCTCTCTCACACTCTCTCTCACACTCCCTCTCACACTCAATCTCACACTCTCTCTCACACTCTCTCTCACACTCTCTCTCACACTCTCTTTCATTCTCTCTCACACACTCTCTCTCACACTCTCTCTCGCACACTCTCTCACACTCACTCTCTCACACTCACTCTCTCACACTTACTCTCTCAACCTCACTCTCTCACACTCACTCTCGTACACTGTCTCTCTCAGACTCTCTCTCACACACTGTCTCTCTAACTCACTCTCTCACACACTGTATCTGACTCACTCGCTCATACACGGTCTCTCTCAGACCATCTCTCTCAGACTCACTCCCTCATGCACTGTCTCTCTAAGACTGTCTCTCACACTCTCTCAGATTCAATCTCTCACACACTCTCTCTCTCAGACTCACTCTCTCATACACTCTCTCTCTCAGACTCACACTCTCATACACTGTCTCTCTCAGACTCACTCTTTCATACATTGCCTCTCTCTCAGACTCACTTTCTCACACACTGTCTCTCTCAGTCTCACTCTCTCACACACTTTCTGTCAGACTCCCTCTCTCACACACTGTCTCTCTCAGACTCTCTCTCAAACACTTTCTCTCAGTCTCACTCTCACACACACCGTCTCTCTCATATCTCTCTCACACACACTGTCTCTCTCAGATTCACTCTCTCAAACACTGTCTCTCTCAGACTCTCTCTCACTTTCTCTCTCAGGCTCACGCTCTAAAATAACACTGTCTCTGTCAGACTCACTTTCTCACACACTCTCTCTCTCTCAGGCTCACTCTCTCACACACTCTCTGTCAGACTCACTGCCTCACACACTCTCTCTCAGCCTCACTCTCTCACATACTGTCTATCTGGCTCACTCTCTCACACAACGTCTCTCACACTCACTCTCTCACGCTCACTCTCGCACACTGTCTCTCTCAGACTCTCTCTCACACACTATCTCTCTCAGACTCACTCTCTCACACACTGTATCTGACTCACTCTCTCATTTTCGGACTCTCTAAGACCATCTCTCTCAGACTCACTCTCTCACGCACTGTCTCTCTCAGACTCTCTCTCACACACTCTCTCAGATTCAATCTCTCACACACTCTCTCTCTCAGACTCACTCTCTCATACACTGTCTCTCTCAGACTCACTCTCTCACACACTGTCTCTCTCAGACTCACTCTCTCACACACTGTCTCTCTCAGACACTCTCTCACACACTGTCTCTCACACTCTCACACTCACACTCTCTCACACACTCTCTTACACTTACTCTCACACTCACTCTCACATTCACTCTCACACTCTCTCTCACACTCTCTCTCACACTCTCTCTCACACTCCTTCTCACACTCTCTCTCACACTCTCTCTCACACTCTCTCTCACACTCTCTCTCACACTCTCTCTCACACTCTCTCTCACACTCTCTCTCACACACTCTCTCACACTCACTCTCTCACACTCACACTCTCTCACACTCTCTCTCACACTCCCTCTCACACTCTCTCTCACACTCACTCTCACACTCTCTCACACTCACTCTCTCACTCACTCTCACATTCTCTCTCACACTCTCTCTCACACTCTCTCTTACACTCTCTCTCACACTCTCTCTCACACTCCCTCTCACACTCAATCTCACACTCTCTCTCACACTCTCTCTCACACTCTCTCTCACACTCTCTTTCATTCTCTCTCACACACTCTCTCTCACACTCTCTCTCGCACACTCTCTCACACTCACTCTCTCACACTCACTCTCTCACACTTACTCTCTCAACCTCACTCTCTCACACTCACTCTCGTACACTGTCTCTCTCAGACTCTCTCTCACACACTGTCTCTCTAACTCACTCTCTCACACACTGTATCTGACTCACTCGCTCATACACGGTCTCTCTCAGACCATCTCTCTCAGACTCACTCCCTCATGCACTGTCTCTCTAAGACTGTCTCTCACACTCTCTCAGATTCAATCTCTCACACACTCTCTCTCTCAGACTCACTCTCTCATACACTCTCTCTCTCAGACTCACACTCTCATACACTGTCTCTCTCAGACTCACTCTTTCATACATTGCCTCTCTCTCAGACTCACTTTCTCACACACTGTCTCTCTCAGTCTCACTCTCTCACACACTTTCTGTCAGACTCCCTCTCTCACACACTGTCTCTCTCAGACTCTCTCTCAAACACTTTCTCTCAGTCTCACTCTCACACACACCGTCTCTCTCATATCTCTCTCACACACACTGTCTCTCTCAGATTCACTCTCTCAAACACTGTCTCTCTCAGACTCTCTCTCACTTTCTCTCTCAGGCTCACGCTCTAAAATAACACTGTCTCTGTCAGACTCACTTTCTCACACACTCTCTCTCTCTCAGGCTCACTCTCTCACCCACTGTCTCTCTCAGATTCACTCTCTCACACACTGTCTCTCTCAGACTCACTCTCTCACACTGTCTCTCTCAGACTCTCTCTCACACACTCTCTCTCAGATTCACTCTCTCACACACTGTCTCTAAGACTCACTCTCTCACACACTTTCTCTCTCAGACTCACTCTCTCACACACCGTCTCTCTCAGCCACACACTCTCACACACTCTCTCAGACTCTCTCACACACTCTAATACTCACTGTCTCACACACTGTCTCTCTCAGACACCGTCTCTCTCAGACTCACTCTCTCACACGATGCGTCTCTCAGAATCACTCTCTCACACTGTCTCTCTCAGACTCTCTCTCACACACTGTCTCTCTCAGACTCACTCTCTCACACACCGTTTCTCTCAGACTCACTCTCACACACTGTCTTTCAGACTCAGTCTCACACACTGTCTCTTTCAGACTCACTCTCGCACACACTGTCTCTCTCAATCTCACTCTCTCAAACACCTGCTCTCTCAGACTCACTCTCTCACACACACTCTCAGACTCATTCTCTCACACACTGTCTCTCTCTCAGACTCACTCTCTCACACACTGTCTCGCTCAGACTCTCTCACACTCTCTCTCTCAGACTCACTCTCTCACAAAGACTTTCAGACTCACTCTCTCACACACTGTCTCTCTGTCTCACTCTCTCACACACTGTCTGTCAGTCTCACTCTCCCACACACACTGTTTCTCAGACTCACTCACTCACACACCGTCTCTCTCATACTCACTCTCTCACACACTGTCTCTCTCAGACTCACTCTCTCTCACACTCTCTCTCTCAGACTCTCTCTCACACACTGTCTCTCTCAGACTCACTCTCTTTCACACTCTCTCTCTCTCAGACTCTCTCTCACACACTGTCTCTCTCAGACTCACGCTCTCTCACACTCTCTCAGACTCTGTCTCACACACCATCTCTCTCAGACTCACTCTCTCACACTGTCTCTCAGTCTCACTTTCTCACTCACTCACTCTCTCACACTGTCTCTCTCTGACTCACTCTCACACTGTCTCTCTCAGACTCTCTCTCACACTATCTCTCTGACTCACTCTCACACACTGTCTCTCTCAGACTCTCTCTCACACCCTGTCTCTCAGACTCACTTTCTCACACAGTCTCTCTCAGATTCTCTCTCTCTCACACTGTCTCTCTCAGACTCACTCTCTCACACACTGTCTCTCTCAGACTCACTCTCTCAAACACTGTCTCTCTCAGACTCACTTTCTCACACACTGTCTTTCTCAGATTATCTCTATCTCACACTGTCTCTCTCAGACTCAATCTCTCACACTGTCTCTCTCAGACTCTCTCTCACACACTCTCTCTCAGATTCACTCTCTCACACACTGTCTCTCAGACTCACTCTCTCACACACTTTCTCTCACAGACTCACTCTCTCACACACCGTCTCTCTCAGCCACACACTCTCACACACTCTCTCAGACTCTCTCACACACTCTAACACTCTCTGTCTCACACACTGTCTCTCTCAGACACCGTCTCTCTCAGATTCACTCTCTCACACGATGTGTCTCTCAGAATAACTCTCTCACATACTGTCTCTTTCAGACTCACTCTCTCACACACCGTTTCTCTCAGACTCACTCTCACACACTGTCTTTCAGACTCAGTCTCACATACTGTCTCTTTCAGACTCACTCTCGCACACACCGTTTCTCTCAGACTCACTCTCACACACTGTCTTTCAGACTCAGTCTCACACACTGTCTCTTTCAGACTCACTCTCTCACACACTTTCTCTCACACACTCTCTCACACTCACTCTCTCACACTCACTCTCTCACACTCACTCTCTCATACTCACTCTCTCTCACACACCGTCTCTCTCAGAATCACTCTCTCACACACTGTCTGTCAGACTCACTGCCTCACACACTCTCTCTCAGCCTCACTCTCTCACATACTGTCTATCTGGCTCACTCTCTCACACAACGTCTCTCACACTCACTCTCTCACGCTCACTCTCGCACACTGTCTCTCTCAGACTCTCTCTCACACACTACCTCTCTCAGACTCACTCTCTCACACACTGTATCTGACTTACTCTCTCATCTTCGGACTCTCTAAGACCATCTCTCTCAGAGTCACTCTCTCACACACCGTTTCTCTCAGACTCACTCTCACACACTGTCTTTCAGACTCAGTCTCACATACTGTCTCTTTCAGACTCACTCTCGCACACACCGTTTCTCTCAGACTCACTCTCACACACTGTCTTTCAGACTCAGTCTCACACACTGTCTCTTTCAGACTCACTCTCTCACACACTTTCTCTCACACACTCTCTCACACTCACTCTCTCACACTCACTCTCTCACACTCACTCTCTCATACTCACTCTCCCTCACACACCGTCTCTCTCAGAATCACTCTCTCACACACTGTCTGTCAGACTCACTGCCTCACACACTCTCTCTCAGCCTCACTCTCTCACATACTGTCTATCTGGCTCACTCTCTCACACAACGTCTCTCACACTCACTCTCTCACGCTCACTCTCGCACACTGTCTCTCTCAGACTCTCTCTCACACACTACCTCTCTCAGACTCACTCTCTCACACACTGTATCTGACTTACTCTCTCATCTTCGGACTCTCTAAGACCATCTCTCTCAGAGTCACTCTCTCACGCACTGTCTCTCTCAGACTCTCTCTCACACACTCTCTCAGATTCAATCTCTCACACACTGTCTCTCTCAGACTCACTCTCTCGCACACTGTCTCTCTCAGACACTCTCTCACACACTGTCACTCACACTCTCACACTCACACTTTCTCACACACTCTCTTACACTTACTCTCACACTCACTCTCACACTCACTCTCACACTCTCTCTCACACTCTCTCTCACACTCTCTCTCACACTCCTTCTCACACTCTCTCTCACACTCTCTCTCACACTCTCTCTCACACTCTCTCTCACACTCTCTCTCACACACTCTCTCTCACACTCTCTCTCACACACTCTCTCACACTCACTCTCTCACACTCACACTCTCTCACACTCTCTCTCACACTCCTTCTCACACTCTGTCTCACACTCACTCTCACACTCTCTCACAATCACTCTCACACTCACTCTCACATTCTCTCTCACACTCTCTCTCACACGCTCTCTCACACTGTCTCTCACACTCTCTCTCACACTCCCTCTCACACTCAATCTCACACTCTCTTTCATTCTCTCTCACACACTCTCTCTCACACTCTCTCTCGCACACTCTCTCACACTCAATCTCTCACACTCACTCTCTCACACTTACTCTCTCAACCTCACTCTCTCACACTCACTCTCGTACACTGTCTCTCTCAGACTCTCTCTCACACACTGTCTCTCTAACTCACTCTCTCACACACTGTATCTGACTCACTCGCTCATACACGGTCTCTCTCAGACCATCTCTCTCAGACTCACTCCCTCACGCACTGTCTCTCTAAGACTGTCTCTCACACTCTCTCAGATTCAATCTCTCACACACTCTCTCTCTCAGACTCACTCTCTCTAACACTCTCTCTCTCAGACTCACTCTCTCATACACTGTCTCTCTCAGACTCACTCTTTCATACATTGCCTCTCTCTCAGACTCACTTTCTCACACACTGTCTCTCTCAGTCTCACTCTCTCACACACTTTCTGTCAGACTCCCTCTCTCACACACTGTCTCTCTCAGACTCTCTCTCAAACACTTTCTCTCAGTCTCACTCTCACACACACCGTCTCTCTCATATCTCTCTCACACACACTGTCTCTCTCAGACTCACTCTCTCTCTCACTGTCTCTCTCAGACTCTCTCTCACACACTGTCTCTCTCAGACTCACTCTCTTTCACACTCTCTCTCTCAGACTCTCTCTCACACACTGTCTCTCTCAGACTCACGCTCTCTCACACTCTCTCAGACTCTGTCTCACACACCATCTCTCTCAGACTCACTCTCTCACACTGTCTCTCAGTCTCACTTTCTCACTCACTCACTCTCTCACACTGTCTCTCTCTGACTCACTCTCACACTGTCTCTCTCAGACTCTCTCTCACACTATCTCTCTGACTCACTCTCACACACTGTCTCTCTCAGACTCTCTCTCACACCCTGTCTCTCAGACTCACTTTCTCACACAGTCTCTCTCAGATTCTCTCTCTCTCACACTGTCTCTCTCAGACTCACTCTCTCACACACTGTCTCTCTCAGACTCACTCTCTCAAACACTGTCTCTCTCAGACTCACTTTCTCACACACTGTCTTTCTCAGATTATCTCTATCTCACACTGTCTCTCTCAGACTCAATCTCTCACACTGTCTCTCTCAGACTCTCTCTCACACACTCTCTCTCAGATTCACTCTCTAACACACTGTCTCTCAGACTCACTCTCTCACACACTTTCTCTCACAGACTCACTCTCTCACACACCGTCTCTCTCAGCCACACACTCTCACACACTCTCTCAGACTCTCTCACACACTCTAAAACTCTCTGGCTCACACACTGTCTCTCTCAGACACCGTCTCTCTCAGATTCACTCTCTCACACGATGCGTCTCTCAGAATCACTCTCTCACACTGTCTCTCTCAGACTCACTCTCTCACACACCGTATCTCTCAGACTCACTCTCACACACTGTCTTTCAGACTCAGTCTCACATACTGTCTCTTTCAGACTCGCTCTCGCACACACCGTTTCTCTCAGACTCACTCTCACACACTGTCTTTCAGACTCAGTCTCACACACTGTCTCTTTCAGACTCACTCTCCCACACACTTTCTCTCACACACTCTCTCACACTCACTCTCTCACACTCACTCTCTCACACTCACTCTCTCATACTCACTCTCTCTCACACACCGTCTCTCTCAGAATCACTCTCTCACACACTGTCTGTCAGACTCACTGCCTCACACACTCTCTCTCAGCCTCACTCTCTCACATACTGTCTATCTGGCTCACTCTCTCACACAACGTCTCTCACACTCACTCTCTCACGCTCACTCTCGCACACTGTCTCTCTCAGTCTCTCTCTCACACACTACCTCTCTCAGACTCACTCTCTCACACACTGTATCTGACTCACTCTCTCATTTTCGGACTCTCTAAGACCATCTCTCTCAGAGTCACTCTCTCACGCACTGTCTCTCTCAGACTCTCTCTCACACACTCTCTCAGATTCAATCTCTCACAATCTGTCTCTCTCAGACTCACTCTCTCGCACACTGTCTCTCTCAGACACTCTGCCACACACTGTCACTCACACTCTCACACTCACACTTTCTCACACACTCTCTTACACTTACTCTCACACTCACTCTCACACTCACTCTCACACTCTCTCTCACACTCTCTCTCACACTCTCTCTCACACTCCTTCTCACACTCTCTCTCACACTCTCTCTCACACTCTCTCTCACACTCTCTCTCACACTCTCTCTCACACACTCTCTCTCACACTCTCTCTCACACACTCTCTCACACTCACTCTCTCACACTCACACTCTCTCACACTCTCTCTCACACTCCTTCTCACACTCTGTCTCACACTCACTCTCACACTCTCTCACACTCACTCTCACACTCACTCTCACATTCTCTCTCACACTCTCTCTCACACGTTCTCTCACACTGTCTCTCACACTCTCTCTCACACTCCCTCTCACACTCAATCTCACACTCTCTCTCACACTCTCTCTCACACTCTCTCTCACACTCTCTTTCATTCTCTCTCACACACTCTCTCTCACACTCTCTCGCACACTCTCTCACACTCAATCTCTCACACTCACTCTCTCACACTTACTCTCTCAACCTCACTCTCTCACACTCACTCTCGTACACTGTCTCTCTCAGACTCTCTCTCACACATTGTCTCTCTAACTCACTCTCACACACACTGTCTCTCTCAGACTCACTCTCTCTCTCACTGTCTCTCTCAGACTCACTCTCTCACACACTGTCTCTCTTAGACTCACTCTCTCTCTTACTGTCTCTCTCAGACTCACTCTCTCAAACACTGTCTCTCTCAGACTCTCTCTCACTTTCTCTCTCAGGCTCACGCTCTAAAATAACACTGTCTCTGTCAGACTCACTTTCTCACACACTCTCTCTCTCTCAGGCTCACTCTCTCACCCACTGTCTCTCTCAGATTTACTCTCTCACACACTGTCTCTCTCAGACTCACTCTCTCACACTGTCTCTCTCAGACTCTCTCTCACACACTCTCTCTCAGATTCACTCTCTCACACACTGTCTCTAAGACTCACTCTCTCACACACTTTCTCTCTCAGACTCACTCTCTCACACACCGTCTCTCTCAGCCACACACTGTCACACACTCTCTCAGACTCTCTCACACACTCTAATACTCACTGTCTCACACACTATCTCTCTCAGACACCGTCTCTCTCAGACTCACTCTCTCACACGATGCGTCTCTCAGGATCACTCTCTCACACTGTCTCTCTCAGACTCTCTCTCACACACCGTTTCTCTCAGACTTACTCTCACACACTGTCTTTCAGACTCAGTCTCACACACTGTCTCTTTCAGACTCACTCTCGCACACACTGTCTCTCTCAATCTCACTCTCTCAAACACCAGCTCTCTCAGACTCACTCTCTCACACACACTCTCAGACTCATTCTCTCACACACTGTCTCTCTCTCAGACTCACTCTCTCACACACTGTCTCGCTCAGACTCTCTCACACTCTCTCTCTCAGACTCACTCTCTCACAAAGTCTTTCATACTCCCTCTCTCACACACTGTCTCTCTCAGACTCACTCTCTCTCACACTCTCTCTCTCAGACTCTCTCTCACACACTGTCTCTCTCAGACTCACGCTCTCTCACACTCTCTCAGACTCTGTCTCACACACCATCTCTCTCAGACTCACTCTCTCACACTGTCTCTGAGTCTCACTTTCTCACTCACTCACTCTCTCACACTGTCTCTCTCTGACTCACTCGCACACTGTCTCTCTCAGACTCTCTCTCACACTGTCTCTCTGACTAACTCTCACACTGTCTCTCTCAGACTCTCTCTCACACCCTGTCTCTCAGACTCACTTTCTCACACAGTCTCTCTCAGATTCTCTCTCTCTCACACTGTCTCTCTCAGACTCACTCTCTCACACACTATCTCTCTCAGACTCACTCTCTCACACACTGTCTCTCTCAGACTCACTTTCTCACACACTGTCTCTCTCAGATTATCTCTCTCTCACACTGTCTCTCTCAGACTCACTCTCTCACACTGTCTCTCTCAGACTCTCTCTCACACACTCTCTCTCAGATTCACTCTCTCACACACTGTCTCTCAGACTCACTCTCTCACACACTTTCTCTCTCAGACTCACTCTCTCACACACCGTCTCTCTCAGCCACACACTCTGACACACTCTCTCAGATTCTCTCACACACTCTAACACTCACTGTCTCACACACTGTCTCTCTCAGACACCGTCTCTCTCAGACTCACTCTCTCACACGATGCGTCTCTCAGAATCACTCTCTCACACTGTCTCTCTCAGACTCACTCTCACACACTGTCTCTCTCAGACTCACTCTCTCACACACCGTTTCTCTCAGACTCACTCTCACACACTGTCTTTCAGACTCAGTCTCACATACTGTCTCTTTCAGACTCACTCTCGCACACACCGTTTCTCTCAGACTCACTCTCACACACTGTCTTTCAGACTCAGTCTCACACACTGTCTCTTTCAGACTCACTCTCGCACACACTGTCTCTCTCAATCTCACTCTCTCAAACACCAGCTCTCTCAGACTCACTCTCTCACACACAGTCTCAGACTCATTCTCTCACACACTGTCACTCTCTCAGCCTCACTCTCTCACACACTGTCTCGCTCAGACTCTCTCACACTCTCTCTCTCAGTCTCACTCTCTCACACACACTTTCAGACTCACTCTCTCACACACTGTCTGTCAGTCTTACTCTCCCACACACACTGTTTCTCAGACTCCCTCACTCACACACCGTCTCTCTCATACTCACTCTCACACACACTGTCTCTCTCAGACTCACTCTCTCTCACACTCTCTCTCTCAGACTCTCTCTCACACACCGTCTCTCTCAGCCACACACTGTCACACACTCTCTCAGACTCTCTCACACACTCTAATACTCACTGTCTCACACACTGTCTCTCTCAGACACCGTCTCTCTCAGACTCACTCTCTCACACGATGCGTCTCTCAGGATCACTCTCTCACACTGTCTCTCTCAGACTCTCTCTCACACACCGTTTCTCTCAGACTTACTCTCACACACTGTCTTTCAGACTCAGTCTCACACACTGTCTCTTTCAGACTCACTCTCGCACACACTGTCTCTCTCAATCTCACTCTCTCAAACACCAGCTCTCTCAGACTCACTCTCTCACACACACTCTCAGACTCATTCTCTCACACACTCTCTCTCTCTCAGACTCACTCTCTCACACACTGTCTCGCTCAGACTCTCTCACACTCTCTCTCTCAGACTCACTCTCTCACAAAGTCTTTCATACTCCCTCTCTCACACACTGTCTCTCTCAGACTCACTCTCTCTCACACTCTCTCTCTCAGACTCTCTCTCACACACTGTCTCTCTCAGACTCACTCTCTTTCACACTCTCTCTCTCAGACTCTCTCTCACACACTGTCTCTCTCAGACTCACGCTCTCTCACACTCTCTCAGACTCTGTCTCACA
The DNA here is from genome assembly GCA_030390025.1 of Squalus acanthias. NCBI lineage: Eukaryota > Metazoa > Chordata > Chondrichthyes > Squaliformes > Squalidae > Squalus > Squalus acanthias. Next base: position 391,715 of record JASTWF010000125.1, on the reverse strand, counting down.
CACCATCTCTCTCAGACTCACTCTCTCACACTGTCTCTCAGTCTCACTTTCTCACTCACTCACTCTCTCACACTGTCTCTCTCTGACTCACTCGCACACTGTCTCTCTCAGACTCTCTCTCACACTGTCTCTCTGACTCACTCTCACACTGTCTCTCTCAGACTCTCTCTCACACCCTGTCTCTCAGACTCACTTTCTCACACAGTCTCTCTCAGATTCTCTCTCTCTCACACTGTCTCTCTCAGACTCACTCTCTCACACACTGTCTCTCTCAGACTCACTCTCTCACACACTGTCTCTCTCAGACTCACTTTCTCACACACTGTCTCTCTCAGATTATCTCTCTCTCACACTGTCTCTCTCAGACTCACTCTCTCACACTGTCTCTCTCAGACTCTCTCTCACACACTCTCTCTCAGATTCACTCTCTCACACACTGTCTCTCAGACTCACTCTCTCACACACTTTCTCTCTCAGACTCACTCTCTCACACACCGTCTCTCTCAGCCACACACTCTGACACACTCTCTCAGATTCTCTCACACACTCTAACACTCACTGTCTCACACACTGTCTCTCTCAGACACCGTCTCTCTCAGACTCACTCTCTCACACGATGCGTCTCTCAGAATCACTCTCTCACACTGTCTCTCTCAGACTCACTCTCACACACTGTCTCTCTCAGACTCACTCTCTCACACACCGTTTCTCTCAGACTCACTCTCACACACTGTCTTTCAGACTCAGTCTCACATACTGTCTCTTTCAGACTCACTCTCGCACACACCGTTTCTCTCAGACTCACTCTCACACACTGTCTTTCAGACTCAGTCTCACACACTGTCTCTTTCAGACTCACTCTCGCACACACTGTCTCTCTCAATCTCACTCTCTCAAACACCAGCTCTCTCAGACTCACTCTCTCACACACAGTCTCAGACTCATTCTCTCACACACTGTCACTCTCTCAGACTCACTCTCTCACACACTGTCTCGCTCAGACTCTCTCACACTCTCTCTCTCAGTCTCACTCTCTCACACACACTTTCAGACTCACTCTCTCACACACTGTCTGTCAGTCTTACTCTCCCACACACACTGTTTCTCAGACTCCCTCACTCACACACCGTCTCTCTCATACTCACTCTCACACACACTGTCTCTCTCAGACTCACTCTCTCTCACACTCTCTCTGTCAGACTCTCTCTCACACACCGTCTCTCTCAGCCACACACTGTCACACACTCTCTCAGACTCTCTCACACACTCTAATACTCACTGTCTCACACACTGTCTCTCTCAGACACCGTCTCTCTCAGACTCACTCTCTCACACGATGCGTCTCTCAGGATCACTCTCTCACACTGTCTCTCTCAGACTCTCTCTCACACACCGTTTCTCTCAGACTTACTCTCACACACTGTCTTTCAGACTCAGTCTCACACACTGTCTCTTTCAGACTCACTCTCGCACACACTGTCTCTCTCAATCTCACTCTCTCAAACACCAGCTCTCTCAGACTCACTCTCTCACACACACTCTCAGACTCATTCTCTCACACACTGTCTCTCTCTCAGACTCACTCTCTCACACACTGTCTCGCTCAGACTCTCTCACACTCTCTCTCTCAGACTCACTCTCTCACAAAGTCTTTCATACTCCCTCTCTCACACACTGTCTCTCTCAGACTCACTCTCTTTCACACTCTCTCTCTCAGACTCTCTCTCACACACTGTCTCTCTCAGACTCACGCTCTCTCACACTCTCTCAGACTCTGTCTCACACACCATCTCTCTCAGACTCACTCTCTCACACTGTCTCTCAGTCTCACTGTCTCACTCACTCACTCTCTCACACTGTCTCTCTCTGACTCACTCGCACACTGTCTCTCTCAGACTCTCTCTCACACTGTCTCTCTGACTCACTCTCACACTGTCTCTCTCAGACTCTCTCTCACACCCTGTCTCTCAGACTCACTTTCTCACACAGTCTCTCTCAGATTCTCTCTCTCTCACACTGTCTCTCTCAGACTCACTCTCTCACACACTGTCTCTCTCAGACTCACTCTCTCACACACTGTCTCTCTCAGACTCACTTTCTCACACACTGTCTCTCTCAGATTATCTCTCTCTCACACTGTCTCTCTCAGACTCACTCTCTCACACTGTCTCTCTCAGACTCTCTCTCACACACTCTCTCTCAGATTCACTCTCTCACACACTGTCTCTCAGACTCACTCTCTCACACACTTTCTCTCTCAGACTCACTCTCTCACACACCGTCTCTCTCAGCCACACACTCTGACACACTCTCTCAGATTCTCTCACACACTCTAACACTCACTGTCTCACACACTGTCTCTCTCAGACACCGTCTCTCTCAGACTCACTCTCTCACACGATGCGTCTCTCAGAATCACTCTCTCACACTGTCTTTCAGACTCAGTCTCACATACTGTCTCTTTCAGACTCACTCTCGCACACACCGTTTCTCTCAGACTCACTCTCACACACTGTCTTTCAGACTCAGTCTCACACACTGTCTCTTTCAGACTCACTCTCGCACACACTGTCTCTCTCAATCTCACTCTCTCAAACACCAGCTCTCTCAGACTCACTCTCTCACACACAGTCTCAGACTCATTCTCTCACACACTGTCACTCTCTCAGACTCACTCTCTCACACACTGTCTCGCTCAGACTCTCTCACACTCTCTCTCTCAGTCTCACTCTCTCACACACACTTTCAGACTCACTCTCTCACACACTGTCTGTCAGTCTTACTCTCCCACACACACTGTTTCTCAGACTCCCTCACTCACACACCGTCTCTCTCATACTCACTCTCACACACACTGTCTCTCTCAGACTCACTCTCTCTCACACTCTCTCTCAGACTCTCTCTCACACACTGTCTCTCTCAGACTCACTCTCTTTCACACTCTCTCTCAGACTCTCTTTCACACACTGTCTCTCTCAGACTCACGCTCTCTCACACTCTCTCAGACTCTGTCTCACACACCATCTCTCTCAGACTCACTCTCTCACACTGTCTCTCAGTCTCACTTTCTCACTCACTCACTCTCTCACACTGTCTCTCTCAGACTCTCTCTCACACTGTCTCTCTGACTCACTCTCACACACCGTCTCTCTCAGACTCTCTCTCACACCCTGTCTCTCAGACTCACTTTCTCACACAGTCTCTCTCAGATTCTCTCTCTCTCACACTGTCTCTCTCAGACTCACTCTCTCACACACTGTCTCTCTCAGACTCACTCTCTCACACACTGTCTCTCTCAGACTCACTTTCTCACACACTGTCTCTCTCAGATTCTCTCTCTCACACTGTCACTCTCAGACTCGCTCTCTCTCACACTGTCTCTCAGACTCTCTCTCTCACACACTCACTCTCTCTCACACTGTCTCAGACTCATTCTCTCACACACTCTCTCTCGCTCACCCTCTCTCTCTCACACAGACTACCGATGTATCTCTCACTATCAGGACCTCCATCCCCTCTTTTAGACACAGATTCTCTCTCCCATCTCTTGTACAGTCTCTGATTTTCCACCTCCTCTCTCAGACATCATGACTTGTTCTCCCTTTGCTCTGACACACAGGCTCTCTGTCCCTTCTTGTCCCCTCCTCCCCTCTCAAATATTGTCTTCCCATTTCTCTCTCACACAAACTCTCTGCCTTTCCTGTTGTACACACAGACTCTTAAGACATGTAATTGTTTGAATGTAACAAGTATTGCCGCAGTCATGTATTAATGTTGGATTTATTGAGGATATTTCAGATATCCCTATTGTCCTTAAGTTGAGGTGTCAGCTGTGGCTCAGTGGGTAGCACAGTCGCCTCTGAGTCAGAAGGTGTGGGTTCAAGTCCCATTCCATGGGACTTGAGCCCATAAAGCTAGGCTGACACTCCAGTGCAGTGCTGAGGGAGTGCTGCACCATTGGAGGTGCCGTCTTTTAGATGAGATGTTAAACCGAGGTCCCGTCTGCTCTTTCAGGTGGATGTAAAAGATCCCATGGCACTATTTTGAAGAAGAGCAGGGGAGTTATCCCCGGTGTACTGGCCAATATTTATCTGTCAACCAACATAACAAAAACAGATTATCTGGTCATTATCACATTGCTGTTTGTGGGAGCTTGCTGAGTGCAAATTGGCTGCCGCGTTTCCCACATTACAACAGTGACTCTTCAAAAGTACTTCATTGGTCGTGAAAGGCGCTATAGAAATGCAAGTCTTTTTTTATTTTAGCTATTGTCATATATTCCTATCGCACTTTTGCACTGAATTACATTGAATTTACAGCACAGAAACAGGCCATTGGGTCCCTCTGGTCTATAGCGGTGTTTGTGATTGACACAAGCCTCCTCCCAGCCCTCTTCACCTGACCTTTCAGCATCTCCTTCTATTCCTTTCACCCTCAGGTGCTTATCAAGCTTCCCCTCAAACGCGCCTGTACTGTTCGTCTCAACTACTCCTTGTCGTAGCGAGTTCCACATTCTAACCACTCTCTGGGCAAAGAAGTTTCTCCTGAATTCCCTGTGGGATTTATTAATGACCAGCTTGTATTTATGGAGCCTAGTTTTGGTCTCCCCCCACAAGTGGAAGAATCTCTCCACGTCGACCCTATCAAACCCTTTCATAATCTTACAGAACTCTGAGCTCACCCCTTAGCCTTCTCTTTTCTAGAGGCCTGTTCTGCCTTTCCTGATAATTATAACCTCTTAGTTTTGGTATCATCTTTGTAAATCTTTTTTGCCCCTTCTTCAGTGCCTCTCCATCCTTTTTATAATATGGAGACCAGAACTGTGAAAATTAAAGTTAAATGTGGTCTAACCAAGGTTCAATACAAGCTTAACATACCTTGTCTGCTTTTCAATTCTATCCCTTTAGAAACGAACTCAAGGGCTTGGTTTACTTTTTATGGCCTTATTAACCTGCGTTGCTACTTTTAGTGATTTGAGTATCTGTACCACCAGATCCCTTTGCTCATCTGCCCCAGTTAGACTATTAATTTCCAAGCAGTATGTGGCCTCCTTATTCTTCCTACCAAAATGTGAATCTCTCACTTATCGATATTGAAATTAATTTGCTAATTACACGTCAATTCTGCAAGTTTATTCATGTTCTCTTGTATTTTGTCACAGTCTTTCTCAGTATTAACTCGACTCCACCAATTTGGTGTCATCCGCAAATTTTGAAATTGTATTTCCGATTCCCGAGTCCAAATCATTCATAAAAATTGTGAACAGTGGTCCCAGCACCGATCCTTGTGGAAAACCACTTCCCAACATTTGCCAGTCTGGGGAGCTCCCCTTAACCCCGACTCTCTGTTTTCTGTTGTGCAGCCAGCTCGCTATACATTCTGTTACCGGTCCCCTGACTCCACATGCTCTGACCATAGTCATGAGTTTACGATGCGGTACCTTATCGAAGGCCTTTTGAAAATTCAAATCTATTACATCTACTGTATTGTCCTTGTCTTCTCTTTGTTACTACTTCACAGAATTGAATAAGGTTGGTCATGCATGACCTTCCCTTTTGAAATCCGTCCTGACTATTCTTTATCACGTTTTCTGTTTCCACATGTTTTTCGACTGTGGGGACATTGCAGGATATTGTCATACATCCTTATTGGCCGTATGTGGGTGTATCATAGATATTGTCATATTGCTTTTCCTGTTCTGTGGGGGTATTGTAGGATATGGGATATACCTCAATCATCCATTGCCTTTATTACCTCTAGACTTGACTATTCCAACGCTGTCCTGGCCAGCGTCCCACCTTGTCCCTTCCGTAAACTTGAGGTCATCCAAAACTCTGCTGCCCGTGTCCAACTCGCACCAAGTCCCGTTCACCCATCACCCCTGTGCTCGCTGACCTACATTGACTCCCGGTTAGGCAACGTCTCAATTTAAATTTCTCATTCTTGTTTTCAAATCCCTCCAGGGCCTCGCCCCTCCCTATCTTTGTAATCTCCTCCAGCCCCACAAAAATCCCTCCGAGGTATCTGCGCTCCTCTAATTCTGGTCACTTGAGCATCCTTGATTTTAATCACTACGCCATTAGTGGCCGTGCCTTCAGCTGCCTCGGCCCTAAGCTCGAAGTTTCCGCTCTGAATTTCCTCTCTAAACCTCTCTACCTCTGTTTCCTACTTTAAACCTCCTGAAAACCTTTGCACAACATTTTGGTCATCTGCCCTAATGTGGCTCGGTGTCAAGTTTTGCCTGAAATGCTCCTGTGAATCGTCATGGGACGTTTTACCATTTTTACTACATTAAAGACGCTATATAAATACAAGTTGTTGTATTGCCCTCATGTCGAAGATTTGTAGGATATTGTCATATATCCCTATTGCCCTTATTGTGGTATTGTAGGATATTGTCATATATCCCTATTGACCTTATTGAGGTATTGGAGGATATTGTCATATATCCCTATTGCTCTTATTGTGGTATTGGAGGATATTGTCATATATCCCTGTTGACCTTATTGAGGTATTGGAGGATATTGTCATATATCCCTATTGCTCTTATTGAGGTATTGGAGGATATTGTCATATATCCCTATTGATCTTATTGAGGTATTGGAGGATATTTTCATATATCCCTATTGCACTTATTGAGGTATTGGAGGATATTGTCATATATACCTATTGCCCTTACAGTGGTATTGGAGGATATTGTCATATATCCCTATTGACCTTATTGAGGTATTGGAGGATACTGTCTTATATCCCTATTGCCCTTATTGAGGTATTGGAGCATATTGTCATATATCCCTATTGCCCTTAGTGAGGTATTGGATGATATTGTCATATATCCCTATTGCCCTTAGTGAGGTATTGGATGATATTGTCATATATCCCTATTGCCCTTAGTGAGGTATTGGAGGATATTGTCATATATCCCTTTTGCCCTTATTGAGGTATTGGATGATATTGTCATATATCCCTATTGCCCTTAGTGAGGTATTGGATGATATTGTCATATATCCCTATTGCCCTTAGTGAGGTATTGGAGGATATTGTCATATATCCCTATTGCCCTTATTGTGGTATTGGAGGATATTGTCATATATCCCTATTGCCCTTAGTGAGGTATTGGAGGATATTGTCATATATCACTATTGCCCTTATTGAGATATTGGAGGATATTGTCATATATCCCTATTGACCTTATTGAGGTATTATGTGATATTGTCATATATCCCTATTGCCCTTATTGTGGTATTGGAGGATATTGTCATATATCCCTATTGACCTTATTGAGGTATTGGAGGATATTGTCTTATATCCCTATTGACCTTATTGAGGTATTATGTGATATTGTCATATATCCCTATTGCCCTTATTGTGGTATTGGAGGATATTGTCATATATCCCTATTGACCTTATTGAGGTATTGGAGGATATTGTCTTATATCCCTATTGCCCTTATTGAGATATTGGAGGATATTGTCATATATCCCTATTGCCCTTATTGTGGTATTGGAGGATATTGTCATATATCCCTATTGCCCTTATTGAGGTATTGGAGGATATTGTCATATATCCCTATTGACCTTATTGAGTTATTGGAGGATATTGTCATATATCCCTATTGCCCTTATTGTGGTATTGGAGGATATTGTCATATATCCCTATTGCCCTTATTGAGGTATTGGAGGATATTGTCATATATCCCTATTGCCGTTATTGAGGTATTGGAGGATATTGTCATATATCCCTATTGACCTTATTGAGTTATTGGAGGATATTGTCATATATCCCTATTGCCCTTATTGTGGTATTGGAGGATATTGTCATATATCCCTATTGCCCTTATTGAGGTATTGGAGGATATTGTCATATATCCCTATTGCCCTTATTGAGGTATTGGAGGATATTGTCATATATCCCTATAGATCTTATTAGGTATTGGAGGATATTGTCATATATCCCTATTGATCTTATTAGGTATTGGAGGATATTGTCATATATCCCTGTTGATCTTATTAGGTATTGGAGGATATTGTCATATATCCCTATTGACCTTATTGTAGTATTGGAGGATATTGTCATATATCCCTATTGACCTTATTGTGGTATTGGAGGATATTGTCATATATCCCTATTGCTCTTATTGAGGTATTGGAGGATATTGTCATATATCCCTATTGACCTTATTGTAGTATTGGAGGATATTGTCATATATCCCTATTGCCCTTATTGTGGTATTGGAGGATATTGTCATATATCCCTATTGCTCTTATTGAGGTATTGGAGGATATTGTCATATATCCCTATTGCTCTTATTGAGGTATTGGAGGATATTGTCATATATCCCTATTGCTCTTATTGAGATATTGGAGGATATTGTCATATATCCCTATTGCCCTTATTGAGGTATTGGAGGATACTGTCTTATATCCTTATTGACTTATTGAGGTATTGGACGATAGTGTCTTGTTAACCTATTGCCCTTATTGAGGTATTGAAGGATATTGTCTTATATCCCTATTGCCCTTATTGAGGTATTGGATGATATTGTCATATATCCCTATTGCCCTTATTGAGGTATTGTAGGATATTGTCATATATCCCTATTGATCTTATTGAGGTATTGTAGGATATTGTCATATATCCCTATTGACATTATTGAGGTATTGGAAGATATTGTCATATATCCCTGACGTAATAAAGACTCACTACGCACTTGAACACAAAGCAAGGCTTTAATCAACTTGCAACAAAACATCGAGGTCTAGTTAGCAGTCTCTAGCTTCCTGTTTCCATATTGTCTCTGCCCAAGGTGGGCCCATGCCTGAGTATTTATACTCCCTGGACGGCGCCCCAGCTGGCCGCCCAGTAGTACTTCCTGAGTTGTTACTTGCGATTTTTGACATTCTTTCACTCTATAAGGTTTGGAAGTCCAGTCTTCCTTTAACGGACTAGGCGGACCAGAAATAGCCGCAGACGTTTAGCTCTCTGCTTGTGACTGGAAGGCACGTCTCCCCGGACCGTGTCCTGGTCCCTGGGTCGCTTGGCCCGTACCGGTAAGTCAGTAGAGTCCGCGTCATCTTGATCATCCTGTGGAGGACTGGGAATATCATGACTCCGGGTGCGGGTCCCCACAGGTGCTGAGCTGGCCTCATCCCGGGTCGTGGCTGGAGATTGTCCGGCGTCCTGGTTTCGGGTGGCCATCCTACGGGGAGCGTCCACCTCCCTGAGTTGATCCGGTAGCGTTGCCGGCAGATCCCACGATGTCCCAGGCGGGGCGTCATTTTCATAGGGGTGCGGAGTGTTGATATCATTGTCGGGGGATCCTTCATCATTCAGGCCCGTGTGACCGGTTGGGCAGGGAGCCAGATCTCGGAGCGAGACGGTGGTCTCCCGGCCATCAGGGTACCGTACGTGCGCATACGTGGGGTTTACCTCCGTTAACTCCACCTCGTCAATGAGAGGATCGTTTTTGGCAGACCGGACGAACCTCCGGAGTAGTACCGGACCTGGAGCCACCAACCATGACGGTAGAGACGTCCCACGTGTAGAGTGACGCCGGAATTTGGAGAATCGCTCATGAGACGTGACATTAGTAGATGTGGAGAGAAGAGACCTGATAGAGTGTAACGCGTCGGGGAGCACCGTTTCCCACTGCTGGTCCGGCAGGTTGCGTGACCTTAGTGCCAGACGGACAGCATTCCAGATGATGGCATTGTATCGTTCAACCTGTCCGTTACCGATTGGGTGATATGGTTTCGTCCTACTTGAGGCGATTCCCCGTTGGGAGAGATAACTTTTAAGTTCACTCGAAATAAAGGAGGGACCCCGATCAGTCTGGATAAAATTGGCCGTCCCGCAAAGGGAAAAGACCTGATCGAGGCATTTAATTACCGTAGAGGTAAGCATATTAGGGCAGTGGAAGGCGAAGGGAAAGCGTGAATACTCGTCCACCATCGTAAGTAGGTAGGTGTTCCTTGTCGACGAAGGCAATGGCCCTTTAAAGTCTGTGCTGAGCCTGTGCATAGGCTGCATTGCATGTATGAGTAAGCCATCTGATGGGCGAAAGAATTGTGGTTTCAATTCTGCACAAATCCTACAGGAGGAGCATGTTTTCTTTACGTCCTCGGTTGAAAATGGTAGATTTTTGGAGCGCACAAAGTGCAACATGCGGGTCACACCAGGATGGCATAAGTCCATATGCAAATCCGCCAGAGTCGACGTTGACATTGAGGAGCAAAATGCCCGTGTGAAGGTATCTGGGGCCACGTTCTGTTTGCCGGGTCGGTAACAGATAGTATATCCAAAGGCAGCCAGCTCCATCCTCCAGAGTTGAATTTTATTATTTTTGATTTTCGTGCGCCTCCGGTTATCCAACATGAAGGCCACAGAGCGCTGGTCAGTTATAAGCGTAAAATGACGTCGAGCAAGAAAATGACCCCATTGGCGTACAGCCTCGATGATGGCCGTAGCCTCCTTCTCGACGGGGGGGTAATGGAGCTCGCTACCCTGCAAGGTTCTGGGTAGGAATGCCACGGGTCGGCCACCTTGATTCAAGGTAGCGGAGATCGCCACCTCCGATGCATCGCATTCGACCACAAAAGGAAGATTTTCGTCAATGGAGCGAAGCGTGGCTTTCTCCAGCTGTCGTTTGAGGAGGTTGAAGGCAGAAATAGCCATAGCTTCCAATGGAAAAGACTTCGCATGGAGCAGGGGCTGTATTTTAGCGGAGAAGTGTGGTATCCATTTTGCGTAATAAGCAAACATGCCAAGTGCCCGACGAAGAGAGCCGAGGTTCATCGGGGGAGGGAGCTCCTGAAGTGGACGAAGTCGCTCTGGGTCCGGTTTAATAACACCGTTGCCCACCCAGTAGCCAAGAATGTTCACCGATGGCACCGACTTCACCGATTTGGATTCGTTTAACGTTAAGTGGCGACGGCGGAGTACATCAAAAAATCTCTGAAGATTGGCGTCATGCTCCTTTTGATCATGGCCGGCAAAAGTGATATTGTCTAAATACGGAAAGGTATCCGTCAAGTTCTCTTGCCGGACTAGGCCATCCATGGCCCGTTGGAAGACGGCCACCCCATTGGTGACCCCGAATGGAAGGCGGCGAAACTGGAAAAGCCGACCATTGGCCTCAAAGGCCGTATACTTCTTGTCGGAGTCTTGCAGTGGCACCTGATGGTACGCGCTTTTTAAATCGAAGGTCGAGAATACCTTGTATTTGGCAAGGTTGTTGACCATGTCATCTATGCGTGGCAGCGGGTAGGCATCCAGATCGGTATATAGATTAATAGTCTGCGAATAATCGATACACAGACGTTTTTTATGTTGTTTTAAGGGATTCCTCACGATGACGACCTGAGCCCGCCAGGGAGATGAACATGGCTCGATAATACCGTCGACTAAAAGGCGAGAGATTTCCGCCTCAATAAACGCTCGATCATCTTGGCTAAAGCGCCGCGATTTGGTGGCTATGGGTTTACAGCAGGGGGGAAGATTGGCAAACAGGGAGGGTTCACCGAGTAAGGCCGCCGAGAGTGCACAAAACGGCACCTTAGAAATGGTAAGATCCGGCCTTGACCCTCCAAACTCAAAAGTGATCTTCTTGTGCTGCTTCTGGAAGTCCTGTCCCAGAAGCACATCGCTGCATAAGTTTGCGCGTACTCCGAGCCGGGTGGAGAGATACGTGCGGCCGTTGAGGATGAGGTTGACCAGACAGAAGCCAGAAGATTTGGTGGTCAGAGTCGTCAGAGCCATTGCAATCTCCCTGTCCGAGGGATAAATGTGCAGTTTTAACCTGTTGACAGCCCGCTTACTAATGAAGCTGTCAGAGCTGCAGGAGTCGATTAGCGCTCTTAGAGTGTTCCCATTTACTGAAACCTTCGTGGCTGCATGGGACAAACTTTGGGGAAAAACAGCCGTGATGGGAGGAGAGGCAATTTTCCCTTCGGCAACTGCAGCCTTAACAGTAGTTCTTGGGGGAGGAGCAGCTCCATAGATAGCAGCTGTGAAGCTAACAGGAGCTCTCGACCGGTATGCGGGCAACACGGTGGCATAGTGGTTAGCACTGGTGCCTCACAGCGCCAGAGACTCGGGTTCGAATCTGACCTCGGGTGACTGTCTGTGTGGAGTTTGCACATTCTCCCCGTGTCTGCGTGGGTTTCCTCCGGGTGCTCCGGTTTCCTCCCACAGTCCAAAAATGTGTGGGTTAGGTTGATTTGGCTATGATAAATTGACCCTTAGTGTTAGGGGGGATTAAATATGTGGGGTTATGGGGATAGGATGGGATATGTTAGGGGGAATTAAATACGTGGGGTTACGGGGGTAGGGTGGGATATGTGTACTGTGGGGATTAAAGCAGGGACAGGGTACTGGATTTGGATGATCAGCCATGATCGTATTGAATGGCGGAGCAGGCTCGACGGGCCGAATGGCCTACTCCTGCTCCTAGATTCTATGTTTCTATGTATACTTTAGAGGAGCGGCCTTTCTTGTTAGCAAAGGCCCGTGACTGGCATATCTTGGAAAAGTGTCCTTTCTTGCTGCAATGATTGCAGGTCACATTACGAGCTGGGCAAAATTTTCTGTGATGGCACGCCCCTCCACAAAAGAAACACTTTCTTCCTGATTGCCAGGATGCTGCTAGGGCGGGGTCGTCATCAGCGAACGCCTCTAGGGTCGGGTCGTCGTCTGTTACAGTAGAGTCGACATCAGTGGGGGCATCCGGCCGAGAACTACCGAAAGACTCATTAAAGGAGATAGCCGCCGCCCGTGCACGTGGTGGGAGATAAGTGTCTGCATTTTTCTTGGCCAAGTCCAAGGAACACGCCTGGTCATAAGCAGCCCGTAAATTGAGGGTTTTATTTTCCAGCAGGCGCTGACGTATAAAAGGGGACGCGATTCCATTGATAAAGGAATCGCGGATTAGTTCCTCTTGATACTGTTCAGCTGAAACTGCTTTAAGGTTACAATCCTTGCTGAGCCTGCGAAGTTTCTGGAGAAATTCATCGAGTGATTCCCTAGGCTGCTGCCGAGTTGTGGCCAGTAGGTGTCGAGCAAAGATTTCATTTGAGGACTTGACATATAGCTGCTGTAAGATTTCGATAGCAGTGTCATAGTCTATACAGTCCTCAATATAATCATACACATGAGGAGACACGTAGTTGATAAGCATTCGTAACTTATTAGGGACATCCGCCCCACATTCTTCAAGAAAGTTGCTAAAGGTACGAAACCAATGCATCCATACCTTTGCTGCCGCAGGTGCATTCGGGTCCAGGTCGATACGAGCGGGTCTAAGGAGTTTTTCCATGATGGATCAGTTTCTTGCCCAAGTTCCGTTCTGTGGTTCGAGTTGCAGCTGGTTGTTCCGAATCACCCAAAGCGTGGAGACGATATCAAGTTGATTAAATTGGCGTAATAAAGACTCGCTACGCACTTGAACATAAAGCAAGGCTTTAATCAACTTGTAACAAAACATGGAGGTCTAGTTAGCAGTCACTAGCTTCCTGTTTCCAAATTGTCTCTGCGCAAGGTGGGCCCATGCCTGAGTATTTATACTCCCTGGACGGCGCCCCAGCTGGCTGCCCAGTAGTACTTCCTGAGTTGTTACTTGCGATTTATGACAATCCCTATTGACCTTATTGAGGTATTTTAGGATATTGTCATATATCCCTATTGCCCTTTTTGAGGTATTGTAGGATATTGTCATATATCCCTATTGCCCTTTTTGAGGTATTGTAGGATATTGTCATATATCCCTATTGATCTTTTTGAGGTATTGTAGGATATTGTCATATATCCCTACTGACCTTATTGAGTTTTTTTAGGATATTGTCATATATTCCTATTGCTCTTATTGAGGTATTGTAGGATATTGTCTTATATCCCTATTGACCTTATTGAGGTATTGTAGGATATTGTCATATAGCCCTGTTGACGTTATTGAGGTATTGGAGGATATTGTCATATATCCCTATTGCCCTTAGTGAGGTATTGGAGGATATTGGAGGATATTGTCATATATCCCTATTGCCCTTATTGAGGTATTGGAGGATATTGTCATATATCCCTATTGCCCTTAGTGAGGTATTGGAGGATATTGGAGGATATTGTCATATATCCCTATTGCCCTTATTGAGGTATTGGAGGATATTGTCATATATCCCTATTGCCCTTATTGTGGTATTGGAGGATATTGTCATATATCCCTATTGCCCTTATTGAGGTATTGGAGGATATTGTCATATATCCCTATTGCCCTTATTGTGGTATTGGAGGATATTATCATATATCCCTATTGCCATTATTGAGGTATTGGAGGATATTGTCATATATCCCTACTGACCTTATTGAGTTTTTTTAGGATATTGTCGTATATCACTATAGCTCTTATTGAGGTATTGGAGGATATTGTCATATATCCCTATTGCCCTTATTGTGGTATTGGAGGATATTATCATATATCCCTATTGCCCTTATTGTGGTATTGGAGGATATTGTCATATATCCCTATTGCTCTTATTGAGGTATTATAGGATATTGTCTTATATCACTATTGCCCTTATTGAGGTATTGTAGGATATTGTCATATATCCCTATTGCCCTGATGTGTAGGTATTAGAAACAAAGGACATAGAAACAGGAAGAGGCCCTTCAGCCCATCGAGCCTGCCCCTCCATTCAATGAGATCGTGGCTGATCTGTGTCCGAATTCCATCCACCCGACTTAGCTCCAAATCTCTTAATACTCTTGGTGATATAAAATCTATCGCCCTCAGATATAAGGTTATTATTTGAGCTGACATCTACTGCTTTTTGCGGGAGAGTGTTCCACACTTCTACCACCCTTTGTGTGAATAAGTGTTTCCTAAATTCTCTCCTGACAGGCCTGGCTCTGATTTTAAGTTTATGACCCCTTGTCCGAGACTCCTCCACCAGAGGAAAAAGTTTTTCTCTATCTATCCTATCAATTCCGTTCAAAAACGCGGTAACCTCAATAAACTCACCCCTTAAACTTTTATATTCCAGGAATAGAAGCCAGGTATCTGTAATTGTTCCTCATAATTTAACCCTTGGGCCCTGGTAACATTCTCCAAGGCCAATATATCCTTTCCAAGGTGCGGTGCCCAGAACTGTACACAGTGCTCCAGATGTGATCTAACCAGGGCTTTGTACAGCTCTAGCAATCCCCCTTGTATTCTGTCCCTCTAGATATAAAGGCTAACATTCCTTTAGCTTTGTTATTTATTTTATGCACCTGATCACTACATTTTAGTGATCTCTTTACACAAACCTCTAAATGTCTTTGGACCTTCACTGTTCCCAGCTTTCCACCATTTAAAAAATACTCACATCTGTCTTTCTTTGGTCCAGAATGGATGACCTCACGCTTCACTGCGTTGAAATCCAGCTGCCACAGTTTTGCCCACTCAGTTAATCTAGCAATGTCTCTTTGTAATTTTATGCTCCCCCCTACACTAGTTACTGTGCCATCTATCTTTGTGTCATCGGCAAACTTGGATATATGGCTCTCTATTATGTTATCCCTGTCATTATTAAATATAGTGAATAGTTGACCCCCAGCACAGATTCTTGTGGGACACCACAAGTCACTTCCTTCCAATTTGAGTACATTCCCATTATCCCTAATCTCTGTCTTCTACCGCCTAACCAATCTCCTAACCAGGTCAATCATTTGCCTTCAATTCCATGACCTTTAATTTTCGCTGACAGTCTCTTGTACAGAACCTCATTGAAAGCCTTCTGGAAGTCTATATACAACACATCCGTAGACATTCCCCAGTATATTACTTCAGCTAATTCCTCAAAATTCAATGAGGTTCGTTAGACATGAACTTCCCTTTACAAATCCATATTGCCTCTCTCTAATCAACTCAAATTTCTCTGTGTTCAGTCACTTTGTCTTTAGCTGCAGGATGTAGTCATTGCCCTTGTGGATGTATTCTAGGATATTGTCATACATCCTTTATCTCTAATACAAGTTCGAAGCGTAGGGAAACACTGAAATAAGTTTTGATAATAATTTTATTGAATCAAGTCAATCAGATACTAAAATCTAACACAATAGCAAAATACTGCGGATGCTGCAAATCTGAAATAACAACAGAGAATGCTGGAAACACTCAGCAGGCCAGGCAGCATCCGTGGAGAACGAAATAAATTTAATCATGAACCATCACTCCTTCCCTGAGTGTATCCTGTTGATACAGTGGTTCTCATTTGTTCGGGAAGCCTTTGATGTGTTATCGCTTCCAATCTTTATTGCAAAGGCAAAATTTTTCTCTTATCCACACGAGCAGTCGAAACTCCTGCTTCACACTCCCCCCTGCTGTGATAAAAACCTGTCTCTTTCAGTGTGTGTGTCTTTCTCTCGTCTGTTTTAAACTTCCTCAATCCGGATGGACCACCCGGCATCGATCTCGGCATCAGTTACGGACACTGCAATGACACACCCAGCCCCGACGACCCTGCAAAGTCCTCCTCACCAACATCTGGGGAATTGTGCCAAAATTGGGAGAGGTGTCCCGCAGACTAGTCAAGCAACAGCCTGACATAGTCATACTCACAGAATCATACCTTTCAGCCAATGTCTCAAACTCCTTCATCACCATCCCTGGGTATGTCCTGTCCCACCGGCAGGACAGACCCACCAGGGGTAGCGGCACTGTGGTATACAGTCGGGAGGGAATGACCCTGGGTGTCCTAAACATTGACTCCGGACCCCATAAAAGTCTCCTTGCTTCAGGTCAAGCATGGTCAAGGGAACCTCCTGCTGATTCCCACCTACCGCCCTCCCTCAGCTGATGAATCAGTAATCCTCCATGTTGAACACCACTTGGAAGAAGCACTGAGAGTAGCAAGGGCACAGAATGTACTCTGGGTGGTGACTTCAATGTCCATCACCAAGAGTGGCTCGGCAGCACCACTACTGACCGAACTGGCCGAGGCCTGAAAGACATATTTGCCAGACTGGGCCTGCGGCAGGTGGTGAGAGAACCAACACGAGGGAAAAACCTACTTGACCTCGTCCTCCCCAATCTACCTGCCGCAAATGCAACTTTCCATGATGGCATTGGTATCAGTGACCACCGCACAGTCATTGGGGAGACGACGTCCCGTCTTCATACTGTGGACACCCTTCATCGGGCTGTGTGGCACTACCACCGTGCTAAATGGGACAGATTCAGAACAGATCTAGCAGCTCAAAACTGGGCATCCATGAGGCGCTGTGGGCCATCAGCAGAAGCAGAATTGTATTCAACCACAATCTGTAACCTCATGGCCCGGCATATCCCTCAGTCCACCATTACCATAAAGCCAGGGGACCGACCTTGGTTCAATAAGGAGTGTAGAAGGGCATGCCAGGAGCAGCACCAGGTGTACCTAAAAATAAGGTACCAACCTGGCGAAGCTGCAGCACAGGACTACATTCATGCTAAAAAGCAGGAGCAGCATGCTATAGATAGGGCTTAGCGACCCCAAAATCAACGGATCAGATCAAAGCTCTGCAGTCCTGCCACATCCAATCGTGAATTGTGGTGGACAATTAAACAACTAACTAGAGGAGGAGGCTCCATGAATATACCCATGCTCAATGATGGCAGAGCTCATCACATGAGTGGAAAAGACAAGGCTGATGCGTTTACAAACACCTCTTCCCCTCTCTCCTCTCTCCCCTCTCTCTCGCTCTTCCCCTCTTCTCTCTCCCCTCTCTCTACCCTCTGCCCCTCTCTCCTCTCTCCCTTCTTTCTCTCTCTCTCTCTCTCTCGCTCTCCCCCTCTTCTCTCTCCTCTCTCTCTACCCTCTTCCCCTCTCCCATTTCTCTCTCTCTCCCCTCGCACTCCTCATTCTCTCTCTCTCCTCATTCTCTCTATCTCCTCATTCTCTCTCTTCCGACGCGCTCTCTCTCTCAATGCGCTCTCTATCTCTCCATCCTCTCTATCTCTCCACCCTCTCTATCTCCCTCCCCCTCTATCTCTCCCTCCCCCCTTTGTATCAGTCTTCACAGCAGAAGACACTAACACCATCCTAATAATATATAATCAGTGACTATAGGGAGGGGGGAACTTAAAACAATCTCAATCACTAAAGAAAAAGCACTCGGTAAAATAATGGGTTTGAAGGTGGACAAGTCCCAGGGAACTGATAGTCTGCATCCTCGGGTCATAAAAGTAGTGGCAGCAGAGATAGTGGATGCACTGGTTGCAATCTACCAAAATTCATTGGATTCTTGAGAGCTCGCAGTGGATTGGAAAACCGCAAATGTAACGCCCCTATTTAAGAAGGGAGGGAGACAGAAAGCAGGAAAATATAGATCAGTTAGTCTAACATCTGTCATTGGGAAAATGCTGGAGTCCATTATTAAGGAAGCAGTAGCAGGACATTTAGAAAATCATAATACAGTCAAGCAGAGTCAGCATGGTTTTATGAATGTTTGACAAATTTGCTGGAGTTCTTTGAGGATCTAACGAGCAGGGTGGATAAAGGGGAACCAGTGGATGTGGTGCATTTGAATTTCTAGAAGGCATTCGATAAGGTGCCACGTAAAAGGTTACTGCACAAGATAAGAGCTCACGGGGTTGGGGCTAATATATTAGCATGGATAGAGGACTGGCTAACGGTAACTATTGGGATGCCACAGGGATCAGTGCTGAGGCCTCAACTATTTACAATCTATATTAATGACTTGGATAAAGGGACCGTGTGTAATGTAGACTAATTTGCTGATGATACAAAGATAGGTGGGAAAGCAAGTTGTGAAGAGGACACAATGAATCTGCAAAGGGATACAGACAGGCTCAGTGAGTGGGCAAACATTTGGCAGATGGAGTATAAGGTGGGTAAGTGTGAGGTTATCCACTTTGATAAGAAACATTTAAAAACAATTATTATTCAAATGGAGAGAGATTACAAAATGCTCCAGTACAGAAGGACGTGGAGGACCTTGTGCATGAAACACAAAAAGTTAGCATGCAGGTGTAGGAAGTAATCAGGAACGCCAGTGGAATGTTGTCCTTTATTGAAAGGGGGTTAGAGTATAAAAGCAGGGAACCCCTGCTACAACAGTACAGGATATTGGTGAGACCACACCTGGAGTACTGTGTACAGTTTTGGTCTCCATATTTAAGGAGGGGTATTCATGCATTGGAGGCAGTTCAGAGAAGGTTCACGAGTTTGATTCCTGAGATGAAGGGGTTGACTTATGAAGAAAGGATGAGCAGTTTGGGCCTATACTCATTGGAGTTTTGAAGAATGAGAGGTGATCATATTGAAACATATAAGATACTGAGGGGGCTCGACAAGGTAGATGCAGAGAAGATGTTTCCCCTCATGGGGGAATCACGAACTAGGGGCCATATTTTCAGAATAAGGGGTCGCCCATTTAAAACTGAGATGAGGATGAATTTCTTCTCTGAGGGTTCTAAATCAGTGGAATTCTCGGCCCCAGAGAGCTGTGGAGGCTGGGTCATTGAATATATTTAAGGTGGAGATAGACAGATTCTTGAACAATAAGGGAGTGATGGGTTATGGGGTGCGGGCTGGGAAATGGAGCTGAGCCCAAGATCAGATCAGCCATGATCGCATTAAATGGCGGAGCAGGCTCGTGTGGCCAAATGGCCTACTCCTGCTCCTATTTCTTATGTTCTTATGTTCTTTAAACCACATCTTATCTCTGATTTCCAGAAGGTTTTTTTAATTAATTAATCAAAGGCCCAAGCTCTTGGCAGCAGCAATTCATCAGATAAGGTGGCCCTTTCACTCAATCATCCATGCTTTGTGCATTTGCTGTACAGAAGTTCTCATATTGAAAGTACACTTTGATGGTTTGCCATGGTTTCTCTTAATGCAGTGAACAGAAAAGGCACCAGAGAAAATCTCGAGATTCACCAGTGTAATATTCGAATCAAAATGGCTATCGATGAGTCGCTATTTGTTCTTGGTGTATGAATGGCCTCCACTAGTGGCCACAGATTATTTTCTCTTCTGTAATTTTGAAATAAAAATACCTTTGCATTTTATGTTGCATCTACACCACTTCTGCTTTTAACTTTTTCAATTATACATACCTTTTATTTAATTTTTGGTTCCTGGGATGGCGGCGATGCTGACAAGGTTCAATTTATTGCTACTCCCTTGGTGCCTCGAGGGCTTTAATATTCAAAGCTAATGGCGGCTGGAATACAAATGAAAGGAAGCGATGCTTGAGTTTTACAAAGCCTTGGCCAGACCCCATTTGGGGAACTGCATTTAATTTTGGGCATCGACCCTCAGGAAATGTATATATGGCCCTGGAGGAGGAACAGCCCAGATTCACCAGAATGATACAAGGGCTTATAGGGTTAAGTTATGATGACAGGTTGCATAAACCCTATGCATTTGCTTTACGGAGGTTCTCATGTTAAAGAAGCCACGATGATAGTTGTCCAAGTGTTCTAGTAAAACTGAAATTAGAAAAGGCACAGCAGAAGATTACGAGATATACGTGGTGTAAGATTGAAATCAAATCGCTCACCCATGTATATTATTTGTCGTTGATATTTGAACTGCCTCTACTATTGTTCCGATAATGTGAAGTATTTTGCAATAATTAAATAAAAAAATCTTAACTTCTTTTGTTTCATCTGCACCACGTCATTATCACTTTTTCAATTATTAATTCAGTTTTTTCAATTGTTGCTCCTTGGTTTGTGGGCAGCTCTGGCAAGGAATCATTTTTTTCCAATCCCAATGTGTCCTGAGGGGATTAAACATAAAATCTGAAGGGAGCTCAAATATGAACAGGAGGAAATAAGGCTTCAGTTATACAGAGCCTTGGTCAGACCCCGTATGGAGCACCGTGTTGAATTGAAAAGAAAGTCCAGGGCTCGACAAAAAGGCTGTCGATTCATTATCGCCCGTTTTACTGCCCCGCCCAGGAACAATTTCATCATTACCTGTTTATTCTATCTACTGACTTTTGGCTTTAGCATCAACTAATTATATTTGTTAATGACGCTGATTTATTAATTTATAGTCTGTGCAGCGCAATGCAGAATTCACACAGGAAGCAGGACGCGAAGAAGTTGCGTTTATTCAGACTTTTTAAAAATGTTATAGAGAGAAAATCAAAGATTGGGGGTCTCACAAGGGGAAAAGATAAACCTGAAATAAACATGAACAAAGTTTAAAAAAATATGGTTTTGTTTAAAGTTTATAATAAACTTCATTTTATCACAATGGAGAAATTTGACACGCCACAAAATTAAAAATATTTATTCAGGGCCATAACGCTTGTTTAGCAGTCAATTCGCTGTTAAAACCCCAGTTACACCGAATCCATTTAACGGGGTATTTAACAGCGATATTGCCGGGAAAAGCCCGAGTTTGGTCCGTTTCACTGACTTCCCTGATTGCACTGATTGCCGGCTATGGGGGTGAGGGCGGGCGCACAGCGCAGCCAGTGTCGGAGCAGTGAATGACTGACCGCAACTTCAGGATTTCCGTGTTTCGATGCCCATGCGCTACATCCTGAAGTTGCGGTCAGCTTCAGAGCGGTAATAAAAGCGAATGTTGTTTGTTCGCCGTCATTTTCCACCGCTAATTCCAGGCTTTATAAAGGTAACCATTGTAATGCGCGCAGTATCCATCAGCCGAGTGGTAAATTACTCCTCATATACACCTCATGAAGAAGGCTATACTCAGAATAACTTGTATTTCAGCAGTAGGACTGCAGGAATCAGTAAACTACCCGGAGATGGTCTCTGTAAAGGGGAACTCGCGGTATTGCCGACTGGTGTTGTATCTTTTCCCAGTTACAGTCCATTATATAGAATCACAGTCCGTCCGGCCGAAACCCATGAACACAGACAGCAATAAAACCCAATAAATAGTTGTCACGGTAGTTGTTCCATGTCAGTTTAATTTTATTTAAATGTGTGATTACAGTAAAGGATTTTCCACACACGGCAGCTGCTCCAAGTTTACAAAACACACCTTGCATCAAATTCAATCTCAATCTAATCAGCTCGGTTTGCCTTAAAAACAACAGGATTACAGAGACTGGGTGGTGAGGGGCTGGGATACCGTGTGAAACAACAGTGTAGCCTACGGGTGAAAATCTTCCGTTTTCCTCGTTATTTTATAATCTTAGAAAGTACAGTGAAGGGAAATTTCACCCCATTCTTCAGCTCCTCTCTGAACTTACTCTGGGTCACGGCATAAATAAAAGTGTTTGTGCAGCAACTCAGGAGCTGGAGCATAAACCCAAGTTCTTGTACAATATTGGGGAGCTCAGCAATAGGGAACTCGCTCACCAGAACAATTCGAGTATACATCGTATTGAGCAGGAGCACAGCCCATAGAAGGATAAAATTCCCCGAGATCACAAAAAGTACAGTAATTGATTTTCTTCTGTTTTTTGTCTCTGGATCGCTGGGACTCTCCCCACTGACCCGGTCCCGAAGTCTCTTCCGAATTCTGATGGCCACTAAAATGTGTTTGACAGTTAAAACATTGAGCATCAGAATTAGAATAAATGGTACACACGGGGTGAAAATATAATGTAGAAATTCAATTGCTGTCCATACTGGTGAATACATAACACTGTAGGTCATAGCGCAGAACCAGGGAACTCTCATTAGCATATAGTTGCCTGTAACCATAAAGTACCAGAAAATGTTCTTCACACAGAACAGCACAGTCATTGTTCCAATAACCACCGCCGCCGTTTTCTCGGTGCAATATTTGTTTTTTAGCTTCTGGCAACAAATGGCCACAAATCGATCAAAGGTGAAAGAGACGGTGAACCAGACAGAACAGTCTGTGGCTGCATAAAGTAGGACGGCGTGAATGTTACACACGGGAATGTCGAACAGAAAGTAAAACCTCGTATAATAAACAATGGGGATGCGCCTCATTATGAGATCGATGATAACGACGAGTATATCCGCCGCTGCCATGGCCACCAGGTACCGAGTGACACATTTGGAGAGACCACACTTTCCCCGAGACAGGATCACAATCGTCATTAAGTTAACTGTAAGGAAGGGGGGCAAGGGAAATTACACATCAGGATGGGAGCAGAAATATCAGTGTCGTGGATCAATGGATGTAATTTACTGAAAGCTCACAACATCCCGTGATGGATTCGGTGTCACAGAAGTCAATGTTAGAGCTAAGACTTCAAGTCAACTGTCAGTAATGATTTGTGAAGTCAAGGTCTGAGCAAATTGGATAAATAAACATGAAAATAACACGGTTATATTTATTCAGAAATGTCCAACAATAGATTGTGGTTTGCACGAATGAACAAAGAGTAAGCACACTGACTGGTGCCAACAAAACCTGATGGTGCTGACAAAACGTCCCACGGTCGAATCTGGGCCTAGTCAGTTACAATTGGAATCAATGACCCTGTGATATGGTGGGGTTGATCCCTCTGGTTCCAGCTCCTGATCAGTGATACTGAGATGTGCTGACTGTGTAACCCCTTGGCCCTTCTCCTGATCAGTGACTCTGAGATATGCTGAGGGTGTAACCCCCTTGGCCCTGCTCCTGATCAGTGACTCTGGGATGTACTGAGGGTGAAACTCCCATTGGTCCTGCTCCTGATCACTGACCCTGAGATATGCTGCGTATGTAATCCCCTTACTCCTGATGCTGATCAGAGACACTGGGTATTGTTGGGATGTCACATATGAACTTAGGAGCAGGAGTGTGCCATTCAGCCCATCGAGCCTGTTCCGCCATTTAATGAGATCTGGGCTATCTGTATCCAAACTCCATTCATCTGCCTCGTGTCTGTATAACTTAATACCCAAAATATGCTCAGTTTAGATGAATCACTTCCCAAAACAGATGTTAGACTATCTGGTCTTTAATTTCCTGGTATCTCTCTCTCACCTTTCCTAAATAACAATTGCATTTGTAATTTTGCAACCTAATGGGACAATTCATGATTCGAGAGAGCTTCGGAAGATTACGGCTAAACCATCTGCAATTTCCTCACTACTTTCTTTATAACCCTGGGGTGGAAACCAGCTGGTTCTCGGGATTATCAGTCTTCAGTGCCATTATATTTGCTGATACTGTTGTCTTGCTTATGTTACCCCGGCTACTTTCTCTCTTATATAATTGTAAAAAACCTTTTGCGTTGCACTTGAAATCCATCGCAATTTTATTTTCGTATTCCCTCTTTCCAGCTCTTAATATCTGTGTTGTCTTCCTTTGCTGTTCTTTCTATCTCTGGCAGCTCCCTCGATCTACACTATTATTTTCACTTTTATATGTTCTTTCCATCAGCTTTTTGTTATCTCTCACCTCTTCTGTTGACCATTGTTCACATGAGTCCTGCTCCTAATCAGTGACTCTGGGATGTGGTGGGGTATGCGCCTTCGTCCTGCTCCTGATCAGTGAACCTGGGATATGGTGGGGTATACGCCTTGGTCCTGCTCCTGATCAGTAACTCTGGGATATGGTGGGGTATACGCCTTGGTCCTGCTCCTAATCAGTGACTCTGGGATATGGTGGGGTATGCACCTTGGTCCTGCTCCTGATCAGTGACCCTGGGATATGGTGGGGTAATCGCCTTGGTCCTGCTCCTGATCAGTGACCCTGTGATATGGTGGGGTATACGCCTTGATCCTGCTCCTGATCAGTGACCCTGTGATATGGTGGGTTATACGCCTTGGTCCTGCTCCTGATCAGTGACCCTGTGATATGGCGGGGTATACGCCTTGGTCCTGCTGCTGTACATTGTGTAATGACTTCTGCTGGAAAGTGTCTGTTTGAATGTTTGACGAGTAAAAGGATTGTTCAGCCACGTTATGTGCCATGGCAGAATGATATTTTACACCTGCTGCCTCGCCTCAAACTTAATGAACGGTAATTTCAGAGTGGTCCCTGGTACCGAAAACTAGCAAGGGCCTGTATAAACCCGGAGCTTAAACTAACCCGACCAGCGGGAATGGGGTGTATTCAAGTCGGACACCTGTTTTACTCACCGTCCAATGGTCCGCAACATTGAAGTCAATGCATAGCGAAATCGGGCGGGCTGTAAAACGGGTGTCCGGCCCGAACTCGCACGGTTCCCGCCGGGCGGGATAGCTTCAAATGATAGCTGAAATTAGATACAGAGGCAGAGAACAAGAGTGAATTAAAATCATCAATGAGATATTTCAAAATTAGCATCTGCCGTGAGATGGGTCGGAACTCGAGACAGCGTAAATCACTCTTCGAGGATATACTTCTAACTGAAGAGGAGAACAGTACAAGGAGCAGAGGAAGACACCGTGTCATGAGGAGAGAGTGGGTCTGGGGAGTCGTTTTTGAAATACTGCAGCAAACAGCTGAGACTGAGAGAAGGCTGAATCGTCTCCTTCTGGGCAGGAAACATCTGGGGTGTGAAAGGGCAGTGGAAACATAGACCAAAGGAGAATCATCTGTAATCATGTGTGGCACATGAGATAGCTGTCTTGTGAAAACTCATCAAGGTCACAATACCTTCTGGAGAGGAAGAGAGAGAAACTTTAAAAAAAAATCAGTATTGGCAATAACAACGGAATATTCTCTTTTGCTCCCGGATAAAAATGGTCAATAGCGGATTGGCTGAGTATTGTACACACTGCCCGATTTCAATCATTGATTACTGGCGCAACTTTTAAATTTCAGCAAAGAAGTAAACGAGACAATATCGAATGGGCCAATGTTTCAAAAACCCCACTCGGTTTCGCTATCCATTAAAATCAATGTAAAGGAAATTCGTGAGAGGTGCATAATGGGAGGCCAGTGTTACATCACCGATCTTACACTATTACCAATACAAAATGTACTACCTGTCTGTCTATCTGTCAGTATATCTGTCCATCTATCTATCTATCTATCTATCTATCTATCTATCTATCTATCTATCTATCTATCTATCTATCTATCTATCTATCTATCTATCTATCTATCTATCTATCTATCTATCTATCTATCTATCTATCTATCTATCTATCTATCTATCTATCTATCTATCTATCTATCTATCTATCTATCTATCTATCTATCTATCTATCTATCTATCTATCTATCTATCTATCTATCTATCTATCTGTCTGTCTGTTTATCTATCTATCTATCTATCTATCTATCTATCTATCTATCCATCTATCTATCTATCTATCTATCTATTTATCTATCTATCTGTCTGTCTATCTGTCTGTCTATCTATCTATCTATCAATCTATCTAATTATTTTGTGATGGGAGAATTCCCATTCGTATTTCAAAGCTATTCGGATGGGCAGCCACTATAAAGGGGCTGATGATGTAACTAACGATTCGATCTGCCACCTTGTGTTTGAGAAAGAATCTGAATGGAAGTGAAACAATGCTAATCTGGCGCTGCCCACATGTGAGTGAGAACTGAATAGGTTTCAAATTGATAGAGGGAATACAAAACGATAAAATGATAAAGGAATCTACAATGCACATTACTCCATTTACAATCAATTGGAATTAACATCAGTTGGAATGATTTATCGCAATTGCAACTCTGTATCATTAATTTTACCCAACAGATATAAAAAATATCCTTGAAGCCATGAACATATTCCTGATTGGATTTGATTCGATCTTTACTGTTTAACAATCCATCACCGCCTGTCCGGAACACACACAGATAATAGGGGCGGGGAACAGACCCTTCACCAATAATAGAACCCGCCAGATTCACCTTCCTTTAAAATCAATGGAACCTCTGTGGCTGGTGTTGTAAATCCTTCTCGCCCACTTCTTGTTCCACCGCCCTCCTCAGTCGCTGTTTAACGCCCAGAGGGTAAAGTGTAAAATCTACTCCCAGACTCAGACCGGACTGCAGATTCTAAGATATTCATTCAATAAATCACCCAGTGACACTGTCGGGGAACAAGTTACTTTCAGACACAAAGCAAGAGGAATAAACTGAATACAATGATTTTTTGGATATGCAGACTTGTATAATGAACACAGTGTTTACAGTTAAATATCGTTTACAGTATGAAATAGTAATATGGTCACTTACAAGGAACACCGACAGCAACTGGGATTTGACAGTTACAGGCAGGAATACAATTAAAATGGTTACAGGATTAATACCTGTAGATAGAGACTTACCAGGGACACCAAAAACAGCGAGGGTGGGATAATAAACCTTCTGTACACTATAAATTGCACGCAATGCCATATTTTTTCATGGAGGACTCCGATCCGTTTTTCCAACTTCTGCTGAACGCTGATCCCGGGTTGTTCTGCAGACCAAGCTCCTAGAGACACTCTGGGTTAACACACTGAGCGAAGGCCCTTATATAAGGCGAGAGAAATCTCCACTGACATAATTAGGGCGCAAGGAGACTGACATTATTTACAGTGACTGAACAAACAGATTCAGTTAATCTCTTTTACACAACGTGTTGCAATATCATAAACTATATTTAGCCCGATATTGCACAGTTGTAAAGTGAATCTCCCCAAAGCTCAGGGTTAATCGGACTATGTGGAATCGTCAGTATGACCGCATTGGGTGAAGCGAGAACAGGTTTAGTTACAGGTTTCTGATTATCTCTGTGATAATGAGGTTCTGTAATTTCAGAGAATTTCTATCCAATTCTCATGTGTGGACTTTAACCTCAGTCAGTGAAAGCAACCCATCTGGTTGAGCCCCCGGGAATATCCTTTGCTCATTTCTGAAGATCCATGGCAAACATTGTCATATTTCCATTGCCCTTAAAATGCAAACACACTCCTGGCGACCCCAAAGAATGTGTGCACATGACCCGTGAATCTTTCCCAGAAATATACAACCATTGACCTTGCACATTGTTAGATATGGCCATGTACCTGCTCTAAACATTGAAACATTCCTGAGGACTCCCCACGTTGATACACCTCCAGGAACCGGTATAACAAGATCACAAGAGCCCCAACCCTGTAGATGGTGATGTAATCATTGGTACCTGAATAAACATTTACAATTGCATGGAACTTACTGGAGTTATGGCACAATTCCTGGGAACCCATTCGCAAATACTAACTGTTCCACAGAACCCCTGCAAAGAACTCACTGTCAGTAGTCCTTACACTTATTTTCTCACTTCCAGTTGAAGAGTGCAAATAAATCACATTTCCAGGGATCGCCATCAGAAAAAGAGCTAATCCCTAAATTGTTACCGGAGACTTCAGTTATGTGGAGAGACTAGAGAATCTGGGATTGTTATTCTTAGAGCAGGGAGGGTTAAATGGAGATTTAAATGAGGTGATCAATATCATGAAGTGTTTTGATAGAGTATACAGGGAGAAACTTTTTCCACTGGCAGGAGGGTCGGTAACCAAAGGACACAGATTTAGGATAATTTGCAAGAAAAAGATCGAGGAGGGATATCAGGAGCATTGTTGTAATGCGGCAATTTGTTCTGATCTGGAATATAGCTCTAGAAATTTTACAAGTCCTGAAAACAGGCGCAGGCAGCGCAAAGCTCGATCTGCCCCAGTCCTGTCTAAGTGTTGCAGGCAGCACACACAATTCGTGCTGCCTGCTTATTGTAATGATTGCAATGCGGATCTCAGCGCTAAATCCGCTGCTGATTGGCTTAGTGCTGAGCAGGAGGGACAATATCCAGCGCAGTCTACTGGCCAATAAATGTTGGCCTAGGTTCGCTGCACTATTAAAGGGGAAGTGCCTTGTTGCAGAAGCACCTCATTGTCATTGTGGAGAAAACCATGTTCCAACAGCTAAGAGAAAGGACGAGGTGATTTTCAGATGCAGCAATGGAGGCCTTGGTCCTCGAGTTTCAAAGACGCTGTCAGGCCGTCTATCTCAGAGTGGCAAGAGGCTTTCAGTGAACGACAACAGAAGGCTGCGGGACATGATCGCTGAAGCAGTCAGTGCGACAAGTGTTAGCCCCAAGACCTGGATGTAGTCCCGCAAAAAGTTTAATGACCTCAGACGAGTGGTCAAGGTGGGTGAATGCATCATCAAATGCCATATCGCACCATCTCCACCACTAGCCTCACACATTGCTCAATGCAACACACTGATGGTGTAGGCATGGATATCTTGCTATCCCCCTTCCCTCACCACAACTCGACCTTTGCGCCTTTCTCCTTTCAGATACGCACGAATTCCAGCTATGCCAACCTGTCCCCGAATCTTTGGATGAGTGCAGTGCAGGAGCACCGTCAATGCATCTGATATTCACAGGCACCAGCTCAGAAAATGGCACTGCGAGGATTTTAGAGTGTAGTATAGAGGCAGGCTCTGCAGGAGGTGAGTTACTGGACACCAGTGGGCTGCAGCCAGGTCAGGGGGAAAGGATAGATGTGTGTCAGCTCCGCAGTGGGTGAGTTCATGCACGAGTTCTGATGCACAGGAATCAGATCATGACCTGAATGGGACGGCCATCAGAAGAAGGGTGATGGGTATGCACACTGAAATGCTAGGTGCAATGGCAAGCCTGCCAGAGGGCCTCTTGTCAGTGCCAAGGAGCATGAAGATGTCCAGCTCCAACATTGCACAGGAATTTGCACGGAGCTTGGAGCCCGTGATTTCCAGGATGGAAATGATGGGCAACTCCATGAGAGACCTAGTAGATCCAGCCATGATGCTGTGTGTGATGCGTGATGTCACAGCTTCCATTGCAGCACAGGATTAAGCGACCCAACGTCTCAGTACTGCAGTGAAAGCTCACATTGCTGCCATCGTGGCTGTATTTACGATTATGAAGTGCGGGGTCTCACAGCACTCCGGCAATCTTTCACCAAATAGAAGGCTAGAATTGCAGAGGCGCCACCCTGGGAAGTGGCAGTGGCTCCAGAGCAAGAACCTGCAGTCCTCTCTCAGGATGACAGCATTCATACTCCCACCACTGCAACTCTGGCAGTGCCCTTGCTGCTGCCTGTCATCCAGCCAACTCAGGCTGCTATCGTCCATGCCGAGGTGTTGCAGTCTACAGCCGGGCATTCTAGGCCCAGAGCTGCTCGAGGTCTTCCTGCAAGGCCATCTGCAGTCTCCCCATTGAAAGTCAGCAGCCTTCCATCAGCCATTCTGTAGCCACTGGGGGAGCACGAGAGTAGGAGAAGCAACACGAAAGAAAGACAGACACTGAGGGAAAGCACAAGGGTGATTAGAGTTGACTTTGTTATTCTGATTGTGATTTGATAACTTTATAAATTATGTTTGGAATGTTTGTTTTGTGGTGGCTCTCATTTCAGCTTTGTGACCAGGAGGACGCTGTGATGTTCTGTGACAGAGGGATGGTAAGATGGGGAACTGGTGAGCAACAGGCATGTGGAGTTTCATTCACTGGAACATCTGATGAGGCGCTCACGGACAGCCTGTCCAGAACAAGGATCTACTGCCTGCCTCCTCCCTTCTCCATTCTCTCTTCTTCGTTCACCTGCTCTTCCAGTTCTACATATTCCGCCTCCTGCTCTTCCTCCTCCTCCTCCTCTTCCTCCACCTGAGGTGGTCCCAGAACCCGTGATGGCAATCACTTCGCCCTCAAGATGGCCAAGTTGTGGCGCATGCAGCAGATCACCTCTAAATGGGACTCCAGTGTTTACTGGAGAGCTCCTCATGAGCGGTCAAGGCTGAGGGACCGTTGCTTGAACACCCCGATAGTCTGCGCGATGAGGTACCTCGTGGCAGCATGGCTCTCATTATATGAGTGCTGGCCCCGAGTGGTGAGGTGTCATCAGCCAGGTGCATAGCGGAAAGCCCTTGTCTCCGAGCAGCCACCCTTTCACAGAAGAATCACAGAATCACAGAATCCCCACAGTGCAGATAGAGGCCATTTCGGCCCATCGAGCCTGCACCGACACATATCCCACCCTATCCCCAAAACCCCACGTATTTAATCCCCCTAACACTAAGGGTCAATTTATCATAGCCAAATCAACCAAACCCGCACATCTTTGGACTGTGGGAGGAAACCGGAGCCCCCGGAGGAAACCCACGCAGACACGAGGAGAATGTGCAAACTCCACACAGACAGTCACCCGAGGTCAGATTCGAACCCGGGTCCCTGGCGCTGTGAGGCAACAGTGCTAACCACTATGCCACCGTGTTGCCCTTTGGTTTGACATGGTGGCTGGAAAATTGCTGGTAAACTGGACTGGTGCAAGATGAACGCATCATGACTGCTGCCAGGATAACAGGCATTCACCCCAATGTGGGGCTCGACCGAACCTCCCTGTAAGTTAAGAGTCTCAGAGTGTACCGGGTAAACCAGCCAGAACTATTGCTGGCTTACCCTTATCTATTGTTACAGGGAGGGAGCTGTCGGTTCAGCTTGTTCTACAAATAATGAAGTAGGTTCTCCAGAATTCCAAGGTGTAGAAATAAATCGGCCAACATCAATAATCAATCATGTAATTTAGATCTTCTGTGGGAAGGGCCGAGGCTCCATCCCCGTCCTGAGGTATATTAATTTATTCACTCTGCTCTGTATTGAACTGTAATATCATTTTAGCTGCTCAATTCTGATTTGATGCTGATAAATAAATTGTCATATAAGTGGAAAAAGTATGTCTGTTTCATGCAGTTTCATGCACTGTTTAATTCTCAGTCACTTTCCCCTTTGAGCGAATAGTGGCCAATTACTGCCAGAAGCTCAAAACTAAATATTGCACTGAGAAAAAACAGCGGCAGCAAACAAGTGGATAAGCCCAGTGACTCAGGGAGTGTGTTACGGATTGCACTTCCTGAAAGGGCGATGGAAGCAGATTCAATAGCAACTTTCAAAAGGGAATTGGATAAATTATTGAACAGGAAAAATTTGCAGGGCTGATATCTGAGACATACATACACAAAGAGAGCACACTCACATGTCTAAATGTGTGTTTGAATCTTTGCCTCAAGTACTGCATAATTACTCTACCAGGTCCTTGATAGTAAAGTGATCAGTATTCAATTTCCCGACGGCTTCCCTCTGTCTGTGTGTCTCTGTGTTTCTTTCTGTCTCTGAGAAAAGCTACGGCCCGGATTCGATTCTCGGTAAGGATACACTGCGTTTTGGGGCTGTTTGAACTGCCACCAATCAAATCAGCCTGATCAAGCTTTCAACTTGCTGCACCGCTGCTACTGCCGCAATAGTCAGCAGCGGATCATTCGGTACAGCAATCCAAAGTACACTTCCTTACGCTCCATCCCCGGCATGTGGTCTCTTCGCTCCTCACTCAGTGGGCTACTGAGCAACACAGGAAGGGCTCAGGCCTAATGAATATCTTCATGCTCAGGTTAAGTTATCACTGCCCAGGCACTCTCTGATTCCAGTCTTGCACACGTTGCTCAGTTTCGAATGCTGCATTTTTCACACTGGCAACGAATTGATTGATAGCCGTGCCTGTGATAAGCTAAGTTTGTTAGGGAGATGCAGTGAGCAAGAAGATACACGGAAGACTGATAATAACCGTGACTGTCCTGACACTGTGAGCTGCAGTTAAATGTTGGCAGCATTTCAAGTGTCAATCAGCAACTCTAAAAGTTGACAGAAAGGGCTAATCATTTCCTGCTGACTTTGAAACAGCATGCATTTTACAGAAATCAAGGAAGTGTATTTTGTATCGGTGTTTCAGTTGTTTGTCAGATCAGGGGCGAGAATTGTTTCGCGAATGTGCGTTGAATGGTGGGAATTCAAAGAGCCCCAAAACGCACTGCTTCCTCATCGGGATTCGAAACCGGGCCGCGGCGGTGAGAGCGCCGAATCCGAACCACTAGACCAGAAAGAACAGCAACGCAGTCGTTCCTGCGTGCTCCTTTGAAATTCAGATACTTCCGTGCCAGGCAAACTGTTTGTACAAAATGACATGTTTTAGTTGAGAACACAAAAGCCGTGTTCGCGAAGCCACGGCACCAAGTGCGGGTAGGCATTCACTTGAAATCGATTTCCTTCTGTGCTTTTCTTTGGATGATGCCTCTCTCGGGGCCGGGCCAACATTTCATTGATGCATTTACTCCTGAACTGAAGCCTTTTGACCATCTCTCGGGGTCAGAGCCGCTCTGTCTGTCTCGTACCCGCTTGTGACCATTAACGGGAACAGGCCGCCAGTTCAACGTTCATCAGCAAACCCAGAAACACAAATAAACGTCTCTCCACCTCGGTGGCAAAGGTGCAATGGATGTTATTCCAAATAATTCCCCCGTGAGAGTCTGCGTGGATTGGCTTCATTATAAAGTTTCTATTTGAAATGTGCGAAAAAGCGTAAAATTATGAAAATATTCTGATGGCCGGTACGGGGATCGAACCCGCGACCTTGGCGTTATTAGCACCACGCATTCACCAACTGAGCTAACCGGCCACAAAACGCCCACTGGATAGGCTCAAACCCAGGCTGGGGGATTGTTTTTCAGGCTCACACTGGGTGACCGAGTTACTGCACAAACATTGAACACCCCACATCGCTTAAACATTGTCAACTGTTCGTTTATACAACTGGGCAGAGTGTCAATCGAAAGTTACAGAAAAAGAGCTCTTTAATCTAACAAACCTCATTCTAAAATTTATTATCGCACCACTGCTGAACAGCCCCTCCCTCAAACACTGTCCCGGTATAAAACGAGCCGGCGGGACCCTGACTGGATTCGAACCCTATCGGGCGGATGGAGCCGGATCTAACGTGGTTCGGGCCCATTTCTTTGGTAGACTCGGGCTCAGAAGTGGAAAATCTCTCCTGAATCGATCCTCTAAAAGTGAAGGAGACAAAAAGTAACTAAAACCTGCCGAAACCCAGGATCGAACCAGGGACCTTTAGATCTTCAGTCTAACGCTCTTCCAACTGAGCTATTTCGGCCTCACAACAAATGCCATCTTGTGTCATTCTTTTGGAGGATTTTCTAACCCCGGGTGGCATTGCTCCTCCCGCTCATTCCTCACTTCGGGCAATGTGACCCGACCAGATCTCGGAGCTCAGGTTGTGTTAATGTAAAGCTGGGTTGTGGATAAAGATACAAAGCTGACACAGCTGGCGGCCTGTTCCCGTTAATGGTCACAAGCGGGTAAGAGACAGACAGAGCGGCTCTGACCCCTCGAGATGCGGGTGGTAATGGGGTCAGCCTTCACTTTCTGACACAGTGAGCGGTTCGAATCGCTCCCACACCCCTCTGGTCCCTAGACTTTGGACTTATTTAGGGGTTGTGAACAAAATTGCAGTAGACGACAGGTTCTAATGAAATAATTTTACTTTATTAAAAGAAAACGGTAACAAACTCGAAGCACACTTATTACTTAAACACAGATTGGGGAGCACACGGTACATGCGAGGGACAAAGACAATATATCAAACAAAACCTTATCCCTCCCAAAGATCCCACTATCTAGCTAGGTTTTTGGTTTCAGGAGATCAGGGATAATGCTCACCAACGAATCCTTGACTCCGTAAGGCCCTTGTTGCTGAGAGGCATCCGATGGTCACTGAGGCAGTCACTCTGGTTTCTTCTTGCGTTCTGGTCTGTTTTCTGGCCTTCCTCCTCATGGCTTGTGGTTGTTTTTGCTGGAGCAGGGAGAGAGCTGTGTCAGCGTAGTCAGCGAGTCCGAAACAGAGAGAAGTTATGGGACAGGCTTTCAATTATACTGTTTATTTTTCGCGCCCAAAAAACCCCTTACTAAAACGGATTCCTTTAGGTTGCAAATGAACGTTGCATAGTCCATTGTCTAGTTTTGGCGGGCTTGCCAGTTCCGATGGCTTTAGCTCAGTGTTAAACATGTCTTGATCGTTTTCCGATTTAACACAACCTTATCTACGCGCCAAATCTCAACCCTATTGTCCTAGGTCTTTTGGCGGGCTTTTAAATCTGTTCTGTGGTTACCTGGTTGATTGGTTTTTGATGAAGTACTAAATGTTTTATTGATTTCAGACTTGTGGTATCCTGTTTGAGCCTGGGAATTTCAAAAGGCGGTATTGGATTATTCATATTTCGTTGTGTGTGTGAGTTTTTGCTTTGTCTCTTCCACCTTGGTAGGATTTGCAGTGTCAACAATTCCCAAACAGCTTGATTGGGTCCCTAATAGCGAAATCTGTTCACTGCCTGGCCACGCCGCTCCGCAGCTGGTCTTGTGTCTGTGAAAGGTGTCTCTCCCAACAGTAAGATTCAAAAGTCAGTTTCCTCAGGGTTTTTCTTCCCTAATCTTTCGAAAACTGAGGTTTTTACAACAAATCACTTCACTTTATTCCCATCATCCCAAGTTTGCATGAACGGTCCAAAAACACTGCCTTTAGGGCTCTGTTCGAGTTTCTGGGGGATTTTACGAAGCCTACATCCCCCACTTTGATGTTAAAACTGAATTCGTATCATTAACAGGTGAGCAAAATTTCCGATCCCCGAAAACCAACATTCCCCTGTATTAACTGAAATAAAAACCCAAACATACATTCCCCTTTTGAAAGTGTTTTTTCAGGTACTTACAGGTAAGAATCGATCTTTATTTCAAATCCAAGCACGGAGAGGGTCCGACACCCCTGCACAGCTTGGAAAAACACATCATACACATCATAAAATGACACAACATGAATAATTTTTTTTTTATAAAAAATAAAATTAAGGTTCGTTCCATCCCTGGCCATAGCTTTTATTTTGATGCATTTCCCAAGTCCCTTCGTGTCTGTAGCGGAGCTCCCGTCCCTTCCCCTGCACTTTGTACACAGCAGGTAGATAACTATCCCGAGCTGGCAGAACACCAAAAGATGGGAAGCCATCCTGATCCAGGAAGGCACCTCTATATTCTCGAAAATATCCCACCAGGGTGGAACTAATATATCCAAAATCTCTGCCCCTATTGCAACTGTTTTCTGTTCCAGGGTGTAGAAATGTTTTTGAGAAATCTCTACAGATTTAAGTAGGATGGTAAGATGTTCGGGTAGAGGTGGAATTTTTATCCAAAGTAAGTCACATACTTTTGCAGGTTGGTGATGTTTTTGTGACAGTGAGGTGAACAGTGGAGGGTTCAGGAATGGGGACAATCCATTCCTGGGCCAGTTGAACTTCTGCCTCGGGTTTAAAGCAGAAACTGCTGTCACTTACCGGACACCAGAAGTGTCCATGCTGGTAGTGGGACGCACCTGTGGTGACACAATATCTCCCACCCCCTATATATGCTACCTGTGGGGAAACATCGCCGTGTGCCATTACCTCCATGGTACAATTGATAGGTCGTGCGCCAGCAGCTTTAAACCCGCACTGTGGTTTGGAATAGGCGTTCAAGTGCTGGAGCCACAGTATTATGTGTGAACCCCGGCTCCGGCACCCGGAGAGGTCAGTACCTGTCATGGCGTGCTCCCACTTTATGACATAAGGTGGGAGAGCTGTAAAACGGATGTGTGCACCCCCTTGAATGACTCCAATGTTCTCCACCCTATCTGCCGGTACGGGTCCATCTGTACCACTCATGACCGGCATTCTCACTACTATCCCCATGATAGTGTGATTGGAATGCCCACAATCTATTGGGACAGGGTAGGCTTCAGAGGTTAGACGAAATTGGCATGGGCTCAGCGAATTACTAAACGGGTTGAGGGCTGCAAGGTGCTTGCTACTGATCCAGGAGGGGACTGAACCTTGCTTTAAATCCTCCAGGTTGCTACGGCCATCGCCCAGCAACCATGCACCGTACAGCACACACACCTCATTCTGTGCAGCCTGATCCGATGCATTCCTCTCCTCCCGTATGAGTGCATTTACTGTGTTTGCATGCCTTTCCAATTCTGCAATAATTTCCTTTAAATGACCCGTCATAGCTTGGTCCTCATGTAGCTCTGAGCCTACCACTGTGTTCCCATCCTTCAGGATCTTTCTTAACTGGGTTTTTAAACCATTTATCTGTGTCTGTAATTCCATGTCATCCAGTCTATTTATTACAGAGGACGCTGTACTGTCGGCAGTGAAGACATCATTCCAGGCTCCCCTTCTTTGTCTACCCGTGCCAATAGGGTTTTCAGGGTGTATTCTGTATAGCTCTACCTTGTCTATATTGGCAAAATCAAATTCGTAAAATTTCCTAAACATTTCCTTTAGCAGGGCCTGGTACAGCTGCTCCGTCTCCTCAGGACACCACTCAGATAAGTATAACTCGGTAAGGATTAATATTACTGCAGCTATTGCATAGTGTACCCCCTGGTTTAGTACCTTTTCGGTTGGTACTAGGACTAACCCATTCCCTGGTCCCTTGGTGGTGGTAGGGCACTTTTCTTCCAGGGTTTTCGGTACCTGGGTCGTGGGTAGGGGCTTTCGGGTGTGTGCCACGAGTTCAGTGACATTAACTGGGACCGGAATGTGTGGGACCACGCACCCATGCAGGCTAGAATCCCACCCTATCCGCTCCCCGGATTCTTGCCATTGGCTGGAGAAGATGATGGATACCCCTGTGGGGCTGTCTTCCTCTGATCCCAACATATAAACATAGACTCCCTGTTCCGACTCCCACCACTTATCCCAACAAACACTCACTCCTCCTTGTGTCCCTGTGATTGTCCGGTGGGTGTCGTTCCCTAATCTTTCCCAGTCGGCTGTATGGTCGCCTGCGTCCCTGCTCAGCTTCCTGAGCCACTACCACCTATTCAGGGGAATTCGTCCCTTACAGGTAAGGCAGACACGCTTCCCCTCGGTGACACTGACCCTTGTGGCAAC
The DNA here is from genome assembly GCA_030390025.1 of Squalus acanthias. Classification (NCBI taxonomy): domain Eukaryota; kingdom Metazoa; phylum Chordata; class Chondrichthyes; order Squaliformes; family Squalidae; genus Squalus; species Squalus acanthias. The sequence continues at coordinate 354,078 of JASTWF010000125.1, read as the reverse complement.
GACCTTTATTCTGGCGCATGGGAGGGAGGCCTCCCCGTACGTGAACCCGGGCTGGTTGATGTATTTAGTAGAGATGGACCCCAGCCACCCTGGCCACCTTCTCTCGTGGAAGTAGATGGCGAGCTCCTCCACTCCCCGCTCGCCACCCCCTGCGGTGACGACTGGTGCTCTCACTCCTGAGCACCCATAGATGTGGGAGTCCGCCACGTCACCTCGGTCACCGATGCTCACCCCTACCAGGGCGAGCAGGAGCAGAAACCTTGTCATCCCGAAGTCCTTTCTGTAGGGGCACACACAAAACATATATCCATGTCCCAGAAAGGTTCTCTGGCTGGATAATCACTCAAGCCCTTATACTTAATAACTCTAGAAACAACTAAACTAATGATAACCCATAACCACCAAAACTGCAATTACTTAAAACCGAAAATTCTGTACATTTGCCGCCCGTCTCCGGACATCCAGGTTATATCATGTTTAGTCTCTGCCTTATGTGGCCTCTGGATGGCTTGTACACCTGTGTGTAGTGCGGCCTATACCGCTGGACCCAGAAGGCCTTCCTCAAAACCGCTGGGGGTATCTTAACATCCCAGCTGCGTCCTGTGCTGCAGCACTCTACCCGCTGCGGTGTGGCTGCAGCGCCCTCGTTCATATCTGTGGGCTCCTCCCAGCCTGAGGCTGCAGGCAGGGTACCTTCTCTGTCTTTTCTCCCAGTACTACCTCTCCTGTGAAACCCTCACTGTTGGAGGCTGTAGGCTGGGAATCCCCAACTTTAGATCGCTCGCTGCTCTTGGGCGCTCTTCTTCGGGTTGCAACCCTCTTTGGGTGGGACCCTCTAAACAGATACACCTGTGGCCACATTAGCCTTTGCTGTGGTGTGCGGGGAGACCTTCTTAGTGCTCTGGCCACTGGGGGTGTGCTTGAGTCCCACATAATCGGTGGAGTGACATCTCCTGTGAGACAACACACTGTCCCTCCCGCTGCAGCTTGTGCGTCTGAAACAGCTGCGGCTGGCTGAGGATTTCTAACTTGGGGGCAGTCCACCTTTGCCGGCTGTTCCCTTTTAGGTTTAAACAGTTTGCATTGGTTGATGTGAAACCAGCTTGTACGGCGGGGCATCTTTATGGCATAGACCATGGGGCTTGCCTTGTCTACAATGTTGTAGGGCCCCATGTACAATGGTTCGAATCTCCCTACCCGGGCAAAATTTCTCACCTAACCTGATCTCCAACCTCCCACTCGTGGTGCTTGCGGGGTTCCAGCAGCAATCGGTTACCCCGATGCTGTTTTCCCATGTTACTCGCAGCCTGCCAGTGGACCTGTTTAAGGTGGTCCAACAGATTCCTGACGAATCTGTCCCGGTTCACCTCCCTGAGCTGCCCTTCCGTGAGCACCGGGGCTAGCACATGGGTAGGGGTCCGCATAATCCTGCCAGTCATGAGCTGGTGTGGGGGATACCCCGTGCTTTTTGACTGGCTGGCCCGGATCCCCATTAGGACCAACGGTAAGGCTTCTACCCACTTTCTGGGTGAGTCTCCCATCTCCTTTCGCAGCCTTTCTTTGATGGTACGGTTTAAACGCTCCACAATCCCTGATGACTGTGGGTTGTGGGCGACGAGCCATTTCCCTTCTATGCCGAGTACCCTGAGGGTCTCTTGCATGACCTGCACAGTAAAGTGACTCCCCTGGTCTGACTCCACATATTGTGGGAGACCCCATCGTGAGACACTTCCCTGACCAGGATCCTGGCTGTACCCAAAGCGGTAGCTGTTCGACATGGAAAACCTTCCACCCACTTTGAGAACACTTCCACCAGGACTAGGCAGTATTTGTAGCCTCCCTGAGCAGTGGGTAGGGGCCCGATGTAGTCGACCTGGATCGACTGCCATGGTCCCTCTACCATCCTGATGTGTCCCATAGATACCGTCCTTTTCTGGGGGTCAGCGTTGTTAGCAGCAAACACCAGACAGCCTGCACAGAACTCGCGGACATCCTCCCTCAGTGCTGGCCACCATCCTGCCTGTTCCAACCGCTGCCAGGTGGTCTCAGGCCCGGGATACCCCGCTCCTGGTCCCGCATGGGCCAGTTGGAGGAATTTCCTTCGGTGCTGCTGCGGCACTACCCATTGTTCCCCCCTGAACAGCATGCCTTCTTTGTGGGTGATGGCTGCTGCGCCGTATGGGCCCTCTACCTTCTACCCTCTAGCCAGCGATTCCAGGACAGTTTTTAGGATGGGATCCTGTGCCTGGACCGTCTTTAGGTCCGGGGTCAATGCTACCTCTGCACTCCCTTGGGTCCCTCCTCTGCCTCTGATTGCTGCTACCGGGTTTGATCCATATGGATCCCACAACGTGCCTGTACTGATGCCCTCTTTGGCCAGCATGTCGGCTTGGTGATTGCCCTCTGCGCAGGGCTCTACCTTGGAATGGGCCTGCACCTTTTGGATGTAGACTCTACCTTCCTCCCCTACTGCCCTCATGATTTTCTCCAACAGAGGCTTGATGGCCAGGGGTCTCCCATCAGCGGAGGTGGAGGTGTATCCACGACGGGACCAGATGGCCAGGTACTCTTGTACACGAATTGCATGTGAACATGCTGTCCGAGCAAATCGTGTATGGGGTAGAGAATTCCTCGGGGTGTGTCACTACATACACCACCGCAGACAGTTCAGCCTGCTGGGCACTCATGGTGCTGGGGAGCTTGATTGCCAGAGCAATGCCTGCCTCTGTGTCATAATTCCCACACCCTGTGAGTCGTTTTCCAGCTGATACACTGCTTGAACCATCCACATAGATTTCGCGGCCTTTGGGGTGTATCCCATCTCGCAGCTGCGGCTCGCAGAGACCTTTTACCCTCAGATCCATTTGTGAGAGAAGCAGGGTCCAGCGAGCAATGCGGGCACTGCTCACTGTCCCATCTTTAATTCACCCATCCAAGAGCATCTGGGTGGGCGTGTGGTGAGTGAGGAGTGTGATGGGAGAGGTGCCTTTGAAGATCAATGATCTTTTCACAGCCCAGTGAATGGCTAGGAGGTGCCTCCCACAGTTTGAGTAGCTCCTCTCCACAGCAGTGAGTATTCTGGAGGAGTAAACCACTGGTCTCAGCTTGCCATGCCTCTCTTGGAGCAGCACTGCAATCAGACAGTCCCCACTGGCTGCTACCTCCAGGAAAAACTTTTCCCCTCCATCAAAGGCCCCTAGAGCCGGAGCGGTCTGCAGATCTCTCTTGAGTTTCACAAAGGCAGCCTCGCAACCCTCATCCCAAACCAACTCCACTCCCTTGTGTTGGAGTCGGAGCAGAGGGGCTGCTGTGGCTGCGTAATCCTCAATGAAATCTCTGCAGTACCCAGTTAGCCCTAGAAAAGACCTTACTCCTGTAGCTGTGTTAGGGGCTGGTAAATCCTGAACTGCTTCCCTTCTAGCTTTGTCAATGGCCCTCTCCCCTGTTCGCACAGCCAGGCCCAGGAATTTGACTTCCCGCTGGCCAATCTGTGCCTTCTTGGGGTTTACTTTTAAGCCCTCTTGCCTGAGCAGTTCCAGCAGTTCTGCCAGAAGGGGACCATGTTCCTCTCCCTCATCGGTAAAGAGGAGTAGGTCGTCCACATACTGGACCAGCTGATGGGGCCTGCTGAAGCCCTTCAAGCAGTTCGCGATACATTGGTGAAAAATGCTTGGGCTGTTATGGAAGCGAAATGTAAAGGCGGACTTGTACTGATCCTCTCCCCTTAGTGGGATGGACCAGAACCCGTTGGAAATATCCAGCAATGTAAAGGTGGTCGCATTTGCTGGGATACTTCCAATGAGGTCGGCTACGGATGCAACCGTGGGGGAACAGGTGGGGATATTTCGGTTGAGTACTCGATAGTCTACAGTGGCCCTCCAGGAATTGTCTGGTTTTCTAACCGGCCACAGTGGGGAGTTCACGTGGGTAACTATAGGTCTCAATACCCCCTGCTTGTCTAAAGAAGTCAAAGCCGTTTCCAATTCTGTCTCAGCTTCCCTGAGGAAGTTATACTGCTTTTGTGGGCGGTTCATGGGGTCCCCACTCACACTAACCTCGACCCCGGTTACACTCCCACAGTCGTGCTTGTGAGTGGCAAATGCTGCGAGGTTTTCCTGCACAAATGCCTGGTACTCCATTGGAGTGTTACTGACCATGAGTTCGAGGTCGTAACCCTCCTTTGGTTTTACTGTGCACAAGGTCCCCTGGCCTTGTGCCTCCAGGATGACTGCTATCTCACTACCCTTTTGGGTACATGCTCCCCATAGACAGTGGTTCCTTAAATCCACTAAAATACTGTGGCCTGTGATAAAGTCGGCCCCCAGGATCCCCTTCCCTTCTTGCTCCCACTTCATTAGGACACAGGTCCACTTGCAGTGGAGCGTTCCCAAATGAATGGACAGCGGGATGGAGAATGAGCCAGCCTGCTCGTTACCCGTGAATCTCACTAAGCTGTACGGGACCCCGTTAGACAGAGGTGAAGTGGCTGGGTTATCTGAATAAATGAGGGTGCTCGAAGCTCCTGTGTCTAACAGATAGGTCCCTTCTACCTTTTCTACCTCCATCTTAACGTGCGATCTCTTCCAGGCATCATACTCGAGGGGACACAGGAAGACTGGTTGTGTTAGCTCTAGTCATGCCTCTGGGTTGGGTGGGGCAGATGGGATTAGAGCGCCAGTGGCTGTAGCCACGTTCCCTGGGCCATCAAACAGGACTCTGATGGCCACTACTATTGTGTCCAGTTTGGGGGAAGAGGTCGGTGCCTCTACTTGTTGGGCAGGAGTTGGGACTTCTTTGCTCGGCTATCCTTCCAGGGATTCCTACAGTCCTTGCTGCAGTGCCCAGTCTTCCCGCACCCGAAGCAGCTACGCTACATGCCGGAAGGTTTACCACCTTCCTGGTGCCAGTCCTTCTTATCCTGACTGGCCTTTATCTCATGCACCTTCCCTTTCGCTGGGGTGTCTTCAGCTCCCCTACCGTTCCGGTAGGCTAGGGTCAGTTGCCTGGCCACTGCCTCCTCGGTGACCCGGGGGTCTGTTGGGTCAAACCAAAGCTCAGCCTTGGCTTTGACTCGTGGCAAGCTGTTTGCCACTAGGCTACGAAGCCAGTGGGCCAGCTGGTCCCTGTTCAGGTTAGCCCTGTCGAGAGCCCCATTACAAGAACCCCTGTACACCGGCCTCAGCCTGTCTGCGAAAGCCTGTGGGGTCTCCCCTGCGAGCTGCCCTGTTTTCTCCATCCGGGAGAAAGGACTGCCATCATTCATTCCCATGGCCTCTAATAATTCCTCTCTGAAGGCAGCATACCCGTTCTGTCCTCTCTTGCTATCAGTAGAGAGTGACTGGTACAATTTGCCATCTCATGAGAACAGGAGCATTTTTGCCAACTCGGCATCATCACAGTCGTTGATGCCTTCTGCCTCCTCCATCTCCATGAAGTGGACATCTGGGTCTTCCTTTTGGGTAAGTTTACTCAGGTGGCTTACCATAGCCTTAAGCTGTTGTGTACCGTGGGGAGCCAAGAATTGATTTTCAAGGGGTCCCTGAACTCCACCACCGGCGGGCGGGCCGAATTTTTGCTGTCGTGCTGGACATATTGGCCCTGGCTCCGACTTCTTCTGCATCGTTTTGCCCCCCTATCCCTGCTGCCAGACCGAGTCAAAACTCGGCGCCACAGGTGCTGGTGTGCACTCCCTGTCAGCCTCACAGATTGTCTGCCCCTCCTACTGCCTAACCAAGCTTCTCCTTGGCGCCACAGGTGGTGGTCAAACAGTCTCCCCCTGCTCCTCCAGGTCTACCTGGGTCGCACCCGGGCTTTTCAGGCACAGCATTCCTTTTGTCTTGGACAGAGCAAGGTTCAGACTCTCAATCTGCTTCTGACAGGGGCCGTGGTCCCCTGCCTCAAACTCCCTTGTACTGGCTTCTCTGTAAGCTGCCTGAACATCGTTTAACTTCTCTGTGATTTCCCTTATTTGCTGGGCAAGGCGGGTGTTCACTTCCCGCAATGCCAGTTCACTACTTTTGGCCTCGGTGGCCTGACACTGGAGGTATCCCTTACTTGCACTGTGTTCCTCCAGCATAGGTGACTGTTCCTGATCTTTTGTGCCGAGCTCTGCTAACAACCTGTCCCCTGCTATAGCTCTGGCACGGGACCGTCGGCTTTGTTCCTTTAGCTCTTCTGACAGAGCCTTAATGCGCTTCCCCATAAGCTGCATTTGTTTCTGGGAGCAGACCAACCATATGGCTTTCTCCACAGACTTATTGTATTCCTTGCTCTCAGTCCATGCAGCTGCAGCGTCCATAGGACGTTCAGCATGCACCTGGATGACATCCTCTCTTCCATTTTTGTTGTCTCCTCAAAACCAGCATTTACTGCTTCACAACCTTTTCGCCAAAGTCCTGCCGCTGTCGCCATTATGCAGGGGTGGAAATGGGGCCAGCCTTCACTTTCTGACTCAGTGAGCGGTTCGAATCGAACCCACGCCCCTCTGGTTCCCAGACTTTGGACTTATTTAGGGGTTGTGAACAAAAATGCAGCAGACAACAGGTTCTACTGAAAGAATTTTTACTTTATTAAAAGAAAAAGTTAACAAACTTAAAACACACTTAATACTTAAACACAGATTGGGGAACACACGGTACAGGCGAGGGAGAAGACACTACACCACACAAAAACCTTATCCCCCCCAAAGATCCCACTATCTAGCTAGGTTTTTGGTTTCAGGAGATCAGGGATAATGCTCACCAACGAATCCTTGACAGGATTTTAGAGTCTTTTGATTAAAAGATTTCGTAAGGCCCTTGTTGCTGCGAGGTCTCCGATGGTCACTGAGGCAGTCGCTCTGGTTTCTTCTTGTGTGATGGTCTGTTTGTTGGCCTTCCTCCCCGTGACTTGTAGTGGTTTTGCTGGAGCAGGGAGAGAGCTGTACCGGCATTGTCAGCGAGTCCAAAAGAGAAAGAGTTTTGGGGCAGACTTTCAATTATACTCTCTTCTTCGCGCCCAAAAACCCCTTACTAAAACTGATTTCTTTAGGTTGCAAATGAGCCTTGCTTATCCATTGTCTAGTTTTGGCGGGCTTGCCAGTTCCGATGGCTTTAGCTCAGTGTTAAACATGTCCTGATCGTTTTCCGATTTAAACACAGCCTTATCTACGCGCCAAAACTCAACCCTATTGTCCTAGGTCTTTTGGCGGTCTTTTAAATCTGTCCTGGCTTTTGATGAAGTACTAAATCTTTTATTGATTTCAGTCTTCTGGTATCCTGTTTGGGCCTGGGAATTTCAAAAGGGAGACTTGGATTATTCATATTTCGATGTGTGTGTGAGGCTTTGGGTTTGTCTCTTCCTCCTTGGTAGGATTGCAGTGTAAACAATTCCCAGGCTGCTTGATTGGGCCCCAATACCCAAAGCTGTCCACTGCCTGGCCACGCCCCTCCGCAGCCTGTCTTGTGTCTGTGAATGGTGTCTTTCACAACAGTAAGATTCAAAAGTCATCGCGTTCCTCCTCGTCTGAGCAGATCCTGTGTAGTCGCAGGGATTATCCATAGGGGATTGCTTCTTTAACGTGGTTAGGGTGGAAGCTGGAGAAGTGGAGCATCGTGAGGTTGTCCGTGGGCTTGCGGTAGAGTGAAGTGTATACCTCTACCGCAAGCCCACGGACAACCTCACGATGCTCCACATCTCTCCAGCTTCCACCCTAACCACGTTAAAGAAGCCATCCCCTAAGGTCAAGCCTTGCGAATACACAGGATCTGCTTAGAAGAGGAGGAATGCGATGGGCCACTACAGACGCTGAAAGACGCCCTCGTAAGAACGGGATATGACGCTGGACTCGTCGATCGACAGTTCCGACGTGCCACAGCGAAAAATCGCATACAGCTCCTCAGAAGACGAACACGGGACACAAAGAACAGCGTACCCTACGTCATCCAGTACTTCCCCGGAGCGGAGAAACTACGCCATGTTATTCGCAGCCTTAAACATGTCATCAATGACGACGAACACTTCGCTAAGGCCATTCCCACACCTCCACTACTCACCTTCAAACAGCTGCCTAACCTCAAACAGACCAACGTTCGCAGCAAATTACCCAGATTTCAGGAGAACAGCGACCACGACACCACACAACCCTGCCACGGCAATCTCTGCAAGACATGCCAGATCATCAACGCAGATACCATCATCACACCTGAGGACTTACCCACCAGGTACATGATACATACTCATGTGACTCGGCCAACGTTGCCTACCTGATACGTTGCAGGAAAGGATGCCCCGGAGCATGGTACATCGGCGAGACCATGCAGACACTGCGACAACGTATGAACTGACATTGCGCAAAAATCGCCAGGCAGGATTGTTACCTCCCAGTCGGGGAACACTTCAGCAGACAAGGACATTCAGCCTCCGATCTTCGGGTAAGCGTTCTCCAAGGCGGCCTTTGAGACACACGACAACGCAAAATCGTCAAGCAGAAACTGATAACCAAGTTCGCACCCATGAGGATGGCCTCAACCGGGATCTTGGGTTCATGTTACGCTACATGGAACCCCACCTGACGTAGAGTCATCCAGACTCGAGTCGTCGTTGGCTTGTTCTCTCTACAAAAATGCGGCCGGTCCTGCTGTGATTTGCATCAAAAAAGTTTGTTGTTTTCCATACAGACCCCAGCATCTGCCGCATTTGACCCCTTGTGACCCCACCTCATTGTCTTTGATGTAATGTTTTCCTGACTGACCTGTTTGGAAACCATCCACACCTGTGATTGCTGTGATTATCTCTCTGCCGAGCTGTGAGAAAAGGCAGTTAGAAAGATTAACTGTAATCACTACCAGTGTTCTCTGACTATATATGCTGTGCCTATATACATCTCTTCACTTCACCTGACGAATGAGCAGCGCTCCGAAAGCTTGTGATTTCAAATAAAACTGTTGGACTTTAACCTGTTGTTGTGCGACTTCTCACACTTGTCATTCTAGGTGGTAGACGTCGCAGATTTGTGAGGTTTTGTCCAGTTTGCTCTGTGGAGTTGCTGTAGTGCATCTAGTAGATGGTACAGATTGCACCCACGGTTCACCGGTGGTGGAGGGAATCAATGTTTAAGTTGATGGATTGGGTGGTGATCAGGCGAGATGGTTTTGTCCTGCATGGTGTCGAGCTGTATTGGATTGAGGCTGTATTGTTTTTATGAGCTACATAAGTTTGAGTGGATGTATTAATTTGAGGAGGTTAATTAGTTTGATGATCAGTATTGGTTTGATGGCCTATATTAATTTGAAAGGCAGTATTTGTTTGAGGGATTGTATTAGTTTCAGGGGCTGTATTTGTTTGAGGGGCTGTATTATTTTGAGGGGCTGTATTAGCTTGAGTGGCTGTATTAGTTTGCGTTGCAGTGTTAGTTTGAGGGGCTGCATTAGTTTGAGAGGCAGTATTATTTTGAGGGGCTGTCTTAGTTTCAGAGGCAGTATTATTTTGAGGGGCTGTGTTAGTTTGAGAGGCAGCATTATTTTTAGGGGCTGTGTTAGTTTGAGGGGCTGCATTAGTTGGAGAGGCAGTATTATTTTGAGGGGCTGTCTTAGTTTCAGAGGCAGTATTATTTTGAGGGGCTGTGTTAGTTTGAGAGGCTGTATTATTTTGAGGGGCTGTGCTAGTTTGAGAGGCAGTATTATTTTGAGGGGCTGTGCTAGTTTGAGAGGCAGTATTATTTTGAGGGGCTGTGCTAGTTTGAGAGGCTGTATTATTTTGAGGGGCTGTGTTAGTTTGAGAGGCTGTATTATTTTGAGGGGCTGTGCTAGTTTGAGAGGCAGTATTATTTTGAGGGGCTGTGTTAGTTTGAGAGGCAGTAATATTTTGAGGGGCTGTGTTAGTTTGAGAGGCAGTATTATTTTTAGGGGCTGTGTTAGTTTGAGGGGCTGTATTAATTTGTGTTGCTTTATTATTTTGAGGATCTGTATTAGTTTGAGTTGTTGTATTAGTTTGAGGGGCGGCTTTTGTTTGAGGTGCTGCGTTAGTTTGAGGATCCATCGAAACAAAATTCCCCAATTAAATACTTTACTGAATGGCCACAGTTGAAGAGGGCAGTCACATCCCAGAGTGCAACAGAGCAGCCCTGTGAGGAGCACACAGACATTTGGAAATGGAATACTGAATGGCCAAAGCAGAGTGAAGGGCAGTACTGGATCAAGATGAGATCTACGGAACGCCCTGATGGTGTTTGAATCAACAATCGCATTGCTGGGAGAATAAAGCTGGCAATTTTCATTGGTTAATTAATGTGACTGGAATTCTCCAGTCTTTGGGGTTTTCAATTTCAGTCTCTGCACTAAATATATTCCATCACAACAGGGACTAAACTCGGCTGTCGTCATCTGTTTGTTCAAATTTTAAAATTAAATATTTTGAACGATGTTGCAACCTCAATGTCCCGGTGGAGATCCCGCAGTGTATAAATTAAAGACTCTGGGTTTATATCGGCTCAGAGTTTAATTCCAGAGAGATTGCCTGCAGTACGAAGGGACACAACGCTCCACCCAGAAAATGCATCGACCGATTTATCTTGTCCGTAAAATATACTACCCAATCCTTGCAGTCATTGGTGTTCCTGATAACCATTGAAGTTGTGTAAATCTGTGTATGACCTGCTCTCTGGTTTTGCTCTATGACTGATAATGTTACATGTTGAAGTAGTGGGTCCTGTTGTACAGGCACCCGATCAGTGATATAATTATGTTAAGTCAGATGTCTTGAATTATCTGTCCGGGTTTATTCCATTGTCTCAACGTAAAATAAACCTCTGTTTGTAACTCGCAGGCTCGCGGAAATATTAAATTATTGCCCTTAGTGGAATAACGTGTATTGTTGAATCTGATAATCAGGGCGGGCAACTCTGCAACATAAAATATTACTGGGTTTATCTGTCACTGTGGAACTGTACTGAGTGTGGGTCACTAACCGGAGTGGAACACCTGACCCCAGTGGCAATGTATTACTGGGAGTATCTGTCACTGTAGAACTACTGAGTGTGGGTCACTAACCGGAGTGGAGCACGTGACCCCAGTGCCCATGAATTACTGAGAGTGTCTGTCACTGTAGAATTGTACTGAGTGTGGGTCACTAACTAGAGTGGAAGAAACCGGTTCTATATTGAAATCATTGTTTCAGGTGACTGCGCACCCCCTGCATGGAGCTGCCCTCGTGTTTTACGAATCGACGACAAAGGGGAAGATTTTTTGGTGCTAAAATCCTGTCTGGTCTCAGACACGGAGAATGCTTGATTAGTTATTACCAGTCTCTTTTACCTTACCTTTTTTACAGTTAATTTAGTGGCGATTGTGATCCTGTCCCGGGGAAAGTGCGGACTATCCACGTGCACCACTCGCTACCTGGTGGCCATGGCAGCGGCGGATCTACTGGTCATTGTCACTGAGGTCAAACTGAGGGAGATCAGATGGCATTATTTCCCGGGATCATTCCTGGACATCACTCCTGTGTGTACTGCAATCCTTGTCCTGTCCGGTTCGGCCAGAGAATGTTCTGTCTGGTTCACCGTCACTTTCACCTTCGATCGATTTGTGGCCATTTGTTGCCAGAAGCTGAAAACAACATATTGTACCGGGAAAACTGCGGCTGTGGTTCTAGCAACAACTGGCATTCTGCTCTGTTTAAAAATGGTTCCCTTCTAATTTACACGCGAACCTAGAAAGGTAATCGACAATGTACCGTGGTTCTGTGCACTAAAGCCAAGCTATTTAACTGAACCCGGATGGGTGGGATTTGATTGGTTTGATACGGTTTTAACCCCATTGCTCCCATTCGCTTTAATTTTGTTGCTCAACGCTCTGACTGTCAGACACATTTTATTGGCCAGTCGAGTCCGTAAGGGACTGAGGGGTGAGAGCAAGGGAGAGAATCGCAGTGACCCAGAGATGGAGAGCAGAAGGAAGTCTGTGATTTTACTCTTCACCTTATCCGCTAGCTTCATACTGCTGTGTTTGGCGCAGGTTATAGATTTCTTTTGTTATATCTTTGCAGGAAAATATATTTACAATGTTTCTTTATATAACCTTCAAGAAGTCGGATATATGCTGCGTAATTTAAGTTGCTGCATAAACACATTTATTTATGGGGTGACTCAGTCCAAGTTCAGAGAGCAGTTGAAGAGTGCGGTGAAATATCCGGTTACCACAATTATTCAATTAATTAAGAATCCAAACAACTGAGAACAGCCTTGAGGCGGCTCCCAGTGTTTGCAGTCCATGAATGTAATATTTTGCCCCAGACCTCCATCAACTGAATTACACCAGGAATCGCTGGTGATCTGAAAATACAACCAGCGGCGGGGCAAACTCTGTGTTTGGGAAACGGCACTGTCTCTGATTGTCAGTTCCCACACTGTCTTTCGGGACAGGTACACTACTTTGTTGCATTCCATCAGAGCTCTTCTGTAGAGAGTCACTTCAGCTATTTAGTGCAGCAAAATGTTTGCAGCATCAAGAATAAGAGTCTTGTCAATGTCTGCCGTTCAGAGGATTACATTACATCAAATATACAGCAGAAAAACACCATTCGGCTCAACTAGTCTGTGCTGATGTTTATGCTCCACACGAGTCTTCTCCCATTGCAACTACCTCATCTCAGCATTTCAACATGTATTTATATCCCCTCTTCTCTCGTGTACTCGTCTAATTTCCCTTTGAGAGAATCTAAGTTATTTGCCTCAACCACTTCCTGTGGTAGTGAATTCCACATTCTAAAAACTCTATGAGAAATTAATTGCTCCTTATTTCCCTATTGGAATTATTAGTAACTACCTTGTATGATTGGACACCAGTTTTAGATTCTCCCACAAGTGGAAACGTTCTCTCCACATCCATTCATAATTTCCAAGACCTCTATCAGGCCCCCTCTAAGTCCGCTGTCTTCTAAAGCAAAACGGCACAACCTGTCCAATTTTTGCCGATAGCTGTAAACTATCAGTTCTGGTGCCGTCCAGCTAAATATTTGTAAGACCGAAGCCATTAGCCCCCGCCACAAACTCCGTTGCCGATCCACCGACTCCATCCCTCTCCCTGACACCTGTCTAAGGCTGAACCGGACCATCTGCAACCTTGGTTTGGTATTTGACCGCGGGATGATTTTCTGACCACATATCTACTCCATTAACAGGACGGCTTACTTCCACCTCCGTAACATCGGTTAACTCCACCCATGCCTCAGCTCATCTGCTGCTGAAAATGTCATCCATGCCTTTGCTAGCTCTAGACTTGACAATTCCAGTGCTCTTCTGGCCGGCTTCCCATCTCCCACCCCCCACTCCATAAACTTCAGCTCATCAGAAACTGCCCGAATGCGAATTGTCACCGAATCCCAATACCCCCATCACCCCTGTGTTCGCTGACCTACGTTCTTTCCCCTTCCCGCAACGCCTCAGTTTTAAAATTTACATCCTTGTTTTCTAATCTCTACATGGCTTCCCTACCTCTTTAACCTCAACCAGCCATAAGACCCCAGAGATCTCTGCGCTCCTCCAAATCTGGCATCTTAAACATTCCCGGTGTTAACCGCTCCACCATTGGCGCCTGTGCTTTCAGCTGCCTGTCTCCAAGCTCTGGGAACCCCTACCTAAACTACTCTGCCTCTCAAAATATTTCTCCTCCTGAAAGATACTCCTTAAAACTAACCTATTTGACCAAGCTTTTTGTCATCTTTCCTAATATCTCCTTATATTGCTCGGTTTCAATTTATTTTGATAACGTTCCCGTGAAGCGCCTTGGGAGGTTTTAATTCACTGAAGGCGCTATATAAATACAATTCTTGTTTTCGTTGTAAATATTTATTGCACTTTCTCCAATGTTTCAATGTCCTTTTTATAATATGCAGACCATAACTATGCACAATTCTCCAAGTGTGACATGACCACAATTTTTACTCAACTTACAGAGTATTTAAAGTAGAGAGACAAGCCATTCGGCTCACAATGTCCATGTCGGTGTTCATTCACCACACGAGCCTTCTCCCATCCTCCTTCATCTAACCCAGTCACAATATCCTTCTGTTCCTTTCTCCCTCGTGTGCTTATCTCTTGTGGTAGCGAGTTCCACATTCTGACCACACTCTGAGTAAAGAATTTCCTGCTAAATTCCCTATTGGATTTATTTATGACTATCTTAAATCCATGGCCCCGAGTTCTGGTCTCTCCCGCAAGCGGAAACACATTCTCTCCGTCTACCCTATCAAACCCTTTCATATTCTTAAAGATCTCTATGTGTTCATCCCTCAGTCTTCGCTTTGCTAAATAAATGAGCCCCAGCCTCTTCAATCTTTCCTGATAGGTATAACCTCTCAGTTCTGGTATCATTCTAGTAAATCCTTTCAGCATCTTCTCCAGTGCCTCTATATCCATTTTATAAGATGGCGACCAGAAATGTTTGCAAAACTCTAATCGTCTACCGAATGTTCTATATAAGTTTAACATAACTTCTGTGCTTTACAATTTCATCCCTCTAGAAATGTACCCTAGTGCTTTCTTTGTTTTTATGACCTCATTAACATGCGTCACTACTTTTACTGATTTTTGTATCTGTACCCTCGTGTCTCTCTTCTCCACAACCCCATTTAGACACATATTTTCCAAATATTATGTGACCTCCTTGTCCTTCCTATTATAATGAATTTACCTCATACTTCTCCACTGAAATTCCTTTGCCAATTCCAAGCCCATTCTGCAAGTTCATTAACATTTTCCTGTGTTCTGTCGCAGTCCTCCTCTGTTTTAACTATAAACATCAATTTTGGTGGCATCCACAAACTTTGAAATTGCACATCCGGTTCCCGAGTCCAAATTGTGTCACTGAATGGTGAACAAGAGTTGTCACAGCACCGATCCTTGTGGAACACCGCTTCCGACCATTTGTCAAATTCTCTACATTTGAATTCTATTGCCTTAGAAGTAAACCCTAGTTCATTGCGAGCATTGTCATTGCTTTGCTAACTTGTGATGTTCCGAGAAAGATTGGATAGCAAATAAAATGTGAACCGCGCAGTCTGAGAGCAGGGACATGAAGTGAGAGCGGATTCATTGACAGAGTTCAGATTAAGAATCTGTTTAAATTACACTAGACCCTGTCTCAGTTAATGGCCCAGAAATTAAACATCGATGATTCCCGCGGGGGTAAGGACTCCCCGCGATATCGCACTCCGCGCCTACCTTTTTGTTTGGGGCCCACACGAACTTTAGTTTCAGAGCCTCTCCCTGTTGCAACCGTGCAGTGTGTGCGTATCCCAGAGGCGCAATTAGTTCGTGCGAGCTCTGGGATCACGTGCTTCAGTTAGAGACAATGGCAGCACACCATCTTTCATTCATAGTTTTGACAGCAAGGGCTGTCAAAGCTATGAATACTACAAACCGCAAAAGAACAGCTAAACATCAATTAAATAAAAAAAGCCATCACATTAAAAAAATAAGTATAGTTAAATAAATTAAACACTTTAAAAAAAAAAAATTATATTTAATTATTTTTAAAATTATAAAAATAAACTTACCTTTCTTTAAAGTCTCTAAAAAAGATAAAGCTGTTGAAAAAAAATTAAAATAACACTTAATTTACTACTTACCTTGTTAAAAGGGGTCCTACGCCTGCTTTCTTTATGTGTAAAATCTTCACCACTTACCTGCGTGTTCAAACCTGAAAAAAAACTAAGTGCACTGTGTGCGCACAACCTGTAGCGCGTACGCGGTTCACTTAGGAACCGCCCCCATTGCAATTCACGAAGTGCGGGTTTCCCGCGCATGCGCAGTGCATGCAGGAAACCGGCAATTCAGGACCAAATACGAGAGAGTACACAGTGCGTACTCTCGCGTATTAGGTTTAATTTTCGGGCAATTAATGCCCTAGGCCTTGTTTCTGTTTAAATTACACTAGGCCCTGTCTCTGTTTATATTACACTAGACCCTTTATCTTTTTATATTACACCAGACAAAGCCTGTTTATATTAAACTAGACCCTGTCTCTATTTATATTACACTAGACCATGCCTGTTTATATTGCACTAGAACCTTTCTCTGTTTATATTACACTAGACCATGCCTGTTTATATTGCACTAGTCCCTTTCTCTGTTTATATTACACTAGACCATGCCTGTTTATATTACACTAGTCCCTGTCTCGGTTTATATTACACTAGACCCTGTCTCTATTTTTATTACAAGAGAACCTGTCTCTGTTTATATTACACTGGACCCTGTCTCTGTTTTTTTACACTGGTATGTCTTTGATGTAAGGACACCTTCCCTGAAAGATTTTATCTCTGCAGTGTCTGTTTTTATATACGGTGTAATGTTGTAGATTCACTCACTGTAACTTTGCCTGACGAAGGGGCGACAGCTCTGAAAGCTTGTAATTTTAAATAAATCTGTTGGACTATAACCTGGTGTTGTGCGACTTCTAATTTTTATATTACACTAGACCGTGTCTCTGTTTATGTTGCACTTGATCCTGTTTCAGCTTATATTACATTCGATCCTGTCTCTGTTTATGTTAAACTAGAACTTGTTTCTATTTATATTACACTAGACCCTGCCTCTGTTTATATTACACTAGGCCCTGTCGATGTTTATATTACACTCTGTTTAGCCAGAAATTAAACATGGATGGTTCCAGCGGGGGTAAGGATTCCCCGCAATATCGCACTCCGTGCCTACCTTTTTGCTCCGGGCCCACACAAACTTTAGTTTCAAAAGCTCTCTCTGTTGGAACCGTGCAGTGCTTGCGTGACGCAGAGGCGCAATTAGTTCGTGCGAGCTCTGGGATCACGTGATTCAGTTAGAGCCAATGGCAGCACACCATCTTTCATTCATAGTTTTGACGGCAAGAGCTGTGAAAGCTATGAATACTACACACCCCCAAAAGAACAGCTAAACCTCAATTCAATTTAAAAAAGCCATCACATTAATAAAATAAGTATAGTTAAATAAATTAACCACTTTAAACAAAAAATTAAAGTTTTGAATAAATTTAAAATCTTTTTAAAAGATATAAAAATAAACTTACCTTTCTTTAAAGTCTCTAAAAAAGATAAACCTGTTGAAAAAAAATTAAAATAACACTTAATTAACTACTTACCTTGTTAAAAGGGGGTCCTACGCCTGCTTTCTTTGTGTGTAAAATCTTCACCACTTACCTGCGCGTTCAAAGCTGAAAACAAAACTAAGTGCACTGTGTGCTCACAGCCTGTAGTGCGCACGTGGTTCACTTAGGAACCGCCCCCTTTTCAAAACACGAAGTGCCGGTTTCCCGCGCATGCGCAGTACATGCAGGAAACCGGCAATTCGGGATCTAATACGTGAGAGTGCACAATGCGTACTCCCGCGTATTAGGTTTAATTTTCGGGCCATTACACTAGGCCCTGTCTCTGTTTATATTACACTAGACCCTGTCTCTGTTTATATTACACTAGACCCTGTTTCTGTTTATATTGCAGTAGGCCCTGTCGCTATTTATATTACACTAAACACTATTTCTGTTTATATTACACGAGGCCCTGTTTCTTTTTATATTACACTGGACCCTGTCTCTGTTTTTATTACACTAGGCCCTGTCTCTCTTTATATTACACAGGATCCTGTCTCTCTTTATATTGCACTAGGCCTTGTCTCTGTTTATATTACACTCGACCCTGTCTCTGTTTATATTTCACAAGGCCCTGTCTCGGTTTATATTACGCTAGACCCTCACTCAGTTATTACTGCACCAGTCCATATCGTTGTTTATACTACACAAGGTTACAGTAGCATGTTGGATATGTTACTGGTCTTCTAATCCAGAGGTTTGTACTAATAATCCGGTAACGTGATTTCAAATCCCAAAATGGCAGTTTGCGAATTTTTTATCCAGAAAATTAATATTGAATATTTGGCTGGGAATCTCTTTCTGAAGTTCAGCAACTTTTCGTGTTGCAGACATATAACATTGTTATATCTTTACTGAGTATCAAAACAGGTCGTTGTATATATAGGGACTAACAACTTGTGAGTTTGGAGGTAAAAACAAATGCTGATATATGAAATAAGGCCAAGTACCAGTTCAATTAAATTTTTTTAGAAGTTTTAAAAAATAATTTAATTTCAATGGAAGACACTGAGAGAAGTTTCTGTGGGAGTGGCTTAGATTTGAAAGCTTTTGTGGGTGTGTCCTACCACATTTAGAGGCGTACGCTGCACTCCTGGCCTTCGTGATGTCATAGGCTGTGAAGAACTCTGCAGCGCAGAGGACCAAGTCTCCATTCTGGGCCGCGCACAGGATAAGTTCGTATTCTTTTTGTAGGCCGGCGGCGTACTACGTAGCTACGCTGCCCGAACGCAATTTCTGGGACATTGTCCACGGTCACCGCCACAAACTCCGTTCCCTACCTACCAACGTCATCCCTCTCCTCTGAAGCTGAAACTAGGCTGTTCTAAATCATTTGGCATCATATTTGACCCGGAGTTGCGTTCCCAACCACATATTCGCTTCATCACCAAGACCGCCAATTTCCTCGTCCATAACATCACCCGTCTCCGCCACTGCCTCAGCTTATCTGCTGCGGATACATTCATACTTGCCTTTTTTACCTCAAGAATCGACGATCCAATGATCTCCACGCCGGCCTCACAACTTGTACCTTCTTCGAGCTTGAGCTCATCCAAAACTATATTGTACACATCCTAACTCACACAAAGACCCGTTCACCCATCATCCTAACTCACAGCAAGACCATTCATCAATCAACCTTACTCACACCAAGACCCATTCACACAACATCCTAACTCACACCAAGACCCATCCGCACATCATCCTAACTCACAACAAGTCCCATTTACCCATCATCCCAACTTACACTAAGACCCATTCACCAATCATCCTAACTCATACCAGGACCCATTCAGCCATCAACCTAATTCACACTAAGACCCATTCACACAACATCCTAGTTCAAACCAAGACCCGTTCACACATCATCCTAACTCACAACAAGACCCATTCACCCATCATCCTAGCTCACACCAAGACAATTCACCATCATCCCAACTCACACCAAGACCCATTCATCCAACATCCTAACTTACACTAAGACCCATTCACCCAACATCCAAATTCAAACCAAGACCCATTCACCCACCATCCTAATTCACACCAAGACACTTTCACACATCATCCTTACTCACAGCAAGACCATTCACGCATCATCCTAACTCACAACAAGTCCCATTCACACAACATCCTAACTCACACCACGACCCATTAACCCATCATCCTAACTCACACCAAGACCCATTCACACATCCTCCTTACCCACACGAAGACAATTCACACATCATCCTAACTCACACCAAGACCCATTCACCCATCTTTGTAACTCACACAAAGACCCATTCACACATCATCAGAACTCACACCAAGCCCACTTACCGATCATTCCACCTCACAACAAGCCCCATTCACCCATCATCCTAACTCAGAGCAAGCCCCATTCACCCATCATCCTAACACAGGTCAAGACCATTTCACCCATCATCCTAACACACACCAAGCACCATTCACCCATCATTCTAACTCACACCAAGCCCCATTCACACAACATCCTAATTCAAACCAAGACACATTCACCCATCAACCTAACTCAGACAAGCCCCATTCACACATCATTCTAACTCACACCAAGCCCCATTCACCCATCATCCAAACTCACACCAAGACCCATTCACCCACCATCCTAACTCACAGCGAGACCCATTCACCCATCATCGTCACTCAGACCAAGACCCAGTCACCAATCATCCTAACTCACACCAAGACCCATTCACCCATCATCCTAACTCACACCAAGCCGCATTCACCCACCATCGTAACTCACACCAAGACTCATTCACCCATCCTCCTAACTCACGCCAAGACCCATTCACCCTTCATCCTAACACCCACCAAGACCCATTCACCCATCATCCTAACTCACCAAGACCCATTCACCCATCATCCTAACGCACACCAAGACCCATTCACCCATCATCCTAACTTAAAATCAAGACAATTCACCCACCATCCTATCTCACACGAAGACCCATTCACACACCATCCTATCTCACACCAAGACCCATTCACCCAAAATCCTATCTCACACCAAGACCCCTTCACCTATCATCCTAACTCACATCAAGACCCATTAACCCATCATTCTGTGCTCGCTGATCTATATTGGCTACCAGTTCGGCTACGCCCTGATTTTAAAATTCACACCCTTGATTTCAAGTCCCCCAACGGCTTCGCCTGCGGAAGGACGTTCTTGCCATGGAAGGAGTTCAGCGAAGATTCACAAGGCTGATAACTGGGATGGCAGGAATGACATATGAGTAGAGATTGGGTCGACTGGGCTTATACTCGCTGGAGTATAGAAGAATGAGTGGGTAACTCATCGAAACATATAAAATTCTGACAGGTCTGGACAAACTAGATCCAGGAAGAATGTTCCCGATGGTCGGAGAGTCCAGCATCAGGGGTTATAATCTCAGGATAAGGGGTAAGCCATTTAGGACAGAAATTAGGAAGATTTTCTTCACCCAGAGAGTGGTGAACCTCTGGAATTCTCTACCACAGAAGGTAGTTGAGGCCAAGTCATTAAATATATTCAAGAATGAGTTAGATATATTTCTTAAAGCTAAAGGTATCAAGGGGTATGGGGAGAAGGCAGGTACGGGGTACTGAGTTTGGATGATCACCCATGATCTCATCGAATGGCGGAGCAGGCTCGAGGGGCCGAATGGTCTATTCCTGCTCCTATCTTCTATGTTTCTATGTTTCTATCCTTCCTCAGATAAGGCGACCAAAACTGCACACCATACTCAAGGTGTGGTCTGACCAAGGCCCTGTACAGCTGCAACAAGACATCCTTGTTTCTTTACTCAAACCCTCTCGCTACGAAGGCCAACATAGCATTTGCCTTCTTAACCGCCGGCTGTAACTGCATGCTGACCTTCAGCGACTGGTGCACAAGGACTCCCAGGTCTCGTTGCTCTTCCCCTTCTCCCAATCTATTGCCGTTCACATAATAATCTGCCTTTCTGTTTTTGCCACCAATGTGGATCACCTCGCATTTATCCACATTATATTGCATCTGCCACGCTTCTGCCGAAACACGCAACCTATCCAAATGATGCTGGAGTTTCTCGGCATCCATCTCGCAGCACACACGCCCACCCAGCTTTGTGTCATCTGCAAACTTGGAGATATTACATCTAGTTCCCTCGTCTAGGTCGTTAATACATATGGTGAATAGCTGGGGTCCTAGGACCGATCCCTGCGGAACACCACTAGTCACTGCCTGCCACTCGGGAAAAGAACCGTTTATTCCAACTCTTTGCCTTCTGTCTGCAAACCAGTTCTCTATCCAAGTCAGTACCCTGCCCCCAATCACATGTGCCTTAACTTTACATGCTAATCTCTTATGCGGGACCTTGTCGAAACCCTTCTGAAAGTCCAAATACAACACATCCACTGGATCTCCCTTTTATAATGGACTCTAGCATTTTCCCGACAACCGATGTCAGTTTACTGGTCTATAATTCCCCGTTTTTACTTTACCACCTTTTTTGAACAGTGGGGTAACATTAGCTACCCTCCAATCCAATGGAACTGTTCCAGAGTCTATAGAATTTTGGAAGATGCCAAGCAATGCGTCTACTATTTCTAGGGCCTCTTCCTTAAGTACCCTAGAATGTAGATTATCAGGCCCTCGGGATCTTTCAGCCGAAAATTCCGTCAATTGCCCGAACACCATTTCCCTACAAATACTGATTTCATTCAGTTCCTCCCTCTCATTAGACCCTATGTTCCCCGACATCTCTGGTAGGTTATTTGTGTTCTCCTTTGTGAAGACAGAGCCAAAATATGTATTTAATTGGTTTGCCATTTCTTTGTTCCCCATTATAAATTCCCCTGATTCTGACTGAAAGGGACCTACGCTTGACTTCACCAATCATTTTCTCTAACATATTTATAAAAGCTTTTACAATCAGTTTTTATGTGTAAATGAACAACTAACTGTAACTTTATTCCACGGTGTAGAGGATACCATTTGTAAAATTATAATTATCTGTAACTTTACTGCCTGATGTAGAGGATACCACCTGTTAATTAACAATTAACTGTAACTTTATTCCCCGGTGTAGAGGGTACCATGTGTAAATTAACAATTAACTGTAACTTTGTGCCCCGGTGTAGAGGGTACATAGAAACATAGAAACATAGAAGAAAGGAGCAGGAGTAGGTCATTCAGCCCCTCGAGCTTGCTCCGCCATTAAATGAGATCATGGCTGATCATCCAAATTCAGTACCCTGTCCCTGCTTTCTTCCCATATGCCTTGATCCCTTTAGAATTAAGAAATCTATCGATCTCCTTCTTGAATATATATAATGCGTTGGCCTCTACTGCCTTCTGTGGTAGAGAATTCCACAGGTTCACCACTCTCTGGGTGAAGAGCTTCCTCCTCATCTCAGTCTTAAATGGCTTACCCTTATCCTGAGACTGTGACCCCTGGTTCTGGACTCCGCCGCCATCGGGAACATCCTTCCTGCATCTCGTCTGACTAGTCCTGTTAGAATTCTAATAATTTCCATGAGATCCTCTCTCATTCTTCTAAAGTCTAGCGAATACAAGCCCAATCGTCCCAATCTCTATTCATACGTCATTCCTGCCATCCCAGGTATCAGCCTGGTGAATCTTCGCTGCACTCCCTCCATGGCAAGAACATCCTTCCTCAGAAGCGGCGAACAAAACTGCACACAATACTCAAGGTGTGACTCACCAACTTGTACAACTGCAGCAAGACATCATTGCTCCTGTAATCGAATCCTCTCGCTATGAAGGCCAACATACCATTTGCCTTCTTCACCGCCTGCTGCACCTGCATGCTTACCTTCAAAAACTGGTGCACAAGGACTCCCAGGTCTCGTTGCACTTCCCCTTTTCCCAATCTATTGCCGTTCAGATAATAATCTCCCTTTCTGTTTTTGCCAGCAAAGTGGATAACCTCGCATTTATCCACATTATAGTGCATCTGCCATGCATCTGCCCAATCACCCAACATGTCCAAATCATACTGGAGTTTATCTGCATCCTCTTCACAAAACACTCCCCCTCCCAGCTTTGTGTCGTCTGCAAACTTGGAGATATTACATCTAGTTCCCTCGTCTAGATCATTAATATATATTATGAATAACTGGGGTCCTAGCACCGATCCCTGTGGTACCCCACTAGTCACTCCCTGCCACTCGGAAAAAGACCCATTTATTCCAACTTTTTGCTTCCCGTCTGCCAAACCGTTCTCTATCCAAGTCAGTACCTTACCCCCAATCCCCTGTGCTTTAACGTTGCACGCCAATCTCTTATGCGGGACCTTATCAAAAGCCTTCTGAAAGTCCAAATACACCACATCCACTGGATCTCCCTTATCTATTCTATCAGTTACATCCTCAAAAAATTCCAGTAGATTAGTCAAGCACGATTTACATTTTGTAAATCCATGTTGACTTTGTCCAATCCTCTCACTGTTTTCCAAGTGCTCTGCTATTACATCTTTTATAATGGACTCGAGCATTTTCCCCACAACCGATGTCAGGCGTACCGGTCTGTAATTCCCCGTTTTCTCTCTCCCAGCTTTTTTGAACAGTGGGGTAACATTAACTACTCTCCAATCCATGGGAACTTTTCCAGAGTTTTTCGAATTTTGGAAGATGTCCAGCAATGCATCTACTATTTCTAGAGCCACTTCCTTAAGTACCTTAGTATGTAGATTATCAGGCTCTGGGGATTTAACGGCCTAAAATTCCGTCAATTTCCCTAACACCATTTCCCTACAAATACTGATTTCATTCAGTTCCACCCTCTCATTAGACCCTATGTTCCCCGACATCTCTGGGTGGTTATTTGTGCTCTCCTTTGTGAAGACAGAGCCAAAGTATGTATTTAATTGGTCAGCCCTTTCTTTGTTCTCCATTATAAATTCCCCAGGTTGTGACAGCAAGGGACCTACGCTTGACTTCACCAATCTTTTTCACTTCACATACTTTTAAAAGTTTTTACAGTCTGTTTTTATGTGTAAATGAACAAGTAACTGTAACTTTATTCCACGGTGTAGAGGATGCCATCTGTAAAATAAAAATTAACTGTTCCTTTTTTCCACGGTTTAGAGGATACCA
Organism: Squalus acanthias; assembly: GCA_030390025.1. Lineage (NCBI taxonomy): Eukaryota > Metazoa > Chordata > Chondrichthyes > Squaliformes > Squalidae > Squalus > Squalus acanthias. The sequence continues at coordinate 329,857 of JASTWF010000125.1, read as the reverse complement.
ATTGTAAAATAACAATTATCTGTAACTTTATTCCCTGGTGCAGAGGATACCATGTTTAAATTTACTATTAACTGTAACTTTATTTCCCGGTGTAGAGGATACCAAATGTAAATTAACAATTATCTGTAAATTATTCCCCGGTGAAGGAGGATATCATGTGTAAATTCACAATTAACAGTAACTTTGTTTCCTGGGTGTAGAGGATAACATGTGTAAATTAACAATTAACTGTAACTTTATTCCTCGGTGTAGGGGATACCATGTGTAAATTAACAATAAAATGTAACTTTATTCACTGCTGTAGAGGATAACATGAATAAATTAACAATTAACTGTACCTTTATTCCCCGGTGTGGAGGATACCATGTGAACATTTACAATTAACTGTAACATTATTCCCCGGTGTGGAGGATACCAGGTGTAAATTAACAATTAACTGTAACTTTATTCACTGCTGTAGAGCATAACATGCGAAAATTCACAATTAACTGTAAATTTATTCCCCCGTGTGGAGGATACCATGCGTAAATTAACTGTTAAATGTAACTTTATTTCCCGGTGTAGCGGATAGCATGTGTAAATTAACAACTAACTGTAACTTCATTTCCCGGTGTGGAGGATACCATGTGTAAATTTACAATTAACTGTAAATTTATGCACTGGTGTGGAGGATACCATGTGTAAATTAACAATTAACTGTAACTTTATTAACTGGTGCAGAGGTTACCATGTGTAAATTAACAATTAACTGTAACTTTATTCCCCGGTGTGGAGGATACCATGTGTAAATTAACAATTAACTGCAACTTTATTCCCCGGTGTAGAGGATTAAATGTTTAAATTAACAATTAACTGTAACTTTATTCAGGGTGTGGTGGATACCATGTGTAAATTAGCAATTAACTGTATCTTTATTCCCCGGTGCAGCGGATACCATGTGTAAATTAACAATTAACTGTAACTTTATTCCCCGGAGTAGAGGATACAATATGTAAATTAACGATTATCTGTAAATGTATACCCCGTTGTAGAGGATAACATGTGTAAATTAACAATTCAATGTAAATTTATTCACTGGTGTGGAAGATACCATGGCTAAATTAACAATTAACTGTAACGTTATTCCCCGGTGTAGAGGATACAATGTTTAAATTAACAATTAACTGTAACTTTATTCCACGGTGCAGAGGACACCATGTGTAAATTATCAATTAACTGAAACTTTATTCACTGGTGTAGATGATACCTAGTGTAAATTATCAATTAACTAAAACTTTATTCCCTGCTGCAGAGGATACCATGTGTCAATTAAGAATTAACTGTAACTTTAAACCCCGGTGCAGAGGATACCATGTGTAAATTAAGAATTAACTGTAACTTTATTCACTGGAGGAGAGGATAGCGTGTGTAAATTCACAATTAAGAATAACTTTGTTTTCGGGGTGTAGAGGATACCATGTGTAAAGTTGAAAATTAACTGTAACTTTATTCACTGCTGCAGAGGATACCATGTGTAAAATTATCAATTAACTGTAACTTTATTCACTGCTGCAGAGGATACCATGTGTAAATTAACAATTAACTGTAACGTTATTCCCTGGTGTATAGGATAGCATGTGTAAATTAACAATTAACTGTAACTTTATTCCCTGGTTTAGAGGATACCATGTGTAAATTAACAATTAACTGTAACTTTATTCCCCGGTGCAGAGGATACCATGTGTAAATTAACAATTAACTGTAACTTTAATCTCTGGTGGAGAGGATACCGTGTGTAAATTCACAATTAACAATAACTTTGTTTTCTGGGTGTGGAGGATAGCATGTGTAAATTTAGCAATTAACTGTAACTTTATTTACTGCTGTCGAGGATATCATGTGTAAATTAACAATTAACTGTAACTTTATTCCGAAGTGTGGTGGATACCATGTGTAAATTAACAATTAACTGGTACTTTATTCCCCGGTGTAAAGGATACCATGTGTAAATTAACAATTAACTGTAACTTTATTCCCCGGTGTGGTGGATACCATGTGTAAATTAACAATTAACTGTACCTTTATTCCCCGGAGTAGAGGATACAATGTGTAAATTAACGATTATCTGTCACTTTATTCTCCGTTGAAGAGGATAGCATGTGTAAATTAATAATTAAGTGTAACTTTATTCACTGTTGTGTACGATACCATGTCTACATTAACAATTAATTGTAACTTTATTCCCCGGTGCAGAGGAAAACATGTGTAAATTAATAATTAACTGTAACTTTATTCACTGGTGTAGAGGATACAATGTGTAAATTAACAATTAACTGAAACTTTATTCACTGCTGCAGAGGATACCATGTGTAAATTAACAATTAACTGTAACTTTATTCCCCGGTGCAGAGGATACCTCGTGTCAATTAACAATTAACTGTAACTTTATTCCCTGCTGCAGAGGACATCATGTTTAAATTAAAAATTAACTGTAACTTTATTCACTGGTGAAGAGGATACAATGTGTAAATTAACAATTAACTGTAACTTTATTTCCCAGTGTAGAGGATACCATGTGTAAATTAACAATTAACTGTAACTTTATTTCCCAGTGTAGAGGATACCATGTGTAAATTAACAATTAACTGTAACTTTATTCTCTGAGGGAGAGGATACCGTGTGTAAATTCACAATTAACTGTAACTTTATTCCCCGGTGCAGAGGATACCATGTCCCAATTAACAATTAACTCTTACTTTATTCCCTGCTGCAGAGGATACTATGTGTAAATTAACAATTAACTGTAACCTTATTCCCCGGTGCAGAGGACACCATGTGTAAATTAACAATTACCTGCAACATTTTTTCATGGTGCAGCGGATACCATGTGTAAATTAACAATTAACTGCAACTTTATTCCCCGGTGTAGTGGAAAAAATGTTTAAATTATCAATTAACTGTAACATTATTCCGCGGTGTGGAGGATACCATGTGCAAATTTACTATTAACTGCAACATTATTCCCTGGTGTAGAGGATACCATGTTTAAATTAACAATTAACAATAACTTTGTTTCCTTGGTGTAGAGGATACCGTGCGTAAATTAACAATTAACTGTAACGTTATTCACTGCTGTGGAGCATACCATCTGTAAATTAACAATTAACTGTAACTTTATTCCCCGGTGCAGAGGACACCATGTCACAATTAACAATTAACTCTAAATTTATTCCCTGCTGCAGAGGATACAATGTGTAAATTAACAATTAACTGTAACCTTATTCCCCGGTGCAGAGGACACCATGTGTAAATTAACAATTAACTGTAACATTTTTTCCTGGTGCAGCGGATACCATGTGTAAATTAACAATTAACTGCAACTTTAAACCCCGGTGTAGTGGATAAAATATTTAAATTATCAATTAACTGTAACTTTATTCCGCGGTGTGGAGGATACCATGTGCAAATTTACAATTAACTGCAACTTTATTCCCTGGTGTAGAGGATTCCATTTGTAAATTAACAATTAATTGCAACTTTATTCCCCGGTGTAGTGGATACAATGTTTAAATTAACAATTTACTGTAACTTTATTTCCTGGTGCAGAGGATACCATGTGGAAATTAACAATTAACTGCAAATTTATTCCCCTTGTGTGGAGGAGACAATGTTTATATTAATAATTTCCTGTAACATTATTCCCAGGTGTAGAGGATACCATTTGTAAATTAACAATTCATTCTACCTTTATTCAATGGTGTGCAGGATACCATGTGTAAATTAACAATTAACTGTAACTTTATTCACTTCTGCAAAGGATACCATCAGTAAATTATCAATTTGCTCTAAATCTTTATATCTGGTGTAGAGGATACCGTGTGTAAATTCACAATTAACAGTAACTGTTTCCTGGGTGTAGAGGATAACAATTGTTAATTAACAATTAACTGTGAATTTATTCCTCGGTGTATGGGATACCATGTTAAATTAACAATTAACTGTAACTTTATTCACTGCTGTCGAGGATATCTTGTTTAAATTAACGATTAACTGTAACTTTATTCACTGGTGCAGAGGATACCATGTGTAAATTAACAATTAACTGTAACTTTATTTCCAGGTGTAGAGGATACCATGTGTAAATTAACAATTAACTGTAACTTTATTCCCTGGTGCAGAGGATATCTTGTTTAAATTAACAATTAACTGTAACTTTATTCACTGGTGCAGAGGATACCATGTGTAAATTAACAATTAACTGTATTTTTATTTCCCGGTGTAGAGGATACAATGTGTAAATTAACAATTAACTGTAACTTTATTCACTGGTGCAGTGGTTACCAGGTGTAAGTTAACAATTAACTGTAACTTTATTCCCCGGTGTGGAGGGTACCATCTGTAAATTAACAATTACATAGAAACATAGAAGATAGGAGCAGGAGTAGGCCATTCAACCCCTCGAGCCTGCTCCGCCATTTGGACCATTCTTCCTGCATCTAGTTTGTCCAGACCTGTCAGAATTTTATATGTTTCGATGAGATCCCCTCTCATTCTTCTATACTCCAGCGAGAATAATAGCCCAATCAACCCAATCTCTCCTCATCTGTCATTCCTGCCTTCCCATGTATCAGCCTTGTGAATCTTCGCTGAACTCCTTCCATGGCAAGAACATCCTTCCTCATATAAGGCGACCAAAACTGCACACAGTACTCAAGGTGTGGTCTCACCAAGGCGCTGTATAACTGCAGCAGGATTTCCCTATTCCTATACTCAAACACTTTAGTTTTGAAGGCCAAAATACCATTTGCCTTCTTCACCGCCTGCTGCACCTGCATGCTTACTTTCAGCGACTGGTGCACAAGGACACCTAGGTCTCGTTGCACTTCCCCTTCTCCTAATCTATTGCCATTCAGATAATAGTCTGCCTTTCTGTTTTTAACACCAAAGTCGATAACCTCGCACTTATCCACGTTATATTGCATCTGCCACGCTTCTACCCACTCACCCAACCTGTCCAAATCATCCTGGAGTTTCTCGGTATCCTCCTCGCAGCACACACTCTCACCCAGCTTTGTGTCATCTGCAAACTTGAAGATATTACATTTAGTTCCCTTATCTAGATCATTAATGTATATTGTGAACAGCTGTGGTCCAAGGACCGATCCCTGCGGTACCCCACTAGTCACTGCTTGCCTCTCGGAAAAAAGACCCATTAATTCCTACTCTCTGCTTTCTGTCCACCAACCAGTTCTCTATCCAAGTCAATAGCTTGCCCCCAATCCCATGTGCCTTAACTTTACACGATAATCTCTTATGCGGGACCTTGTCGAAAGCCTTTTGAAAGTACAAATACACCACATCTACTGGTTCTCCCTTATCCATTTTCCCAGTTACATCCTCAAAAAATTCCAGTAGATTAGTCAAGCACGATTTACCTTTTGTAAATCCATGTTGACTTTGTCCGATCCTGTCACTGTTTTTCAAGTGCTCAGCTATTACATCCTTTATAACCGACTCTAGCATTTTCCCCAATACCGATGTCAGGCTTACTGGTCTGTAATTCACCGCGTTCTCTCTACCACCCTTTTTGAATAGTGGGGTAACATTGGCTACCCTCCAATCCATGGGTACAGTTCCAGATTCCATCGAATGTTGGAAGATGATCACCAATGCATCTACTATTTCTAGGGCCACTTCCTTAAGTACCCTAGGATGTAGATTATCAGGCCCTGGGGATTTATCGGCCTTTAATCCCAACAATTTCCCTAACATCATTTCCCTGCAAATACTGATTTCTTTCAGTTCCTCCCTTTCATCAGACCGTATGTTCTCCAACATCTCTGGGAGGTTATTTGTGTCCTCCTTTGTGAAGACAGAACCAAAATATGCATTTATTTGGTCTGCCATTTCTTTGTTCCCCATTGTAACTTCTGACTGCAAGGGACCTACACTTGATTTCACTAATCTTTTTCTCTTCACATATCTATAAAAGCTCTTAGAGTCAGTTTTTATGTTCCCAGCAAGCTTACTTTCATATTCTATTCTCCCCTTCTTAATTAATCCCTTTGTCCTCCTTTGTTGAATCCTAAACTGCTCCCAATCCTCAGGGCTACCGCTTTTCCTGGCCAATTTATATGCCCTCTCCTTGGATCTTATGCTATCCCTAATTTCCCTTGTTAGCCACGGTTGAGTCACCCTTTTTGTTTTATTCTTATGCCACACTGAGATGAACAAATTCTGTAGTTCATCCATGCAGTCTTTGAATGTTTGCCATTGCCTATCCACCGTCAACTCCTTGAGTGATATTCCCCAATCAATCCTATACAATTTGCGCCTCATACCTTCGTAGTTTCCTTTATTTAAATTCAGGACCCAAGTCTCTGATTCAACGACTTCACTCTCCATCCTAGTGAAGAATTCTATCATATTATGATCACTCTGACCCAAGGGGCCTCGTACAACAAGATTGCTAATTTTTCCTTTCTCGTTACATAATACCCAGTCTAAGATGGCCTGATCTCTGGTTGGTTCCTCGACATATTGTTCCAGAAAACCATCTCGTAAACATTCTAGGAATTCCTCCTCCACAATATTTTTTACTAATTTGGTTAGCCCAATCTATATGTAAATTAAAGTCACGCATGATGACTGCTGTGCCCTTACTGCATGCTTCTCTAATTTCCCTTTTAATGCCGTCCCCAACCTCCGTATTACGGTTTGGAGGTCTGTATACCACTCCCACTAACGTTTTCTGCCCCTTCTTATTTCTCAGTTCGACCCATACAGATTCCGCATCATCAGAGCTAATATCCTTCCTTTCAATTGTGTTAATCCCCTCTTTAACCAGCAATGCTACCCCACCTTCCTTTCTTTTTTGCCTATCTTTCCTAAATATTGAATAGCCCTGGATGTTGAGTTCCCAGCCTTGGCCACCCTGGAGCCATGTTTCTGTAATCCCAATCAAATCGTATTCATTTACCTCTATTTGCGCAGATAATTCATCCACCTTGTTCCGAATGCTCCTTGCATTAAGACACAAAGCCTCCAGGCTTGTTTTTTTAACGCTCTCAGACCTATATGAATTATTATTTACTGTGACCATGTTTGATTTAAACCGTTGAGTTCTTTGCCTTCTACTTTAGTTTTTCTCCTTCCTGTCTTTAGCTTTTATCCTTGTTTCCCTTTCCTCTGTCTCCCTGCTCAGGTTCCCAACCCCCTGCCACTTTAGTTTAAAACCTCCCCAACAGCACTAGCAAACACTCCACCTTGGACATCGGTCCCAGCCCTGCCCAGGAGCAGACCGTCCCGTTTGTACTGGTCCCACCTCCCCCAGAACCATTTCCAATGTCCAAGGAATTTGAATCCCTCCCCATTGCACCTTTCCTCTAGCCACGTATTCATTTGAAATATGCTCCTATTTCTACTCTGACTAGCACGTGGCACTGGTAGCAATCCTGAGATTACTACCTTTGAGGTCCTCTTTTTTAATTTACCTCCTAACTCCCTATATTCTGCTTTTCGGACCTCATCCCGTTTTTTTACCTATATCGTTGACGCCTATGTGCACCACGACAACTGGCTACTCTCCCTCCCCCTCGAAAATGTTCTGCAGCCGCTCCAAGACGTCCTTGACCCTTGCACCAGGGAGGCAACACACCAACCTGGAGTCTCGATTGCGGCCGCAGAAATGCCTATCTATTCCCCTTACAATTGAATCCCCTATCACTATAGCTCTTCCACACTTTTTCCTCCCAGCCTGTGCAGCAGAGCCACACATGATGCCAGGAAGTTGCCTGCTGCCGCCTTCCCCTGATAAGTCATCCCCCCCAACAGCATCCAAAGAGGTATATCTGTTTGAGAGGGGGATGGCCACAGGGGACCCATGCACTACCTGCCTGCACCTCTTACTCTGCCTGGTGTTCACCCATTCACTTCCTGCCTGTACACCCTTTACCTGCGGTGTGACCAACTCGCTAAACGTGTTATTCACGACGTTCTCAGCGTCGCGAATGCTCCAAAATGCATCCATCCGCAGCTCCAGCGCCGCAATGCGGTCCGTCAGTAGCTGCAGCTGGATACATTTCCCACACACATGGTAGTGTCCCTGAATTCCCACATATTGCAGGAGGAGCATATCACGGCGCCGAGCTCTGCTGCCATGACTTACCCTTTAATTAATTAATTAAAATTAAACCAATTGAATCCCACTAATTTCACTTCAATTAAATGATATATTCAAGGACTCTTGCTGAACAGCAGTCCCCGCTACACCACGGAGACTCTAGAAAACTATTAACTGTAACTTTATTCACCGGTGTAGAGGATACGACGTGTAAATTAACAATTAACTTTAACTTTGTTCCCTGGTGTGGTGGATACCATGTATAAATTAAAAATTAACTGCAACTTTATTCCCAGGTGTAGCGGATACCATGAGTCAATTAACAATTAACTGTAACGTTATTCCCTGTTGTAGAGGATTCCATGTGGAAATTAACAATTAACTGTAACTTTATTCCCTGGTGTAGAGGATACCATGTGTAAATTAGCAATTAACTGAAACGTTATTCCCTGGTTTAAAGGATACCATGTGTAAATTAACAATTAACTGTAACATTATTCCCCGGTGTGGAGGATACCATGTGAAAATTAACAATTAACAGTAACTTTATTCACTGCTGCAGAGGATACCATCAGTAAATTATCAATTTGCTCTAAATTGTTTCTCTGGTGTAGAGGATACCATGTGTAAATTAACAATTAACTGTACCTTTATTCCCCGGTGTAGAGGATACCATGTGTAAATTAACAATTAACTGTAACTTTATTCCTCGGTGTAGGGGATACCATGTGTAAATTCACAATTAACAGTAACTTTGTTTCCTGGGTGTAGAAAATACCATGTGTAAATTAACAATTAACTGTACCTTTATTCCCCGGTGTAGAGGATACCATGTGTAAATTCACAATTAAATGTAACTTTATTCCTCGGTGTAGGGGATACCATGTGTAAATTAACAATTAACTGTACCTTTATTTCCTGGTGTAGAGGATACCATGTGTAAATTTACAATTAACTGTAACATTATTCCCCGGTGTGGAGGACACCATGTGTAAATTAACAGTAAACTGTAACTTTATTCCCTGGTGTAAAGGATACCTTGTGTAAATTAACAATAATCTGTAACTTTATTACCTTCTGTAGAGGACACCATGTGTAAATTAACAATTAACTGTAAATTATTCCGCTGGTGTAGAGTATACCACGTGTAAATTAACAATTAACTGTAACTTTATTCACTGTTGTAGAGGATTTCATGTGTAATTTAACAATTAACTGTAATTTTATTCCCTGGTGCAGAGGATATCATGTTTAAATTTACAATTAACTGTAACTTTTTTCCCTGGTGTCGAGGATACCGTGTGTAAATAAAGAATTAACTGTAACTTCATTTCTCGGTGTGGAGGATACCATGTGTAAATTAAGAATTAACTGTAACTTCATTTCCCGGTGTAGAGGACACCATGTGTACATTAACAATTAACTGTAAATTTATTCACTTGTGCGGAGGATACCATGTGTAAATTAACAATTAACTTTAACTTTATTCACTGCTGTCGAGGATATCATGAGTAAATGAAGAATTAACTGTAACTTTATTCCCCGGTGTAGAGGATATCATGTGTAAATTAACAATTAACTGGAACTTTATTCACTGGTGCAGAGGATACCATGTGTAAATTAACAACTAATGTAACTTTGTTCACTGGTGCAGAGGATACCATGTGTAAATTAACAATTAACTGTGACATTATTCCCCGGTGTGGAGGATACCATGTGTAAATTAACAATTAACTATAACTTTATTCCCCGGTGTAGAGGATACCATGTGTAAATTAACAATTAACTGTAACTTATTTCCTCGGTGTAGGGGATACCATGTGTAAATTCACAATTAACAGTAACTTTGTTTCCTGGGTGTAGAGGATACCATGGCTAAATTAACAATTAACTGCACCTTTATTCCCCGGTGTAGAGGATACCATGTGTAAATTCACAATTAAATGTAACTTTATTCCTCGGTGTAGGGGATACCATGTGTAAATTAACAATTAACTGTACCTTTATTCCCTGGTGTAGAGGATACCATGTGTAAATTTACAATTAACTGTAACATTATTCCCCGGTGTGGAGGACACCATGTGTAAATTAACAGTAAACAGTAACTTTATTCCCTGGTGTAAAGGATACCTTGTGTAAATTAACAATTATCTGTAACTTTATTACCTTCTGTAGAGGATACCATGTGTAAATTAACAATTAACTGTAAATTATTCCGCTGGTGTAGAGTATACCATGAGTAAATTAACAATTAACTGTAACTTTATTTACTGTTGTAGAGGATTTCATGTGTAATTTAACAATTAACTGTAATTTTATTCCCTGGTGCAGAGGATATCATGTTTAAATTTACAATTAACTGTAACTTTTTTCCCTGGTGTCGAGGATACCGTGTGTAAATAAAGAATTAACTGTAACTTTATTTCTCGGTGTGGAGGATACCCTGTGTAAATTAAGAATTAACTGTAACTTCATTTCCCGGTGTAGAGGACACCATGTGTACATTAACAATTCACTGTAAATTTATTCACTTGTGCGGAGGATACCATGTGTAAATTAACAATTAACTTTAACTTTATTCACTGCTGTCGAGGATATCATGAGTAAATGAAGAATTAACTGTAACTTTATTCCCCAGTGTAGAGGATATCATGTGTAAATTAACAATTAACTGTAACTTTATTCACTGGTGCAGAGGATACCACGTGTAAATTAACAATTAATGTAACTTTGTTCACTGGTGCAGAGGATACCATGTGTAAATTAACAATTAACTGTGACATTATTCCCCGGTGTGGAGGATACCATTTGTAAATTAACAATTAACTATAAATTTATTTCCCGGTGTAGAGGATACCATATGTAAATTAACAATTAACTGTAACTTTATTCCGTGATGTAGAGAATACCATGTGTAAATTTACAATTATCTGTAACATTATTCCCCGGTGTAGAGGATAAATTGTGTAAATTAACAATTAACTGTAACTTTATTCCATGGGGTAGAAGATTCCATGAGTAAATTATCAATTAACTGTAAATTTATTCCCCGGTGTGGAGGAAACCACGTGCAAATTAACAATTAACTGTAAATGTATTCACTGGTGCAGAGGATACCATGTGTAAAATAACAATTAACTGTAACTTTATTACCTGGTGTAGAAGATTCCATGTGTAAATTAAAAAATAACTGTACCTTTATACCGCGGTGTCGAGGACACCATGTGTAAATTAACAATTATCTGTACATTTATTCCCCGGTGTACAGGATACCATGTGTAAATTAACAATTAACTATAACTTTATTCCCCGGTGCAGAGGATACCATATGTAAATTAACAATTAACTGTAAGATTATTCCAAATTGCAGAGGATACCATGTGGAAATTAACAATTAACGGTAACTTTATTCATTGCTGCAGAGGATACCACGTGTCAATTAACAATTAACTTTAACTTTATTCCCCGGTGCAGAGGACACCATTTGTAAATTAACAATTTACTGTAACTTTATTTCCCGGTGTAGAGGATGCCATGTGTAAATTAACAATTAATTGTAACTTTTTTCCCTGGTGCAGCGGATACCATGTGTAAATTAACAATTAACTGCTAATTTATTCCCCTTGTGTGGAGGAGACAATGTTAAACTTAATAATTTCCTGTAACTTTGTTCCCAGTTGTAGAGGATACCATGTGTAAATTAACAATTCACTGTACCTTTATTCACTTGTGTGGAGGATACCATGTGTAAATTAACAATTAACTGTAAATTATTCCCCTGAGTAGAGGATACCATGTGTATATTAACAATTAACTGTAAATTTATTCACTTCTGCAGAGGATACCATCAGTAAATTAATAATTTGCTCTAAATTTTTATCTCTAGTGCAGAGGATACCATATGTAAATTAACAATTAACTGTAACTTTATTTCCCGGTGGAGAGGATTCCATGTGTAAATTAACAATCAACTGTATCTTTTTTACCTGGTGCAGCGGATACCATGTTTAAATTATCAGTTAACAGTAACATTATTCCCTGGTGCAGAGGACATCATGTTTAAATTAACAATTAACTGTAACATTATTCACTGGTGCAGAGGATACCATGTGTAAATTAACAATTAACTGCAACTTTATTTCACGGTGTAGAGGATATCATGTGTAAATTACAAATTAACTGTAACTTTATTCACAGGTGCAGAGGATACAATGTGTAAATTAACAATTAACTGTAACTTTAGTTCCTGATGTAAAGGATTCCATGTGTAAATTAACAATTAACTGTAACTTTATTTCCCGGTGTAGAGGATACAATGTGTAAATTAACAATTAACTGTAACTTTATTTCCTGATGTATAGGATTCCATGTGAAAATTAATAATTAACTGTAACTTTATTTCCCGGTGTAGAGGATACCATTTGTAAATTAACAAATAACTGTAAATTTGTTCCCTGGTATGGTGCATACAATGTTGAAATTATCAATTAACTGTAACTTTATACCCTGGTGTAGAGGATACCATGTGTAAATTAACAATTAACTGTAACTTTATTCACTGGAGCAGAGGTACCATTTGTAAATTAAAAACTAACTGTAACTTTCCCCGGTGTAGAGGATGCCATGCGTAAATTAACACATAACAGTAACTTTATTCCCCGGTGTTGAGGATATGAGGTTTAAATTAACAATTAACTGTAACATTGTTCACTGGTGCAGAGGATACCATGTGTAAATTAACAATTAACTGTAACTTTATTCCCCGGTGTGGAGGATACCAAGTGTAAATTAACAATTAACTGTAACTTTATTCCACGGTGTAGAGGATGCCATGCGTAAATTAACACATAACCGTAAATTTATTCCCCGGTGCAGAGGATATCAGGTTTAAATGTACAATTAACTGTATATTTATTCACTGGTGCAGAGGATACCATGTGTAAATTAACAATTATCTGTCACTTTGTTCACTGGTGCAGAGGATACCATGTGTAAATTAACAATTAACTGTGACATTATTCCCCGGTGTGGAGGATACCATGTGTAAATTAACAATTAACTATAACTTTATTCCCCGGTGTAGAGGATACCATGTGTAAATTAACAATTAACTGTAACTTTATTCCTCGGTGTAGGGGATACCATGTGTAAATTCACAATTAACAGTAACTTTGTTTCCTGGGTGTAGAGGATACCATGGCTAAATTAACAATTAACTGTACCTTTATTCCCCGGTGTAGAGGATACCATGTGTAAATTCACAATTAAATGTAACTTTATTCCTCGGTGTCGGGGATACCATGTGTAAATTAACAATTAACTGTACCTTTATTCCCTGGTGTAGAGGATACCATGTGTAAATTTACAATTAACTGTATCATTATTCCCCGGTGTGGAGGACACCATGTGTAAATTAACAGTAAACAGTAACTTTATTCCCTGGTGTAAAGGATACCTTGTGTAAATTAACAATAATCTGTAACTTTATTACCTTCTGTAGAGGATACCATGTGTAAATTAACAATTAACTGTAAATTATTCCGCTGGTGTAGAGTATACCATGAGTAAATTAACAATTAACTGTAACTTTATTTACTGTTGTAGAGGATTTCATGTGTAATTTAACAATTAACTGTAATTTTATTCCCTGGTGCAGAGGATATCATGTTTAAATTTACAATTAACTGTAACTTTTTTCCCTGGTGTCGAGGATACCGTGTGTAAATAAAGAATTAACTGTAACTTTATTTCTCGGTGTGGAGGATACCCTGTGTAAATTAAGAATTAACTGTAACTTCATTTCCCGGTGTAGAGGACACCATGTGTACATTAACAATTCACTGTAAATTTATTCACTTGTGCGGAGGATACCATGTGTAAATTAACAATTAACTTTAACTTTATTCACTGCTGTCGAGGATATCATGAGTAAATGAAGAATTAACTGTAACTTTATTCCCCAGTGTAGAGGATATCATGTGTAAATTAACAATTAACTGTAACTTTATTCACTGGTGCAGAGGATACCACGTGTAAATTAACAATTAATGTAACTTTGTTCACTGGTGCAGAGGATACCATGTGTAAATTAACAATTAACTGTGACATTATTCCCCGGTGTGGAGGATACCATTTGTAAATTAACAATTAACTATAAATTTATTTCCCGGTGTAGAGGATACCATATGTAAATTAACAATTAACTGTAACTTTATTAACTGGTGCAGAGGATACCATGTGTAAATTTACAATTATCTGTAACATTATTCCCGGTGTAGAGGATAAATTGTGTAAAATAACAATTAACTGTAACTTTATTCCATGGGGTAGAAGATTCCATGAGTAAATTATCAATTAACTGTAAATTTATTCCCCGGTGTGGAGGAAACCACGTGCAAATTAACAATTAACTGTAAATGTATTCACTGGTGCAGAGGATACCATGTGTAAAATAACAATTAACTGTAACTTTATTACCTGGTGTAGAAGATTCCATGTGTAAATTAAAAAATAACTGTACCTTTATACCGCGGTGTCGAGGACACCATGTGTAAATTAACAATTATCTGTACATTTATTCCCCGGTGTACAGGATACCATGTGTAAATTAACAATTAACTATAACTTTATTCCCCGGTGCAGAGGATACCATATGTAAATTAACAATTAACTGTAAGATTATTCCAAATTGCAGAGGATACCATGTGGAAATTAACAATTAACGGTAACTTTATTCATTGCTGCAGAGGATACCACGTGTCAATTAACAATTAACTTTAACTTTATTCCCCGGTGCAGAGGACACCATTTGTAAATTAACAATTTACTGTAACTTTATTTCCCGGTGTAGAGGATGCCATGTGTAAATTAACAATTAATTGTAACTTTTTTCCCTGGTGCAGCGGATACCATGTGTAAATTAACAATTAACTGCTAATTTATTCCCCTTGTGTGGAGGAGACAATGTTAAACTTAATAATTTCCTGTAACTTTGTTCCCAGTTGTAGAGGATACCATGTGTAAATTAACAATTCACTGTACCTTTATTCACTTGTGTGGAGGATACCATGTGTAAATTAACAATTAACTGTAAATTATTCCCCTGAGTAGAGGATACCATGTGTATATTAACAATTAACTGTAAATTTATTCACTTCTGCAGAGGATACCATCAGTAAATTAATAATTTGCTCTAAATTTTTATCTCTAGTGCAGAGGATACCATATGTAAATTAACAATTAACTGTAACTTTATTTCCCGGTGGAGAGGATTCCATGTGTAAATTAACAATTAACTGTATCTTTTTTACCTGGTGCAGCGGATACCATGTTTAAATTATCAGTTAACAGTAACATTATTCCCTGGTGCAGAGGACATCATGTTTAAATTAACAATTAACTGTAACATTATTCACTGGTGCAGAGGATACCATGTGTAAATTAACAATTAACTGCAACTTTATTTCACGGTGTAGAGGATATCATGTGTAAATTACAAATTAACTGTAACTTTATTCACAGGTGCAGAGGATACAATGTGTAAATTAACAATTAACTGTAACTTTAGTTCCTGATGTAAAGGATTCCATGTGTAAATTAACAATTAACTGTAACTTTATTTCCCGGTGTAGAGGATACAATGTGTAAATTAACAATTAACTGTAACTTTATTTCCTGATGTATAGGATTCCATGTGAAAATTAATAATTAACTGTAACTTTATTTCCCGGTGTAGAGGATACCATTTGTAAATTAACAAATAACTGTAAATTTGTTCCCTGGTATGGTGCATACAATGTTGAAATTATCAATTAACTGTAACTTTATACCCTGGTGTAGAGGATACCATGTGTAAATTAACAATTAACTGTAACTTTATTCACTGGAGCAGAGGTACCATTTGTAAATTAAAAACTAACTGTAACTTTCCCCGGTGTAGAGGATGCCATGCGTAAATTAACACATAACAGTAACTTTATTCCCCGGTGTTGAGGATATGAGGTTTAAATTAACAATTAACTGTAACTTTGTTCACTGGTGCAGAGGATACCATGTGTAAATTAACAATTAACTGTAACTTTATTCCCCGGTGTGGAGGATACCAAGTGTAAATTAACAATTAACTGTAACTTTATTCCACGGTGTAGAGGATGCCATGCGTAAATTAACACATAACCGTAAATTTATTCCCCGGTGCAGAGGATATCAGGTTTAAATGTACAATTAACTGTATATTTATTCACTGGTGCAGAGGATACCATGTGTAAATTAACAATTATCTGTCACTTTGTTCACTGGTGCAGAGGATACCATGTGTAAATTAACAATTAACTGTATCTTTATTCATTTCTGCAGAGGATACCATCAGTAAATTATCAATTAACTACAAATTTATTTCCCGCTGTAGAGGATACCATGTGTAAAATAACAATTAACTACAAATTTATTTCCCACTGTAGAGGATACCATGTGTAAAATAACAATTAACTGTAACTTTATTTCCTGGTGTAAAGGATTCCATGTGTAAATTAACAATTAACTGTAACTTTATTTCCCGGTGTAGAGGATGCCATGTGTAAATTAACAATTAACTGTAACTATATTTCCAGGAGTAGAGGATACCATGTGTAAATTAACAATTAACTGTAACTTTATTTCCAGGTGTAGAGGATACCATGTGTAAATTAACAAATAACTGTAATTTTATTCAATGGAGCAGAGGATACCATGTGTAAATTAAAAATTAACTGTAACTTTATTCACCGGTGTAGAGGATACAATGTTTAAATTAACAATTAACTGTGACTTTATTCTCTGGTGTGGTGGATACCATATGTAAATTAACAAATAACTGTAACTTTATTCGCCGCAGCACGGATACAATGTGTAAATTAACGATTAACTGTAACTTTATTCCCCGGTGTAGAGGATACCATGTGTAAATTAACAATTAACTGTAACTTTATTCACCAGTGCAGAGGATACAATGTTTAAATTAACAATTAACTGTAACTTTATTCCCTGGTGTAAAGGATGCCATGTCTAAATTAACAATTAACTGTAACTTTATTCCCTGGTGCAGAGGATCCTTTGTGTAAATTAACAATTAACTGTAACTTTATTCACTGCAGCAGAGGATACCATGTGTAAATTAAGAATTAACTGTCACTTTATTCCCCGGTGTAGAGTATACCTTGTGTAAATTAACAATTAACTGCAACTTTATTCCACGGTGTAGAGGATGCCATGTGTAAATTAACAATTAACTGTAAGTTTATTAACTGGTGCAGAGGATACCATGTGTAAATTAACAATTAACTGTAACTTTGTTCACTGGTGCAGAGGATACCATGTATAAATTAACAATTAACTGTATCTTTATTCACTTCTGCAGATGATACCATCAGTAAATTATCAATTTGCTCTAAATTTTTATCTCTGGTGTAGAGGATACCGTGTGTAAATTAACAATTAACTGTAACTTTGTTTCCCGGTGTAGAGGATACCATGTGTAAATTAACAATTAACTGTAACTTTATTCACTTCTCCAGAGGATACCATCAGTAAATTATCAATTTGCTCTAAATTTTTATCTCTGGTGTAGAGGATAACGTGTGTAAATTAACAATTAACTGTAACTTTGTTTCCCGGTGTAGAGGATACCATTTGTAAATTAACAATTAACTGTAACTTTATTCACTTCTCCAGAGGATACCATCAGTAAATTATCAATTTGCTCTAAATTTTTATCTCTGGTGTAGAGGATACCGTGTGTAAATTAACAATTAACTGTAACTTTATTTCCCGGTGTAGAGAATACCATGTGTAAATTAACAATTAAATGTAACTTTTTTACCTGGTGAAGCGGATAGAATGTTTAAATTATCTTAACAGTAACTTTATTCCCTGGTGCAGAGTACGTCATGTTTAAATTTACAATTAACTGTTAATTTTTTCTACTGGTGCAGAGGATACCATGTGTAAATTAACAATTAACTACAAATGTATTTCCCGCTGTAGAGGACACCATGTGTAAAATAACAATTAACTGTAATTTTATTTACTGGTGTAAAGGATTCCATGTGTAAATTAACAATTAACTGTAACTTTATTTCCCGGTGTAGAGGATACCATGTGTAAATTAACAATTAACTGTAACTTTATTCACCGGTGCAGAGGATACAATGTTTAAATTAACAATTAACTGTAACTTTATTCACTGGTATAACGGATGCCATGTCTAAATTAACACTTAACTGTAACTTTATTCCCTGGTGCAGAGGATCCTTTGTGTAAATTAACAATTAACTGTAACTTTATTCCCTAGTGCAGAGGATTCCATGTGTAAATTAACAATTAAGTGTAAATTTATTCCCCGGTGTGGAGGATACCATTTGTAAATTAACAATTAACTGTAACTTTATTCACTGGTGCAGAGGATACCATGTGTAAATTAACAATTAACTGTAACTTTATTCCCCGGTGTAGAGGATACCATGTGTAAATTAACAATTAACTGTAACTTTATTCCCTGGTGTAGAGGATTCCATGTGTATACTAAAAATTAACTGAAAATTTATCCCCGGTGTGGAGTATACCATTTGCAAATTAACAATTAACTGTAAATTTATTCACTGGTGCAGAGGATACCATGTGTAAATGAACAATTAACTGTAACTTTATTCCCTGGTGTAGAAGATTCCATGGGTAAATTAACAATTAACTCTAACTTTATTCCCTGGTGGAGAGGATTCCATGTGTAAATTAAAAAATTAACTGCAACTTTATACCCTGGCGTAGAAGATTCCATATGTAAATTAACAAGTAACTCTAACTTTATTCACTGCTGTTGAGGATACCATGTGTAAATTAACAATTAACTGTAACATTGTTTCCTGGTTGTAGAGGATAACATGTGTAAATTAACAGTTAACTGTAACTTTATTCCCCGGTGTAGAAGATTCCATGTGTAAATCAAAAATTGACTGTAACTTTATTCACTGCTGTTGAGGATACCATGTGTAAATTAACAATTAACTGTTTCTTTATCTCCTGGTGTAGAGGATCCCCTGTGTAAATTAACAATTAACTGTAACTTTATTTCCTGGTTTAGAAGATTCCATGTGTAAATTAACAATTACCTCTAACTTTATTCCCTGGTGTAAAGGATTCCATGTGTAAATTAAAAATTAACTGTAACTTTATTCCCTGTCGTAGAAGTTACCATGTGTAAATTAACAATTAACTCTAACTTTATTCACTGCTGTTGAGGATACAATGTGTAAATTAACAATTAACTGTAACATTGTTTCCTGGGTGTAGAGGACAACATGTGTAAATTATCAGTTAACTGTAACTTTATTCCCCGGTGTAGAAGATTCCATGTGTAAATTAAAAATTGACTGTAACTTTATTCACTTCTGTTGAGGATACCATGTGTAAATTAACAATTAACTTTTACTTTATTTCCTGGTGTAGATGATAACATGTGTAACGTAACAATTATCTGTACCTTTATTCCCCGGTGTACAGGATACCATGTGTAAATTAACAATTAACTATAACTTAATTCCCCACTGCAGAAGATACCATGTGTAAATTAACAATTAACTGTAAGGTTATTCCCAGTTGCAGAGGATACCATGTGGAAATTAACAATTAACTGTAACTTTATTCACTGCTGCAGAGGATACCATATGTAAATTAACAAATAACTGTAACTTTAATCCTTGGTCCAGAGTATACCATGTGTAAATTAACAATTAACTATAACTTTATTCCCTCGTGTAGAGGATACCATGTGTAAATTAACAATAAGCTGTACCTTTATTCCCCGGTGTACAGGATACCATTTGTAAAATAACATGTAACAGTAACTTTATACCCCGGTGCAGAGGATACCATGTGTCAATTAACAATTAACTGTAAATTTATTCCCCACTGCAGAGGATACCATGCGTAAATTAACAATTAACTGTAAGATTATTCCCAATTGCAGAGGATACCATGTGTAAATTAACAATTAACTGTAACTTTAATCCTTGGTGCAGAGGATACCATGTGTAAATTAACAATTAACTATAACTTTATTCCCTGGTGTAGAGGATACCATGTGTAAATTAACAATAAACTGTAACATTATTCCCCGGTGTAGAGGATACCATTTGTAAATTAACAATTAACTGTAACTTTATTCTCTGCTGCAGAGGATACCGTGTGTAAATTAACAATTAACTGTAACTTTGTTCCCTGGTGTAGTGGATACCACGTGTAAATTCACTATTAACTGTAACTTTATTCCCCGGTGTGGAGGATACCATGTGTAAAATAACAATTAAGTGTTAACTTTATTCCCTGGTGCAGAGGTTACCATGTGTAAATTAACAATTAACTGTAACTTTATTCCCCGGTGTGGAGGATACCATAAGTAAATTAACAATTAACTGTAACTTTATTCCGTGTTGTGGAGGATACCATGTGTAAATTAACAATTAACTGTAACTTTATTCCCTGGTGTAGAGGAGAGCATGTGCAAATTAACAATTAACTGTAAATTTATTCATTGGTTCAGAGGATAGCATGTGTAAATTAACATTTAACTAAAACTTGATTCCCCGGTGCAGAGGATACCATATGTAAATTAACAATTAACTGCAACATTATTCACTGATGTGGAGGAAACCATGTGTAAATTAAAAATTATCTGTACCTTTATTCCCCGGTGTACAGGATACCATGTGTAAATTAACAATTAACTATAACTTTATTCCCCGGTGCAGAGGTTACCATGTGTAAATTAACAATTAACTGTAAGATTATTCCCAGTTGCAGAGGATACCATGTGTAAATTAACAATTAACTGTAACTTTATTCACTGCTGTAGAGGATATCATGTGTAAATTAACAATTAACTGTAACTTTAATCCTTGGTGTAGAGGATACCATGTGTATATTAACAATTAAGTGTAACTTTGTTCCCCGGTGTAGAGGATACCATGTGTAAATTAACAATTAACTGCAACTTTATTCAACGTTGTAGAGGATACCATGTGTAAATTAACAATTAACTGTAACTTTATTCGCCATTGAAGAGGATACCATGCGTAAATTCACAAATAACTGTAACTTTATTCACTGCTGCTGAGGATAAGATGTGTAAATTAACATTTAACTGTAAATGCATTCAATGCTGTAGAGGATACCATGTCTAAATTAACAATTAACTGCAACTTTATTTCCCGGTGTAGATGATACCATCTGTAAATTAACAATTAACTGCAACTTTATTCAACGTTGTAGAGGATACCATTTGTAAACTAACAATTAACTGTAACTTTATTCGCCGTTGAAGAGGATACCATGCATAAATTAACAATTAACTGTAATTTTATTCACCGTTGTAGAGGATACAATGCGTAAATTAACAATTAAATGTAAGTTTATGCTCCGTTGTGGAGGATACCATGTGTAAATTAATAATTAACTGTAACATTAATATCAGGTGTCGAGGATACCATGTGTAAATTAACAATTATCTGTAACTTTATTCCCTGGTGTAGAGGATACCAAGTGTCAACTAACAATTAACGGTAACTTTATGCCACGGTGTAGAGGATACCATGTGTAAATTAACAATTAACTGTAACATTAATATCAGGTGTCGAGGATACCATGTGTAAATGTACAATTATCTGTAACATTATTCCCCGGTGTAGAGGATACCATGTGTAAATTTACAATTATCTGTAACATTATTGCCCGGTGCAGAGGATACCATGTGTAAATTAACAATTAACTGTAACTTTTTTCCCCGGTGTAGAGGATGCCAGGTGTAAATGAACAATTAACTGTAACTTTATTCACTGGTGTAGAGGATACCATGTGTAAATTACAATTAACAGTAACTTTATTCACTGCTGTGGAGGATACCATGTGTAAATCAACAATTAACTGTAACTATATTCCCCGGTGTGGTGGTTACCGTGTGTAAATTAAGAATTAACTTTAACTTTATTCCCTGGTGTGGAGGATACAGTAAGTAAATTAACAATTAACTGTAACTTTATGCCCCGGTGTGGAGGATAACATGTGTAAATTAACAATTAACTGTAACTTTATTCAACTGTGTAGAGGATAACATGTGTAAATTAAAAATTAATGTAACTTTATACCCTGGTGTAGAGGATACCATGTGTAAATTACCAATGAACTGTAACTTTATACACCGGTGTAGAGGTCACCATGTGTAAATTAACAATTAATCGTTACTTTATAGCCTGGTGTAGAGGATACCATGTGTAAATTAGCAATGATCTGTAACTTTATATCCCGGTGTAGAGGCTACAATTTGTAAATTAACAATTAACTGTAACTTTATTCCATGGTGTAAAGTATACCATGTGTAAATTAACAATTAACTGTAACTTTATTCCCTGCTGTGGAGGATATCATGTGTAAATTAACAATAAACTGTAACTTTATTCCCCGGTGTAGAGGATACCATGTGTAAATTAACAATTAACTGTAACTTTATTCCCTGGTGCAGAGGATACCAAGTGTAAATTAACAATTAACTGTAACTTTATTAGCGATGTAGAGGATACCATGTATAAATCAACAATTAACTGTAAATGTATGCCCTTTTGTAGAGGATATCATGTGAAAATTAACAATTAACTGATACTTTATTCCCTGGTGTAGAGGATACCATGAGCAAATAAACAATTAACTGTAACTTTATTCCCCGGTGTAGAGGATTCCAGGTGTAAATTAACAATTAACTGTAACTTTAATTCCTGATGTGTATGATACCATGTGTAAATTAACAATGAACTGTAATTTTATTCCCTGGTGTAGAGGATACCATGTGGAAATTAACAATTAACTGTGACATTATTCCCTGGTGTACAGGAAACCATGTGTACATTCACAATTAACTGTAACTTTGTACCCCGGTGTAAAGTATACCATGTGTAAATCAACAATTATATCTAACTTCTTCCATGGTGTAGAGGATACAATGCGTAAATTAACATTTAACTGTAACTTTATCCCCTGGTGTCGAGGATATCATGTGTAAATTAACAATTCACTGTAACTTTATTCCCCGGTGTAGTGGACACATTCCGGAAATTATTAATTTAATTTAACATTATTTCCTAGTGTAGAGGATACCCTGTATTTTTGAACAATTAACTGTAACTTTATTCCCCTCTGTAGAGGATACCATTTGTGAATTAACAATGTACTGTAAATTTATTCCATGGTGTCGAGGATACAATGTGTAAATTAACAATTAATTGTAACAGTAATCCCCGGTGTATAGTATACCATGTGTACATTAACAATTATCTGTAACTTTTTTCCCTGGTGTAGAGGATACAATGTGTAAATTAACAATTAACTGCAACTTTATTACAAAATGTACAATTATTCTCCGGTGCAGAGGACACCATGTGTAAATTGAGAAATAACAGTAACTTTATTCCCTGTTATAGAGGATACCATATGCAAATTTACATTTAACTGTAATTTTATTCCCCGGTGCAGAGTATGCCATGTGTAAATTAACAATAAACTGTAACTTTATTCCCCGGTGCAGAGGATACCATGTTTAAATTAACAATTAACTGTAACTTTATTCCCCGGTGTAGAGGACACCTTCTGGAAATTCTCAATTTAATGTAACATTATTTCCTGTTGTTGAGGATACCATGTATATATTAGCAATTAATTGTAACTTTATTCCCCGGTGTAGAGGATACAATTTATGAATTAACAATGTACTGTAACTTTATTCCATGTTGTAAATGATACCATGTGTAAAGTAACAAATAACTGTAACTTTATTCCCCGGTGTAGAGGATAAAATTTGTAAATTAATATTTAACTGTAACTTTCTTCCCTGGTGCAAAGGATACTTTCTGTAAATTATGAATTAACTGAAACCATATTTCTTGCTGTCGAGAATACCATGTGTAAATTAACAAATAATTGTTACATTATTCCATGGTGTAGAGGATACCATGATTAAATTAACAATTAATAGTAACTTTATTCCCCGATGTAGAGGATACCATGTGTACATTAACAATTATCTGTAATTTTTTTCCCTGCTTTAGAGGATACAAAGTGTAAATTAACATTTAACTGTAAATTTATTCTCCGGTGCAGAGGATACCATGTGTAAATTAACAATTAAATGTAACTTTATTCCCTGGTGTGGAGAATACCATGTGTAAATTAACAATTAAATGTAATTTATTCCCCGGTGTAGAGGATAATTAAAAATACACTGTAACTTTATTCCCCGGTGTGCGGGATACCAGGTGTTAATTAACAATTAACAGTAATTTAATCTCCGATGTAGAGGATATCATGTGTAAATTAACAATTAACTGTAACTTTATTCCCCGGTGCAGAGGATACCATGTGTAATTTTACAGTTAACTGTAACTTTATTCCCTAGTGTACAAGATACCATGTGTAAATTAACAATTGACTGTAACGTTATTCCTTGGTGTAGTGTATACCACGTGTAAATTAACAATTAACTGTAACTTTATTCCCTGATGTACAGGATACAATGTATACATTGCCCATTAACTGTAACTGTATTAGCAGGTGTGGAGGATACCATGTTTAAAATCACAATTAATTGTAACTTAATTCACTAGTGTAAAGGATATCATGTGTATATTAACAATTAACTGTAACTTCTTCCATGGTGTAGCTGATTACATGTGCAATTAACAACTAATTGTAAATTTATTCGCCGGTGCAGAGGATACCATGTGTAAATTGAAAAATAACTGTAAATTTATTCCCTGGTGTAGAGAATACCTTTTTTAATTTTTTAATTAACTGTAACTGTCTTCCCTTTTATTGCGAATACGATGTGTAACTTAACAATTAACTATAACTTTATTCGCCGGTGTAGAGGATACCATGTATAAATTAACAATTAAATGTAAAATTATTATCAGGTGTGGAGGATACCATGTGTAAATTATCAATTAACTGTAACCTTATTCCCTGCTGTAGAGTATACTATGTTTAAATTAACAATTAACTTTAACTTTATTTCCTGTTGTAGAGTATACCATGTGTAAGTTATCAATAAACTGTAACTTTATTCCTGGTGTGGAGGATACCATGTGTAAATTAAATGTAACTTTATTCCCCTGTATAGAGGATTCCCAGGTGTGGAGGATACCATGTGTAAGTTCACAATTAATTGTAACTTTATTCACTAGTGTCAAGGATACCATGTGTAAATTAACAATTAACTGTTAACTTCTTCTGTGGTGTAGCTGATTACATGTGCAATTAAAAATTAACTGTAAATTTATTCCCCGGTGCAGAGGATACTATTTGTATATTATCAATTAACTGTAACTTTATTACCTGGTGTAGAGTATACTATGTTTAAATTAACAATTACATTTAACTTTATTTCCTGTTGTAGAGTATACCATGTGTAAATTAACAGTGAACTGTAACTTATTTCCGCGGTGTAGCGGATACCATGTGTAAGTTATCAATAAACTGTAACTTTATCCCCTGGTGTGGAGGATACCATGTGTAAATTAACAATTAAATTTAACTTTATTCCCCAGTATAGAGGATACCAAGGTGTAAATTAACAATTAAATGAAATTTATTCCCCGGTGTAGACGATAACATGTGTAAATTAAAAATTTACTGTAACTTTATTCCCCGGTGTGGAGATACCAGGTGTAAATTAACAATTAACAGTAATTTAATCTCCGATGTAGAGGATATCATGTGTAAATTAACAATTAACTGTAACTTTATTCCACGGTGCAGAGGATACCATGTATAATTTTACAGTTAACTGTAACTTTGTTCCCTACTGTACAAGATACCATGTGTAAATTAACAATTAACTGTAACGTTATTCCTTGGTGTAGATTATACCATGTTAAATTAACTATTAACTGTAACTTTATTCACTGATATAGAGGATGCGATGTGTAAATTATCAATTAACTTTAACTTTATTCCCTGATGTACAGGATACAATGTATACATTGCCCATTAACTGTAACTTTCTTCACTGGTTTAAAGGATACCATGTGTAAATTAACAATTATCTGTAACTTCTTCCATGTTGTAGGGGATAATATGTTCAATTAACAATTAACTGTACCTTTACTCCCCGGTGTAGAGGATACCATGTATAAATTTACAATTAACAGTAATTTTATTCCCCGGTGCAGAGGATACCATGTATAAATTAACAAAAAAATGTAACTTTATTCCCTGGTGTACAGGATACCATGTGTAAATTAACAATTAACTGTACCTTTATTCCGCGGTGTAAAGGATACCTTGTGTAAATGTACAGTTAACTGTAACTTTTTTCCTGGGTGTAGAGGATACCGTGTGTAAACTGACAATTATCTGTTACTTTTTTCCCTGGTGTGGAGGATACCATGTGTAAATTATCAATTAACTGTAACTTTATTCCGTAGTGTAGAGGATACAATGTGTAACCTAACAATTAACTGTAACTTTATTCTGTTGTGTACAGGATACCATGTGTAAATTACCAATTACCTGTATCTTTATTTGCCGTTACAGAGGATGGCATGTGTAAATTAACAATTAACTGTAACTTTATTCCCTCCTGTACAGTATACCATGTGTAAATTAACAATTAACAATTAAATGTAACTGGTAAAATGGATAAGGGAGGACCTGTAGATGTGATGTATTTAAACATAAGAACATAAGAACATAAGAAATAGGAGCAGGAGTAGGCCAATCGGCCCCTCGAGCCTGCTCCGCCATTCAATAAGATCATGGCTGATCTGATCCTAACCGCCAATCTACTATCTATCACAGAACCATCTCCTGCATCTAACAGAATTGCACACACAAAATAGGAGCAGAATCAGGCTACACAGTCCCTGGGCCCGCTCCACTACCCACAAGGCCATGACCGATCCGAACCTAGACTCATGTCCAAATTCCTGCCCGCTCCCCGTAACCCTTAATGCCCTTTACTTCTAGGAAACTGTCTATTTCTGTTTTAAATTTAATTAATGTTGTAGCTTCTACAGCTTTTTGTGGCAGCATATTCCATGGACCTACCACCCTCTGAGTGAAGTAGTTCCTCCTCATCTCAGTTTTGAAAGAGCAGCCCCTTATTCTAAGACTATGTCCCCTAGTTCTCGTCTCACCCGTCATCGGGAACATCCTCCCCGCATCCACCCGATCCAACCCCTTCACAATCTTATATATTTCAATAAGATCGCCTCTCATTCTTCTGAACTCCAATGAGTAGAGTCCCAATCTACCCAACCTCTCCTCATATGACCACCCCCTCATCCCCTGGATTAACCGAGTGAACCTTTTTTGCACTGCCTCGAGAGCAAGGATGTCTTTCCTTAAGTAAGGACACCAAAACTGTATGCAGTATTCCAGGTGCGGTCTCACCAATACCTTGTACAACTGAAGCAATACCTCCCTATTTTTATATTCTATCCCCCTAGCAATGAAAGCCAACATTCCATTTGCCTTCTTAATCACTTGCTGCACCTGCATACTAACCTTTTGAGTTTCGTGCACCAGGACCCCCAGATCCCTTTGCACTTCAGTACTCTCCAGTTTCTTGCCATTAAGATAATAAATTGCACTAGGATTTTTCCTGCCAAAGTGCATCACCTCACACTTTCCAGTGTTGTATTCCATCTGCCAAATCTCTGCCCACTTACTTAGCCTGTCTATGTCCCCTTGCAGGTTTTTTATGTCCTCCTCACTCACTACTTTCCCTCCCATCTTAGTATCATCTGCAAATTTTGATATGTTACACTTGGTCCCTTCCTCCAAATCGTTAATATAGATTGTAAAGAGTTGGGGACCCAGCACTGACCCCTGTGGAACACCACTAGTTACTGATTGCCAGTCTGAGAATGAACCATTTATCCCAACTCTTTGCTTTCTGAAGGCTTTCGATAAGGTCTCGCATAAGAGATTAGCGTGCAAAGTTAAAGCACATGGGATTGGGGATAAGGTACTGATTTGGATAGAGAACTGGTTAGCAGACAGGAAGCAAAGACTTGGAATAAATGGGTCTTTTTCCGAGTGGCAGGCATTGACTAGTGGGGTACCGCAGGGATTGGTGCGAGGTCCCCAGCTATTCACAATATATATTAATGATCTAGCCGAGGGAAGTAGATGTATTATCTCTATGTTTGCAGAAGACACAAAGCTGGGTGGACGTGAGTGCTGTGAGGAGGATGCACAGAAACTCCAGTATGATTTGGACAGGTTGGGTGATTGGGCAGATGCATGGCAGATGTAGTATAACGTGGATAAATGCGAGGTTATCCACTTTGGTGGCAAAAACTGGAAGGCAGATTAATATCTGCACAGCAATAGATTGGGAAAAGGGGAAGTGCAACGAGATCTGGGAGTCCTTGTGCAGCAGTCGCTGAATGTTAGCATGCAGGTGCAGCAGGCGGTTAACAAGTCAAATGGTATGTTGCCCTTCATAGCGAGACGATTCGAGTACAGGAGCAAGGATGTCTTGCTGCAGTTGTACAAGGCCTTGGTGAGACCACACCTTGAGTATTGTGTGCAGTATTGGTCGCCTTATCTGAGGAAGGATGTTCTTGCCGTGGAGGGAGTGCAGCGAAGATTTCCCTGACTGATACCTGGGATGGCAGGAATGACGTTAGAAGAGAGATTGGGTCGATTTTGCTTATATTCGCTAGAGTTTAGAAGAATGAGAGGGGATCTTATTGAAACTTATACAATTCTAACTGGACTAGACAGACTAGATGTAGGAAGGATGTTCCCGATGGCGGGGGAGTCCAGAACCAGGGTTCACACTCTAAGGAAAAGATCTAAGCCATTCAGGACTGATATGAGGAGGAATTTCTTCACCCAGAGAGTGGTGAACATGTGGAATTCTCTACCACAGAAGGCAGTTGAGGCCAATTCATTAAATACATTCAAGAAGGAGAAAGATATATTTCTTAAGGTTAAAGTGATCAAGGGATATGGGGAGAAAGCAGGGACAGGGTACTGAATTTGGATGATCAGCCATGATCAGCCATGATCTTATTAAATGGCGGAGCAGGCTCGAGCGGCCGAATGGCCTACTGCTGCTCCTATCTTCTATGTTGCTATGTTTACGTCGAGGGGTCTGTTGGACTCATCTGTTGACAGGAGCTGGTTCCGGACCTGGGGCGAGGAGCTTTCTACAGCTCCATTGTCCTGTCCACCTTCATTTGAATCATATTGTACGTGTGGAGGCAAGGGCACCTCATTGGGTGGTGGTGTCCCATTAGGCACCCCTTCTTCTTCATCCCATTGGAGCGGATTCAATCTCTCTTGCTCATGATCGTGGTTTGCTGTCTTCGTGACCTGCTTGTGGGCTGAAAAAGCTTCATCTGGTATATGTGAAACCATTTGATTTTTGGGTAACTGAACCGCATATACCATTGGACAAGCTTTGTCAACAAAGTTATACGGCCCCTTGCAGTGGGGTTCAATATTTCCACTCTCGCACAGTTTCGTACCATTACCTGGCTCTCTACTTCCCACTCCTGAGTGTTACCCGGAGCCAGGTGTAATCGGTTGTGTTGGTGTACCTTCCCAATGGTGTGGGCTGTCCTCAAGTTCGGTTCTTTCAAAGTTGCCCACAGGTCACTCAGGTATTTGTCCAGAGTGACTTCTTTAATTTGTTTATCAGTCAGAGTGGGACCAACAGGTGTGTGTGGTGGTTCTCATGGGGCTCGCCGTTACCAATTCATGAGGGGAGTGCCCCGTTACTTTGGATTTGCTACGTACGTAGCCCCATAAGGATTAGTGGAAGTTTATCATCCACTTAGTGTGCTGATTGTTTAATTCCTTTCGCAGGGCCAACTTCACCGTACGGTTCATTCTTTCCACAATTCCCGATGATTGCGGGTTGTGGGTCACATGCCATTTCCCTTCAATTCCAAACAATTTCAGAGCGGCTAGCATTACCTGACCAGAACAATGAATTCCCTGACCCATCTGGAGAATACCTCTCTAAATAGGGTCTTGGCCGTCCACGAGGCTGTGGCCGACTTGCCGGAGAAGACTTCTACCCACCCGCTAATCTTGCACCATCAACACCCTTCTGTCCCCCTGATTAAAAGAATGATGCGGAGATGCCGGCGTTGGACTGGGGTGGACAAAAATGAGAAGTCGCACAACACCAGGTTATAGTCCAACAGATTTATTTAAAATTACAAGCTTTCGGAGCTGTCGCCCCTTCGTCAGGCAAAGTTACTGTGAGAGAATCTATCAGAATTCACAGAATATAAAAACACAGAGAAAATGCATAGATTAAATCTTTCCCTACATCAAAGACACACTAAGAGCACAGCCAAGACAATGAGATGTGTCCCACGGGGTCCAACGCGTCAGAACACCTGCTGGCTGCATATCCTCTCCATTTTTTGTGTTTGTTTCTTGTGTTTGTTTTTTTTTTTACAAACTGGAAAGACCGGCAACGACTTTCCAGTTTAAAAAAAAACAAACACAAGAAACAAACACAAAAAATGGAGAGGATATGCAGCCAGCTGGTGTTCTGACGCGTTGGACCCCCTGGGACACATCTCATTGTCTTGGCTGTGCTCTTAGTGTGTCTTTGATGTAGGGAAAGATTTAATCTATGCATTTTCTCTGTGTTTTTATATTCTGTGAATTCTGATAGATTCTCTCACAGTAACTTTGCCTGACGAAGGGGCGACAGCTCCGAAAGCTTGTAATTTTAAATAAATCTGTTGGACTATAACCTGGTGTTGTGCGACTTCTCATTTTTGATTAAAAGAAACAAGAGACAATCCATTGTGTCTTGCCTAGCGCCCAATTGGTTAATTCGTCACTTCCTGATGATCTCTTTCACTGTCACTGTGGAGAAACATTCACTTAAAATTCAGAACCTTAAATTTAATAATGTCCAATAATATTAAATTTCATTAATTGCTTAAAACAACTCCACACACAACAATAGCATTTCTGTTTATTCGTGGTCACGCATACATGAAATTGGTCAGAATTTTTATTTAAAAACAATTGTTGATGTGATTGCCTCGTGTCCGCAACTAGAGGCTTTCACACAATTTACATCAACCAGAATTTCTTGCATTGGAAGCAGCTCAGCAGCCTTATTTACCATACACCGTGCATTTACTCACTCCAAAACTGTCTTAGTCTGCCACGCAATTCCCCCTGTCTAATCCCTTTTATTTCTGAACTACTCTTTACTCTAGTGTGGGTTGTCTCTCCAAGTTGTCTGTGCACTTTGTATATTCTCTCTAATGCTTCATCCTGGTGGCCATACCCCTGCAAATTAGTTTCAACCTCCTCACAGCACTAATTAAACGTGAGGACATTGGTCCCAGCCCTGTCGAGCAACAAACTTCCGCCGTGAATAGGTCCCTCCTGCCCCAGAACTGTTCCCAGTGGCCCAGGAATCTAAAGCCCTCCTTCCTGCACCATTTCTCGAGCCACTCCGTTAACCTCTCTTATCTTACTGCTCCTATACTCAGTAACAAATGGTACTCGGAGTAAGCCACAGATTATTATCTTTGAGGTTCTGCTCTTTAACTTCATCCTCAGCTCCTGAAGGACCTCAACCATTTTGCTACTTACTTCATTGGTCCCAACATGGACCACGAATTCTGGCTTATGGCTTCCCCTCTCAAAATGTTCTGTAGCTGTTCAGTGACATCCTTTACACTGGCAGCAGGAAGGCAACACATCCTGTGGGACAGCGGTTGCAGAGACCCCTGTCTGTTCCCCTGACTATCGAATCGCCGATGACCACTGCATTTCTACACTTTGCAGTTTTTGCCGCACTTTGCCGTGGATGTGCTCTAGACTGCAGTCCCCCGAGGTGTCGTCGCCCTCCTGATATTCAGCATTGGATATCGGTTTGAGATGCCACTGTAGGAGTAAATTTATTACACGGTTTTAATAAGAAATGTAAAATTAAAGAATGTGCCGTAAGAAGTAAATTCGTAAATAGAGAATTGTTTCGCTGACAGTGCGATGAGTAATATCTGTGGTCAACATTGAGGCCCACCAAGGAGGTCACCAAGTCAATAATAGTACAACGATTACACAATCACCGCATGACTGGCTAGACTGGCTAGTCCGAATGGACAAATGTGAGGCAAACCGCTATGCTTGTAGTTTCGGTAGGGAATTAACATTTGAACCTAACGTATATATTATAATTAGAAATCTGTTGCTAAGGCTATGTGATTGGATGAATAATGTATAAAAGGAATCTCATACCGCTGTAATTTCGAGAAGAAGTAGTCACTAAGCCAAGGGGTTTATGACATCTTCTCCCACAGATCTTTGAACATTAATACACTGTTTGCTTGTACCTATGACACAGAGTGGAGTGAAATAATTTCTCCACAACAAATGGCGTCACGAACAGGATACTTCAGAGCTGAAAACCGCCTGTACCAGTGAACGGGGCGAGTAGTCAAATCTTTGACCGCCCAGAAATTGGGTCACTCAGAAGGGGGGTGTGTTCGGCAACGCAATATCAAACGAATCTCGTGTCTGTGACGGTAGGAAAACAGTTTATTAAAACCTAGGTGGCACATGAAGTGTTTGTAATGTATTAATAGTGGTTAAGATGATTGAAGCCTGATGTGTTATTTCGGAATGTAAATGTCTCGAGGACCCATGCTGAGTCGAAATTAAGAGCGCGATTGGGCCCCACGTGACGGCCAGAGTTAGTTGGGAATCCGAGACAGACAAAACATTTGTAAGAACCTCTCTGCTGCGTTGCGTTGCGGGATCTATTGGATGGTACTACGTGAAGAATTGTGATAATGTATTAATGGCTACAAGTGAAACATCACCTCTGAGACGAGTGAAATAAGCACCTGAGACAAGTGAAACCTTCACCTCTGAGAGCAAGATAGTTACAAGTCAGGCCGCTATCATACAAGTGGTAGACTATAGGCAGAACCTCTGAGAACGAGTTGCTAGGGCGGACGGGAACGCGATAAACTAGAGACAAAGAAGAATACATTATGGCGGCGGGCGAGGAACCAGATTGGGGCCCGCCAGGATCCATGAGTCGGCTCTACGCCGAGGACCAAAAGGGTTTTATTGATAAAATGAAGAAGGATGGATGGGATCCACTAGGAAAACCCCTGGCGCAACGGGAGTGGTGGGAGAAGCAGAAACAAAAGAAAACTAGAAAGGCAGGAATAATTTTAATACATCAGTTAATAATGATAACAAAAGGGGTTAAGACCAGTCAGATGGAAGAACAAGGAAAGAGAATAGCCGAATTAGAAAGTATAATAGAACGGATGGAATTGACAAATAGAGGGATTAGAAATGGTGAGGATAAAGAAAGGCCCCCACCGTATGCCTCGGCCCCAATCGAAAACGAAGGGGATGTTCCGGTAGTGCCGATGGCGCCCGTAATACGATACCCAGCGGCAGCCAACAGTCGATATCGGGCTTTCACGCCTCTTGAAAAACAAGCCGTTCTCAAAGATTTGGGAACCCTCAAACCCCGTAGTCAGAACGCCGAGTTCTGGGGAAACCTAGAGGGAATGTGGGACATCCATGATTGACACTGTAAGGATATCCATCAGTTAGTTAGGGCATCATGCCCAGCCGACAAATGGAGAAGTGTAAACCCCGCTGTAGGCATGCAGGATGGAGCATGGGCAGATGCAGTGGCTGCGGGGGCCGCACAGGCGGCACAACAAGCAGCATTTGGGCCTTTTAAAATCGCAGTAGAAGCAGCACTTGGGGGTCCTACTATAAATTGGGGAAAAATCCAATCAGTAAAACAATCAAAGGGAGAATCTAGTAGTGAGTATGGAGAACAATTGTTTGATGCTTATTGTGAATCGTCAGGGCAAGCAAATCCACAGCGAACAGACCAGTCCTTTATCCAGCTGTTTAAGGACGGACTCTCATCGGCACACCAAGCCATCCTAGAGTTGGGAGTGTTGGTCGCCCCTACATACGATTTCGCGGTTCAATGGGCATGTCAGACAGATGCTAAGGGACCTGAACCCACAGGGAAGGGAGGTGTAAAAATCAAACAGGAGAAGGTAGCAGTAGGGCAGGCATCGCAATCATACAGGAGGATCCAGGGGAGCTGTTATACTTGTGGAAAAATGGGACATATGGCAATGGACTGCAGGAGTGGAAAAGGGGGGCGATGTGACTACTGTGGTAAGCTAGGACACCAGAGTCACAACTGTTGGCAGAAGAAAGGACACGTGGACCAGACACAGGGCGCTTATCTCCGTCCGGAGGATAAGAGGGACTTTATGGAGTACCTCAAGACAAAGGGAAAGGGTCAATGACGGGAGGCGGCCCCAGCAATGGGAGGCTCGGATAACCGAGCCTACGTGGCGGCATTATTGGGGGGCCAACCGTGTGAAATGCTAGTTGACACCGGAGCATCAGTATCTTTAATTGATTTACCCTTTCCGACAACTACGGAATATATATATAGTAGGACTGGGCGGGACAAAAATTAAGGCCTATAAAAGTGAAGTACAAATGTTAGAGTTAACAGGGAAACTCCTTCCCGCACACTTTTACGTGTGTCCAAACAACGAAGGCACCATATTAGGAATAGATCTGCTAAAAGAATTCAATATATTGGTGGACTCCGCGCAAAATAAGATAGTTTGTTCCCAAGTTAGCATAGATAAACCATGCACCAACCTGGCAAAGGTAGGAAGCGCAACATCCTTAAGCAGGGATTGGGAATTAGAACGGACACCATAAGGGGCCATATGCCAGATCATGGACGGGGTTTGGGCAAAGACAAAACAAGACACCGGACAGGTAAAAATAGAGCCAATCATGGTTCCAGGTCCGGAGCACAAGCCCCATAAGCAATACCCCATTAAACCCGAAGCACGGGGAGCAGTACAAGGCATAGTGCGTGAGCTGGAAGAGAAAGGCATAATTAGGATTACCGAAAGCAGAACCAACTCGCCCATATGGCCAGTTCCCAAACCAGATAAGTCATTCCGACTGACTATTGATTACACCGAATTAAACAAGGTGACGCCCAAATTACATCCAATAGTGGCGAGCCCATCCACAATCTTACACACGTTGAACCCAGAGCATAAGATTTTTACAGTTTTGGACATAGCTAATGGATTTTGGTCCTTACACTTGGATCCTGAATCCCAATATAAATTTGCCTTCACCGTAGGGAATAGACAATACACATGGACTCGACTGCCCCAGGGGTTCCATAATAGCCCGGCGATATTCCACCGGATAATGTGTTCACTGCTGGAAAAAGCAGACATCGCCCCGTATCGCAGTACTGTTTTGCAATACGTGGATGATCTGCTAATTGCCTCAGAAGACGAGCGCGGACATGCGGCCGCCCTAACCGTAAGTTTACAAAAATAACAACAGAAAACGCTGGAAAAACTCAGCAGGCCAGGCAGCATCCGTGGAGAGAGAAAGAGAGTTAACGTTTCAGGTCGATGAGCTTTCATCAGAACTGGGAAGAGCCGGAAATCAAATAGATTTAAGGCCAGGGTAAAGCTGGGAAAAGGGGGAGGGGATAAAGGAACAAAGGTGGAGATGAAGAGACATTAAGAGACATTAAGAGATATGCAAGGCTAGAGGTGGTGTTAATGTGACAGATTAAGGCTGAATGAAGTGTGAAATCCACTGGCAGAATGAAGGACAGCCGCCAGCTTCTAGGAGGAAAAAAAAGTGGGGGGGGACAAATAAAAGGGTGGATAAAATAAAATATAAATGTGATTGGAGCTGAGGTTATGATCTAAAATTGTTGAACTCGATATTGAGTCCAGAGGGCTGTAGCGTGCCTAAACGAAAGATGAGGTGCTGTTCCTCGAGCTTACGCTGAGCTTCCGTGGAACAGTGTAATAGGCCGAGGACGGTGAGGTCAGAGTGGGAGTGAAGGGGTGAATTAAAGTGACAGGCCACCGGGAGCTCGGGGTCCCCCGTACGGACTGAACGGAGGTGTTCCGCAAAGCGTTCACCCAATCTGCGTTTGGTCTCCCCAATGTAGAGGAGTCCACATCGTGAGCAGCGAATACAGTATACTAAATTGCAGGAAGTACAAGTAAATCGCTGTTTCACCTGGAAGGGGTGTTTGGGGCCCTGGACAGTGGGAAGAGGGGAGGTATAAGGGCATGTGTTGCATCTCCTGCGCGTGCACGGGAAGGTGCCGGGCGAAGGGGAAGGGGTGCTGGGGGTGGTAGAGGAGTGGACAAGGGTGTCGCGGAGGGAGCGGTCCCTACGGAATGCTGAAAGTGGAGGTGAGGGGAAGATGTGTTTGGTGGTGGGATCACGCTGGAGGTGGCGGAAATGGCGGAGGATGATCCGTTGAATGTGGAGGCTGGTGGGGTGAAAGGTGAGGACAAGGGGAACCTATCGTGGTTCCGGGAGGGAGGGGCAGGGGTGAGGGCAGATGTGCGGGAGATAGAACGGACACGGTCGAGGGCCGTGTCGACCACGGTAGAGGGGAATCCTCGGTTGAGGAAAAAGGAAGACATGTCGGAAGCACTGGTATGGAAGGTGGCATCATCAGAGCAGATGCGGCGGAGACGGAGAAACTGGGAGAATGGAATAGAGTCCTTACAGGAGGCGGGGTGGGAGGAAGTGTAGTCCAGGTAGCTGTGGGAGTCGGTGGGCTTGTAGTGAATGTTAGTCAATAACCTATCCCCAGAGATGGAGATGGAGAAGTCGAGGAAGGGAAGGGAAGTTTACAGACCTTAGAGAAAGGGGGGTTTAAGGTAAATCCTAAGAAAGCCCAAATTGGACAAGGTGAGGTTACATACCTGGGACAACAAATATCACAGGGAGTTAGAACAATGCATAGCGACCGTCAGAAGGCAATACAAGAGATGCCCCGACCGGTCTGAGTTAGAGGGATTAGGAAAGTTTTGGGCCTCTTTATTTACAGTAGGAACTTCATACCTAACTTTGCGGCAATAGCAGAACCAATACAAAGATTAGTAGAAGGGGAAAATCCGGGTAATGCCCTTATCAAATGGGGTCCGGAACAAGAGGAAGCATAACGGAACCTAAAACGGGCGTTAGTATCAGCCCCCGGTCTCGGACTTTCCAATAGAAAAGGACGTTCCACATTTACTGTGAGAATGATGGGGTATTTTATGCTGCGGTAATAACCCAGCATCATGGCGATAAAAGACGACCGGTAGCGTATTACTCTACTCAACAGTCACCTGTAGTTACAGGCATGTCACGATGTGTGGCAGCACTAGACTGTGCAGCGTGGGCTGTGAAAGTTAGTGAACCCACGGTAATGACTGCAGATAACATCTTACACACCAAACATACATTGGTGGAAATGTTAAATAATAACAAACTACGGTCAGTGTCCAACATGCGAAGAGCACGTTGGGAAGCAGTTGTATTACCCAGGGATGGATCAATAAATATCATTAGAGACATAGGGGAAAATCCGGCGGAAGGCATTCTGGGAACGGGAGAGCCTCTTGAATGCACTGAAATAGACGATGAGGCCGATTACGACCTCTTAGATGACGAACCACTGGAAGAGGCACAATTAACCCTATATCTAGACGGTTCTCAAAAATACATAGACGGGTCACCCAGGACGGGGTGGGCAGTAGTTAATGAAAAGGGACAAACGTTGGCATCAGGTAGAATAGATGGTGGACTATCGGCTCAGGTGGCGGAGCTAGTTGCACTGACAGAAGCCCTAAATTTGGCAAAAGGACAGACGGCAAATATCTATACGGATAGCAGATCTGCATTTGGGGTAGTGCATGATTACATGACAGCTTGGGGGAGACGAGGATTTGTCACAACAGGAGGAGATCACATTAAACATCAACAAAGAATGGAAGACCTTTTGAAGGCCGCAAAGGCTCCCACACGAGCGGCAGTAGTAAAGATAAAAGCCTATCAGAAGGTAAAAATGAGAAGTCGCACAACACAAGGTTATAGTCCAACAGTTTTATTTGAAATCACAAGCTTTCGGAGCTTACGTGGCCCCTTCCTCAGGTGAAGTAAAGAAATACAGAGTCGACAAAGCATATATAGATAGAGAACAATGCATGTGTAACTTACAATGGCAGACAACTACATTTAAATTATCCTGACTGTTTATCTGCCGAGGTGTGACAAAAGGCAATCAGGTCAGCCAGGAAGGTACAACATCAAAGACATAGCAAGATACAACTGAGACAATGAGGTGAAGTCACAGGGGGTCTAATGTGTCAAAAGCCGCAGTCGGTATGGGAAACGATAAACTTAAAAATTTTTACTTTTTTACTGGGAATCACATCTGTGAACAAGCCAACGACGACTCGAGTCTGGATCACGTCATGTATCGTGACATAACCCCAAGATCCCTGTTGAGGCCGTCCTCTTGAGTGCGGAACTTGGCTATCAGTTTCTGCTCGATGATTTTGCGTTGTCGTGTGTTTCTAAGGCCGCCTTGAAGAACGCTTACCCGCAGATCCGAGGCTGAATGTCCTTGACTGCTGAAGTGTTCCCCGACTGGGAGGGAACACTCCTGCCTGGTGAATGTTGCGCGGTGTCCGTTCATACGTTGTCTCAGTGTCTGCATGGCCTCGCCGATGTACCATGCCGCGCGCGGTGCATTCTTTCCTGCAACGTATGAGGTAGACAACGTTGGCCGAGTCACATGAGTATGTACCATGTACCTGGTGGGTAGTGTCCTCACGTGTGATGATGATATCTGTGTTGATGATCTGGCATGTCTTGCAGAGGTTGCCGTGGCAGGGTTGTGTGGTGTCGTGGTCGCTGTTATCCTGAAGGCTGGGTAATTTGCTGCGAACGATGGTACTTCTGAGGTTAGGCAGCTGTTTGAAGGCAAGTAGTGGAGGCGTGGGGATGGCCGTAGCGAGGTGTTCGTCGTCATCGATGACATGTTGAAGGCTGCGAAGAACATGGCGCAGTTTCTCCGCTCCGGGGAAGTACTGGACGACGTAGGGTACCCTGTTGGTTGTGTCCAGTGTTTGCCTTCTGAGGAGGTCTATGCGATTTTTCGCTGTGGCCCGTCGGAACTGTCGATCGATGAGTCGAGCGTCATATCCCATTTTTACGAGGGCGTTTTTCAGCCTCCGTAGGTGTCCATCGCGTTCCTCCTCGTCTGAGCAGAGCCTCTGCATTCGCAGGGCTTGTCCATAGGGGATGGCTTCTTTAACGTGGTTAGGGTGGAAGCTGGAGAAGTGGAGCATCGTGAGGTTGTCTGTGGGCTTGCGGTAGAGTGAAGAGCTGAGGTGTCCGTCTTTGATGGAGATTCGTGTGTCCAGGAATGAAACCGATTCTGAGGAGTAGTCCATGGTGAGTTTGATGGTGGGATGGAACTTGTTTATGTTATCGTGTAGTCTTTTCAGTGATCCTTCGCCATTAGTCCAAAGGAAGAAAATGTCGTCGATGTATCTGGTGTACAGCGTTGGCTGGAGGTGCTGTGCAGCGGAGAAGTCTTGCTCGAACTTGTGCATGAAGATGTTGGCGTATTGGGGTGCGAATTTGGTCCCCATGGCTGTTCCGTGTGTTTGGGTAAAAAAATGGTTGTCGAAGGTGAAGACATTGTGGTCAAGGATGAAGCGGATGAGTTGTAGGATGGCGTCTGGAGATTGGCTGTTGTTGGTGTTGAGTACTGAGGCTGTCGCAGCGATGCCGTCATCGTGGGGGGATACTGGTGTAGAGTGCCGATACGTCCATCGTGGCGTGGAGTGTTCCTGGTTCAACTGGTCCGTGGGTGCTGAGTTTCTGTAAGAAGTCTTGGTGTCACGGCAGAAGCTGGGGGTTCCCTGTACGATGGGTTTCAGGATACCCTCGACGGATCCAGAGAGGATCTCACACAGGGTTCCGTTGCCTGATACAATAGGACGTCCGGGTGTGTTGGCTTTGTGTATCTTTGGGAGGCAGTAGAAGTCTCCCACGCGGGGAGTACGTGGGATGAGAGCGCGTAGAATGCTTTGAAGGTCTGGATCGAAGGTCTTGATCAGTCTATTGAGTTGGCGTGTGTGCTCTTTGGTCGGATCTGCGGGTAACTGTCTGTAGTGTTCTAGGTTGTCCAGTTGTCGGTATGCTTCTTTACAATAGTCCATTCTGTTCTGTATGACGATGGCTCCTCCTTTGTCCGCTGGTTTGATGACGATGTTGCGGTTGGTCTTGAGAGCGTGGATGGCGTTGCGTTGTGCTCGGGTGACATTCTGGACTGTCTTGTGAGTGCGGCTGATGAATCTGGCGTTGATGCATCTCCTGACAGCTTGAGCATACATGTCAAGCTTGGGGCATCGACCCTCCGGAGGGGTCCAGTTTGACTCTTTTTTCTTCGGTTGCTGCACTGCGAGTCCCTCTGTCTGCTGTTCTGGATCATTGATTGTCTCATTGGGTTTGTGCAAGAAAAAAGAGTCAAATTGAACCCCTCCGGAGGGTCGCTGCCCCAAGCTTAACATGTATGTTCAAGCTGTCAGGAGATGCATCAACGCCAGATTCATCAGCCGCACTCACAAGACAGTCCAGAATGTCACCCGAGCACAACGCAACGCCATCCACGCTCTCAAGACCAACCGCAACATCGTCATCAAACCATCGAACAAAGGAGGAGTCATCGTCATACAGAACAGAATGGACTATTGCAAAGAAGCATACCGACAACTGGACAACCTGGAACACTACAGACAGTTACCCGCAGATCCGACCAAAGAACACACCCGCCAACTCAATAGACTGATAAGGACCTTCGATCCAGACCTTCAAAGCATCCTACGCGCTCTCATCCCACGTACTCCCCGTGTGGGAGACTTCTACTGCCTCCCAAAGATACACAAAGCCAACACACCCGGACGTCCTATCGTATCAGGCAACGGAACCCTGTGTGAGAACCTCTCTGGATACGTCGAGGGCATCCTGAAACACATCGTACAGGGAACACCCAGCTTCTGCCGTGACACCACAGACTTCTTACAGAAACTCAGCACCCACGGACCAGTTGAACCAGGAACACTCCTCGCCACGATGGACGTATCGGCACCCTACACCAGTATCCCCCCACGATGACGGCATCGCTGCGACAGCCTCAGTAATCAACACCAACAACAGCAAATCTCCAGACGCCATCCTACAACTCATCCGCTTCTTCCTTGACCACAATGTATTCACCTTCGACAACCATTTTTTTACCCGAACACACGGAACAGCCATGGGGACCAAATTCACACCCCAATATGCCAACATCTTCATGCACAAGTTCGAGCAAGACTTCTTTGCTGCACAGGACCACCAGCCAACGCTAAACACCAGATACATCGAGGACATTTTCTTCCTTTGGACCCATGGTGAAGGTTCACTGAAAAGACTATACGATAACATAAACAAGTTCCATCCCACCATCAAACTCACCATGGACTACTCCTCAGAATCGGATTAATTCCTGGACACACGAATCTCCATCAAAGACGGAAACCTCAGCACTTCACTCTACCGCAAGCCCACGGTCAACCTCACGGTGCTCCACTTCTACAGCTTCCAACCTAACCACGTTAAAGAAGCCATCCCCTATGGACAAGCCCTGCGAATACACAGGATCTGCTCAGACGAGGAGGAAGGCGATGGACACCTACGGACGCTGAAAAACGCCCTCGTAAAAATGGGATATGACGCTCGACTCATCGATCGACAGTTCCGACGGGCACAGCGAAAAATCGCATAGACCTCCTCAGAAGGCAAACACGGGACACAACCAACAGGGTACCCTACGTCGTCCAGTACTTCCCTGGAGCGGAGAAACTACGCCATGTTCTTCGCAGCCTCCAACATGTCATCGATGACGACGAACACACTTCGCTAAGGCCATCCCCACGCCTCCACTACTTGCCTTCAAACAGCCGCCTAACGTCAGAAGTACCATCGTTCGCAGCAAATTACCCAGCTTTCAGGATAACAGCGACCACGACACCATACAACCCTGCCACGGCAACCTCTGCAAGACATGCCAGATCATCAACACAGATATCATCATCACACGTGAGGACACTACCCACCAGGTACATGGTACATACTCATGTGACTCGGCCAACGTTGTCTACCTCATACGTTGCAGGAAAGAATGCACCGCGGCATGGTACATCGGCGAGACCATGCAGACACCGAGACAACGTATGAACGGACACCGCGCAACAATCACCAGGCAGGAGTGTTCCCTCCCAGTCGGGGAACACTTCAGCAGTCAAGGACATTCAGCCTCGGATCTGCGGGTAAGCGTTCTCCAAGGCGGCCTTAGAAACACACGACAACGCAAAATCATCGAGCAGAAACTGATAGCCAAGTTCCGCACTCATGAGGACGGCCTCAACCGCGATCTTGGGTTTATGTCACGATAAATGACGTGATCCAGACTCGAGTCGTCGTTGGCTTGTTCACAGATGTAATTCCCAGTAAAAAAGTAAAAATTTTAAAGTTGATCGTTTCCCTTACCGACTGCGGCTTTTGACACATTAGACCACCTGTGACTCCACCTCATTATCTCAGTTGTATCTTGTTATGTCTTTGATGTGGTACCTTCCTGGCTGACCTGATTGCCTTTTGTCACACCTCGGCAGATAAACAGTCAGGATAATTTAAATGTAGTCGTCTGCCTTTGTAAGTTACACATGCATTGTTCTCTATCTATATATGCTTTGTCGACTCTGTATTTCTTTACTTCACCTGAGGAAGTGGCCACGTAAGCTCCGAAAGCTTGTGATTTCAAATAAAACTGTTGGACTATAACCTGGTGTTGTGCGACTTCTCATTTTTGTCCACCCCAGTCCAACACCGGCATCTCCGCATCATGACCACTATCAGAAGGTAGAGAACCCTCAACAGGAGGGAAACCGAGCAGCAGATCTAGAAGCACAACAAGCATTAAAACAACAAATAATTATAGGAAACCTAAGCAGTGCACAGGTGGAAGAAATAGCTATTAGGAAATTACACAAAGA
The DNA here is from genome assembly GCA_030390025.1 of Squalus acanthias. NCBI lineage: Eukaryota > Metazoa > Chordata > Chondrichthyes > Squaliformes > Squalidae > Squalus > Squalus acanthias. The sequence goes on along the minus strand of JASTWF010000125.1, from coordinate 286,738 downwards.
GACCCAAGAAGGGGAGAAACAGGAATGGTACCGCACAGGAGGTGGATCAGACAAGGAAGCTATATGGCGGAAAAACGGGATGGTGATAGCCCCTGCATGTATCAGGCAGATGCTCTTAGAACTACACCATGGAGACGTCCATACAGGAAGAGGGCCGATGATTGACCTAATAAGTAAAGAATGGTGGTGGCCTGGGTTGGGAAGAGAGGTGGCAAAATATTGCCAGCGGTGTATTGCATGTGCCCAGCACAACCCAGGACGACCTGTTAAGTACGGATGGCCCACCAACCACGGCCGAGGGGCCCATGGGAAAATATACAAATAGACTTCACCGGACCCCTCCCCACATCAAGGGGTAAGAAGTATTGCCTGGTAATAATAGATCAGTTTACGAGGTGGGTTGAGGCATTCCCAACTCGGAACTGTACTGCCACTACCGTGGCACGAATAATGGCAGAGGAAATAATTCCCAGGTGGGGAATACCGATAAAAATTGACTCAGATCAGGGAACTCACTTTACGGGAGCAGTAGTGAAGAATATATGCAAGTGGATGAGCATAAAGCAGAAATTCCACATTCGGTACCATCCCCAAAGTTCTGGAATGGTGGAACGAATGAACCGAACCTTGAAAACAGCCTTAGCTAAGGCTTTAGGGGACAAACATCAACAGTGGGTAGATGTGTTACCAGCAGTTTTAATGAAACTAAGAGCCACCCCAACCCGAACAACGGGCTTATCACCATATGAGCTAATGACGGGGAGGGCAATGCAACTCCCCCATGGCATAATAACTGGATGAGAGGATGTGGGTCCACTAAAGGATAAGCTCCGAAGGTATGTCCTCGAATTAAGCAGTCAATTAAAGGAAATGAGGCAGCAAACGCTGGACAGACAGGAAGAAAAGCATAAGGATTTAGAATTTACCGCGCTCCCATATATCCCTCCAGCCGGGACTCAGGTAATGGTTAAAGGTTTACCAGGGAAACCCGGGTTTGCCCCAAAATGGTTATGACCATATCAGCTTCTAATTAGTGGAGATACGTGTGCTTGCATTGATATGAAGGGCATGGGACTATGGAAGCACTGGACACAGCTAAACGTCTATGACCCTTCACCAATTTAAGAATGGCTACACCAGAGCAAGTACCTTTCGTGAGAAGTGAAGAATACGCTAGACAATACAATGAATGGGAGTGGGTGATAGTACGAAAGTTGGTATGGACAATATGCATTGTCATAATGGGATACACCATGGGATGTATCGTGAAACATGTATGGTAACGATCCCATCGACTCCAACCGGTCGAGCAGGAGGAGGGAATCCAAATGATTATTATCGAGGAACCAGCCTAATGATAGTATTCTATTCACCCCCACAGCAAAATAGAATCTACCAGCAACAAAGCGGTTCGGTTGGCGATATAGCCTTTGGGACATTGTTAACATAAAGTGATAAGATGAACGTGTTATGCAATATCATATGCAGTTTGTTAATTTGTATAATCCTAATATGTAGTTTCGGGATTACTCAGACGAGAGTACCCCCACGGGCCAAAAGAGAGTTACGGGTAAACACCTTTTTATATATGTCATACACATATGCCAAGAGAGTTGATGTTGCCAGATGTTGGGTCTGCGCCCATGTCCGCACACACTCGGAGGAAGGAGTCCCCCTACAACCAATCCCACTTAGTGATGAGGAGACGGTCAGTTGGATGTTTGGAGTTAGAGCAGGATGCACAAGTGTCGGCTGTTATGAAGCTGAAACAGACAGCAGCACTATAGCAAAGTTCCAACGTCATGGGTACGACCCAGAATATTGTAGTGGGTGGACACAGTCAACATATAACGATTCCTATCTACCACCGTTCCTGATAACGAGGAGTGAGAAGAGAAAAGGGGGGGGGGACTATGTCTCGTAAAGAGGGGTCGACTGACAGATCCTATTGTGGGCTACAGTGACTGTACATATAATATTGCCCTGCCTGATGAAACAGGTAGTGTGAAACTCCCGTCACTAAACGAAAGCAGTGATTTTTCAGTACAATGGGACCCTCCAGAGATAAATAAGTATAATCCCTACAACGGGACTCATTTCGTGTGCGGTCATAGGGCCTATCCCTAGTTGCCTCGAGAATGGTCGGGTTCTTGTTATCTGGTTTATGTCGTACCCTACCTACATCAGATGGGTTCACTGAAGGACCTCCATGGGAGAACCAGACGAGCCATCACGGAGACCGAAAGATTCTGGGCAATTGCGTTCCCCTGGTATGGAGCGGGTAAATTGGCAAGGGAATCCATTAACCTCGCCTCCGTCTTGGAGCAGGTGGCCAGCGATACAGCTGAAGCCCTAGTTTTGGTTAATGCAGAGATGGTAGCCCTCCGCACAGTAGCTCTACAAAATCGAATGGCCCTTGACTATGTATTGGCCGACAAAGGGGGAACGTGTGCCCTAACAGGTACAGAATGTAGTACCTACATACCAGATAACTCCGAACCAATAACTAATGTGGCAGAACACCTACAGGAGGAAGTAAATAAATTAAAACAACCTCCGGCATCCACCCTTTGGGGCTGGGCAACTGGATGGTTGGGATCACTCGGGACATCAGTAGTACAAGGATTGATTTTGTTCTTTGTTATAATATTAAAGATGTATGGTCTGGTCCTATTGTTAAAATGCTGTTGCGCTCAAATGTCACGGTCTTCTGTAAGTGACATGATGGTTAATCAAGTGACACCCAGAGTGAGAGATGTATGGATATGAGTCCCTATACAAGAATGTCACAGTCTGACTGATGGACTGTGAGCTCCTGGAATGTAAACGTATCTACTTACATTACCAGAAATCCGTATGATGGTGGTTCCCTGTCACAAAGGAGTTTTGGTCAGGGACCAACAGCAGGAATTGTAGGAGTAAAAATTTATTACAGGGTTTTAAACAGAAATGTAAAATTAAAGAATGTGCCGTAAGAGGTAAATTCGTAAATAGAGAATGGTTTCGCTGACAGTGCGATGAGTAATGTCTGTGGTCAACATTGAGGCCCACCAAGGAGGCCACCAAGGCAATAAAAGTACAACGATTACACAATCACCGCATGACGGGCTAGACTGGCTAGTCCGAATGACAAATGTGAGGCAAACCGCTATGCTTGTAGTTTCGGTAGGGAAGTAACATTTGAACCTAACGTACATATTATAATTAGAAATTTGTTGCTAAGTCTATGTGTTGGATGAATAATGTATAAAAGGAATCTCATACCGCTGTAATTTCGAGAGGAAGCAAGTCACTAGATGGCTCTTCTACCAGAGATCTCTGAATATTAATAAACTGTTTGCTTGTACCTATCAACACAGACTGGAGTGAAGTAATTTCTCCACAACAGTCCTTTAGGGAAGGAAATCTTCCGTCCTTACCTAGTCTGGCCTATATGTGACTCCAGACCCACAACAATGTGGCTGACTCTTAACTGCCCTCTGAAATGGCCCAGAAAGCCACTCAGTTGACCAATCTACGACACAGTCAGCACTGTGGGAAAACGTTCGTCACAAGGACTGCAGCGGTTCATAAGGCAGCTCAAGTGCAATTAGGGATGGGCAATAAATGTCGGCCTTGCCAGCGACGCCCACTTCCCGTGTATGAATTAAAAAAGCTGAAAAAAACCGAGTATCTAATCATTATTACATTGCTGCTTGTGGGAGCTTGCTGTGTGCAGATGGACTGCTGCATTTACCACATTACAACAGTGACTACACCTCAAAAGTACTTGATTGTCTGTGAATCTCTTTAGGATGTCTGAAGGTCGTGAAAGGCGCTATATAAATGAAAGTCTGTCTTTCGATCAGAGCCAGGCTATTCGTACCATTCATCTACGTCTACTCTTTCGATGAGCCATACAATTATTACCACTCCCTCACTGTTTCCCCATATCCCTGCAATTATTCTCCTTCAAGCATTTATCCAGTTCCCTTTTGAAGACTACTATTGAATCTGTACCCACCACCCTATCAGGCAGTGAATTCCAAATCCTAACCACTCGCTGTGTGAAAATGTTTTAGCTCATGTCGCCTCTGGTTCTTCTGCCAATCACCTTAGATCTGTGCCCTCTGGTTGTTGACCCTTCATGCTTTGTAAACAGTTTCTCTTTATTTACTCTGTGTAAATCATTCATGATTTTAAACACCTTCATCAAATCTCCTCTTAGCACTCTCTGCACCAAGGTGTACAACCCGAGCTTCTGCAATCTATCCACGCAATTGTAGTCCATCATACCTGGAAACGTTCTGGTGAATCTCTTCTGTACCCTCTCCAAAGCCTTTACGTCCTTTTTAAAGTGTGGTGACCAGAATTGGACACAATACTCCAGCTGGGGCCGAACTAGTGTTTTTAACAGGTTTAACATAAATTCCTGGCTTTTGTACTCTGTGCCTCTATTTATAAAGCCCAGGATCCTGTCTGCTTTATTAAATGATTTGGTAACCTTTACAGCCACTTTCAAAAACTTGTGCACAAACACCCCCAGGTATCTCTGTTCTTGCACCTAATTTATTATTATAATATTTAGCTTGTACTGTCTCGCCTCATTTTTCCGAACAAAATGTATCACCTCACACCTTTCTGCGTTGAATTACATCTGCCACGTGTCCGCCAATTCCATTGACTGTCTATATCCTCTTGAAGTCTATTACCAGCCGCCTCACTGGTTACTACACTTCAAAGTTTCTGTCATCTGCAAATCTCGAAAATGTGCCCTTTACCCCCAACTCCAATCATTAATTGTATCAAAGCAGCAGTGGTCTTAGTACGGAACCACGGGGAAAACCACGGGATACCTACCTCCAGTCCGAAAGACAGCGACTCATCACAACTCTCTGTTTTTATCTAAAAGCCAATTTTATATCAATGCTGCTACTGCCCCTTTTATCCCATGGGCTTCCATTTTGCAATCAAGCCTGGTTCTTTACCGAACGCCTTTTCAAAGTCCATATACACAACACCAACTGCACTGCCCTCATCCCCCCTCTCTGTTAACTAAACAAAAAACTCAATTAGGTTAGGCAAAAATGATTTGCCCTTAACAAATCCGCGCTGGCTCTCCTTTATAAGTCCAGACTTTTCAAGTTTCTGTTAATTTTCACCCGGATTATTGTTTCTAAAAGCTTCACCAGCACTGACATTAAACTGATTGGTCTATAATAGTCAGGTTTTTCCTTATCCCATTTCTTAAACAAGGGAGTAAAATTTGCAATCCTGCATTCCAAAGAGCGATATCAATAAAAAATTATATTTTGGCACTGAGCCAAAGGAGATATCAAGGTAGATTACAAAAAGCTTGATCAAAGATTTAGGCTTTAAGCTGCATCTTAACAGAGGAACGAGAGGTGGAGAGGCGGAGATGTTTAGGGAGGGAATTCCAGAGTTTAGAGAGAAGGCAGCTAAAAGCACAGTCTCCAATGGTGGAGCGATTAAAATCGACGATGCAAAAGAGGCCACAATTGAATGAGCACAGATAACTTGGAGGCTTTTAGGACGTGAGGAGGTTACAGAGATAGGGAGGGGGGAGGGCATTGAGGTATTTGAAAACAGCGATGAGGATTTTAAAATTGAGGCATTGCAGGCCCGGGAGACAGTGAAGGCCAGCGAGCACAGAGGTAATGGTTGCATGCGATTTGGAGCGAGATAAGTTGCTGGCAGCAGATTTTTAGCAGGGTAAAATGCGGGAGGCCAAACCAGGAGAACATTGCAATAGTCAAGTCTGGAGGTAACAAAACCATGGATGAGGGTTTCAGCAGCAGATGATCTGAGGCAGGTTCGGAGTCGAGCGATGTTACGGTGGTGGAAGTAGGCTGTCTTGGTGATGGTGCAGTTATGTGGTCAGAAACTCATCTCGGGGTCAAAAACAAGGACAAGGTGTTGAACTGTCTGGCTTAGACTAAGACACTTGCCAGGGATGGAAACTTTGGCCAGGGAGTTTGTGCCGGGGACCAAAAGCTTCAGTCTTCCCAATATTTAGTTGGAGAAAATTGCTGCTCATCCAAGACTGGATGTTGGGGAAGAAGTGAGACGAATCAGAGAGAGTGGACGGATCGAGAGAGGTGGTGGTGAGGTAGAGCTGAGTGTCGTCAACATACGTATGGTACCTGATGTTGTGTTTTCAGATGATATCGTCAAGATGTAGCATGTAGCTGAGAAGTAGAAGTGGGCCAAGAATAGATGCTTGCGGGACTCCAGAGGTAACAGTGCGGGAGTGGGAAGAGAAGCCATTGCAGGTGATTCTCTGACTACGATTAGATAGTTAAGAATGAAGCAATCCAGGGAAGTACAATCCAGCTGGAAGACGGAGGAGAGTCATTCGAAGAGGATAGTGTGGTCCACTGATTCGAAGCTTGCTGATAAGTCGAGAAGGATGAGGAGGGATAGGTTATCAAGGTCAAACTCAGAAAGAATGGCTTTTGTGACTTTGATACGGGGTGTTCCACTTGTAGAGCCGGAAATCTGATTGGATGGATTCAAACCTGAAATTGCTGGAAAGTTTAGCAGTCATTTTGAAAGTGACGGAACCCTCAATGTCATTGAAGGGGCAGGGTTTTTGGAGATGGGGCGGTAGTTTGCAAGGACAGCGGGATCAAGCAAAGAGTTTTTGAGGATAGGGCTGATGACAGCAGATATGAAAGTGGGGACAACAGCTAAGGAGAGGTAACCTTTATCAATATCAGTGAACATGGGACCCAGGAAGGGAAGTTTACCGATCAACAATTTGTTCGGAATAGGATCGAGGGAGCCGAATGTGGGTCTCAGGAACAAGATGATGTCGGAGGGAGCATTGCTGGAGATGAGATTGAATCTTGAGAAATACGTGAGGTTATTGCTAGGGCAGGGGGTAAAACGTGGGGAATTTTGTCCCGGTGGGCTTGGGGGAGGGAGAGAAGCAGCAGAGGCAGCTGAACGGATGGTCTCTGTCTTTGAACAAAAAGCCCATCAGCTTCTTGGAATTATTGTCGGAGGTGCGGGTTGAGGAGCTGAGGGAGGGTGGTTTAAGAAGACAGTTTGCAGTGGAGAAGAGACGTTGGGGATTATCTTTGCTTTCCTGGATGATCTTTGAAAGGTGATAACTTTTAGCGAGAGGGAGTATAACCCGATAATGCTTAAACTGTTCCAGCCAGGTCTGGTAATGGATAATTAAACCAAGTGTACGGCAAAGACGGTCAAATCTGCATCTATTGGAGCCGGCGCAGACTCGATGGGCCGAATGGCCTCCTTCTGTGCAGTACTATTCTATCTATGAGATGAGGGGTATAAAAGGGGGAATGGTTACTGCAAGAGAGAGTAACAGTTCAATGAGGACAAGGGCATTAACTGTGATGGAGAGGCTGTGATTTAGCAAATCTGCAGAAATGTCCAGAGGAACGGCAGGCCAGGCTAATTTTGGGTAATATTATTTGGTCAATGACTACACTTGAAGTTATACATATATGATTCTCATCTACTAAATATCTTTAAATATCAGCCTTTCGTACATCGCCCCACCTCGAGGATGAAATGTTTTAAACATTGATTCCTCGACTACTTCAATCTATTCTCTGACCAGCGTTGCTGCAAATCGGAGTCCTCTAATTGAGGGGAACGGAGCGCTTCTCAAATGAGGTTTTATCCCCCTTTTCATTATAGGCCTGGGTGTTAACTATGACACTCACAGGGGCCTACCACCTATCCACATGGATGGAGGACACCCCGGAGTCTCCTCAACCATCATGTCGGCCGTGCTGATATGTCTTGCCTTCTAGTACGTCCCAGTCTATCATTTCTCCTCCGCCCGCTGCTCTATTGCTGCATCATATGATCTGGCAGTAACGGCCCTGATCTGACCCCTTAATTAAATTCAATTCACTGTTCCGGTATTCCAATTCTGCCCCGCCTGGGATATCCTGTTTCTTCTCTCATTCCTGATGTAACCCCGCCTGGGGTCTCCTCTACGTTGCTTCAGATCTTCTCTTTCTGTGTGCTCAATTAATTTGTTAGTGCTGTTTAGTCATAGGCATGAGTACCCAATTGGCTTATATATCAAAGTCTTCCTACATGGGTTAAATATATCAAATACACTATCATTACAAGCTGCAGAACTACCAGAGCGTGTGAAATAATACGAACCTAAGGGTGTGCTGATATATTAAGCCCAATATCCCACCAGTGTGAGTTGTCCCCTATGCTGTCAATTTCAACATGTATTCACGAGTTGTATTGCTCCAAAACATAAAAATGCTTTAGGGAGGAGTTCAGTCGCATCATGAACTCACTGAAATCTTCAAACAACAGGGGAATTTCGGACACGAATTGAGCCACATAATTGTGTAGCTCATAATTAAGTATCTCATTTACTGTCAGTTTCTCTTGAGCTTAGGTTTTGATATTGAGTAAAACGTGTTGGTTGATGGGACAGGTCCTGTTAGACCCATAAAGCATGGTAGTTGCAGTAGTAGTGACGCAGGAGGCACCACCAAAACCACCTCATACTGGATTCGTACTGGCTTTTCCCCACGCTCTGTTACCTACAAAACACAATTATTACATTCACAGTTAAATTCAGTCTTACAATCATTTCCAGCGACATTACAGTTTAACATTTAATCAACTTAAAGGATTCTCTAGATCTCTCTTTTATCTTGTGGATACTTCTTACAAACATGATTTCTCCTAAGCCCTTACTTGTCCCAATCCAGATTCCATGTAACTCTCCACTTCAACTTCTATTTAAATCCCTCTAACAGCTGTGTTTAACTCTATTCTGATTGTTTCATTAATTAGATAGTTTCTCGATTGAGTATGTGTCAATGCTTTAAAAGTTGTCTCGCTCTCCTGAACCACAATAATCATTTTATGTCTTGCTTTTGTCAAGAAACTGAGAATGTCTGAGATCGGTTCTTCAGTGCAAATTCAACATACATTTCCGGATGGTAATTGCTTCATACGTAACAAATCACATTTGCACACTCATATCAGTATCTCCATATTATGCCACACGTGCCATCCGATACGAGCCTTTCTCGGGCTTTCAGGTGATCTTATCAAAAGATTGTCTGGAGATCCTTGCTCATCTTCCACCGTATGGATCTGATGTCTTGGGTAGTGGCTGGATTTTAAAATTTAGTTTCTTTAAAAGGTTAATTTTAGGCATGGACACAAATGTCTCCAAGAGAAAGCTATCAATTTATCTTCCATTCCTATTTCAGAAACGAGTGATTTCCAGGCTAGGTGGCTTACACAGTGTTTTAACATTAGAGACAGAAGTGCTGCAATTAGTTTGCAAGGTAACTTCCATATAACAAAATAAAGCAGAGAATTCATTGTGGCTCTGCTTACAGCCCAAAGGAGTTAATTTATCAAATCATAATTTTCCTTCTGTCACTGTTGGGAAATTTTAACTTAAAATTAAGAAACTTAAATTTAATAATGCCCAATATCTTTAAATTTCATACTAAAGTTGTTGCTTGATGAACTTAAACAGCTGTCAGTGGAAAGGGTTAACTCCTTTGCAGGTTTCTAAGAAGGTGGAACAAAACATTTTCAGGCGCACGCAATTGAGTCACTTCACGTAAATTAAAAATAAACTTTCCAGTTCGAAAAAGACATGAACAGAACAGATAAAACAAAACGAACTAGCACATGCTTGCAGAAAACAGTCAATTACGTCATATTTCTTATTGTCCTTTCTTCAGATGCCTTTCCAAAATACTGTAAAAATATTGAATATAACTGGATAAAAATTAGTTTTTCACATTTAAACAAATCAAATCAAACTGCTTTGAAAGATTTCAACATAGCAAGCGCGACTCCAATGTTAAATCTAAGACTGAAACTTAATCTTTTGTTAAACAAACTTTTTGTTGTTCTTCTCAGTTTTTGCACACCAGTTTAACTTAAATTGTAGTTCAAAGGTTTTTTTTCCAATTCTTGGAGCACAATCTAACTCGCACATTCGTAAAACTTCCAAAATCCAAGACAAGACAAAAGTGTTAAACGCTTTTAACACAGAGAAGTGGGTGGAGCTAAACCACACATAACAAACACTTTTTGTTTTATAGACAGACTTTCAGGCAAAATAAATAATGTATCTTCTTAAACATTTATGGTTAGGAAAACTTTCACAATTTAACACATACTTTCAGACAAACTGAAGTTTCAGCATTTTTTAACGTTCCTTTCCCTCACCAAATCTTGTGTTTTATTTGTCTCGGCACAGACGTTAATAACTTCCATGTCGGTAAAGCTTTAAACTTCTCCTTTTTAAATCGGCATCTCAGCAGCTTTCCCTGACTTTCCAAATCCCTGTTTTTTCCCTTCCTTTGCAGTTGTATCAGATTGGTTAGCCTGCAAATTAGAGATTTGTCCTCTCTATCTCCCCCCTCTCTCTCCTGCACTTTGTGCTTCACCTCCTTCAGGCTATCTATCAACTGTTCCCGGTGATATGCCAACGCCATTGTATTTCTGGTTCTAACTTTCAACACGTTCTTTACCGCTCCCTTCTTTCAGAGAGAAAAAAACAACTGTTCTCAGTCTAAGCAACGATCAGGTGCGTTTGACCGAGACCCTCCGGTCCCAGGAATCCTACAACTCCTAACTCTGTGATCCCACTTCTGACACCACTGTAAGATTAGGATTACAGGCCACAAACAAATTACGCAAAGGGTTTTAGGAGTTGTAAGGCTTTTATTAAAGAGCTACATTTTGAAAGCATCATCAGATTATTACATATGGTTTAAGATGAGTATAACAGACATACAACCCATGAGAGTAGAGAGCGATCTACGACTCCCGAATCGGAATGCCACGACTGGACGGACGGGGAGGCAGTACGGTGGTCTCGGATTGGGTGGATTCCTGCAGTCTGCTGCAGCGGTCACTTCCGTTGGGTCATCTCTCGGGCTGTTGGAAGTGTTAGGCCGTCAGCTATCTCAGATGCTAAACTTGGCCAAGGTGTTAGACCGTAGCCACCTCGGGGAAGACTTCGCCCCTAACTGCCTGATTTCCTCTCTCGGTCGTCTATATTTATAGGTATTTCGGTGGGCTGGTAATCACCTGGTGTCAATCATTTGATTTCCCATCCTATTGTCCAATTGTGAAGCGGGAAGGCATCCCTCGCCGTCCCTTTCTGAATGGCTGTCGAGGCCTCCCTCTTATCCTTCTGAGGATCTCTTTATCTAAGGTAGGATATACTTGCCCTGGAGGCGGTGCAATGAATTGTCACGAGATTGATTCCTTGGATGAGAGGGCTGTCCTATGATGAGAGATTGTGTAGAATGGGCCTATTATCTCTGGAGTTTAGAAGAATGAGAGGTGATCTCCTTGAAACATACAACATTCTGAAGGGGACTGAGAGGGTCGATGCTGAGATGTTTTGTCCCCTGGCTGGAGAATCTAGAACGGGGGGACATAGTTCAGTATAAGGGGTCGGGCATTTAAGACTGAGATGTGGAGGAATTTCCTCACTCAGACGATCGTGAATCTTTGGAATTCTCTGCCCCAGAGGGCTGTGCATGCTGAGCCTTTGAGTATATTCAAGGCTGAGAAACATAGATTTTTGGACTCTCGGGGAATCAGGGGATGTGGGGTTTGGGCTGGAAAGTGGAGTTGTGGTCGATGATCAGCCATGATGTTATTGAATGGCGCAGCAGGCTCGGGGGGCCATATGGCTTAATCCTGCTTTTATTTCTTATGTTTTTTATGTTCTAACAATATAAAAAACATAAGCTCACACGTTTCTTAGAAAGCCAACATTCGAAAGAGCCAATTGACAATTAAGGAGTCTTAATTTCAATAAATCGTCATATTTATGATTTAATATTCAAGGATTTGCTACAGTTAGAGACTTTTCTTATCATCAATACGTAAATAAAACTGATGATTTATTATTTTTTTTTTAATATCTCTAAACTGTATCTCACGTGCTGTAACATGCAGCCCAGCTCTGTCTGTCTCCCTGTTGAGCAGATATTACTGTGGATGAGACACACGGATTGTTGCATGAAATGGATGAACTGACTAACACAAGAGCTCAGCTGAAACTCAACAAAATAGCTGCCCTGCACTTGAAGCACAAATGGCGGAGCAGCCAATCAAAATAGCGACCTGACCTAAAACCCAATTTCTAACCTGTCCCTGGATGAAATGCAGATATCGAGCGATTACTGCTGCAATTCAGGAGAGGGACATCTAGCGATTAATATTAGATTAGTGAACTGGAAACACTCTGTACCACCTCTGGTATTAGTTCAGTTGTTTTTTATTAATTAATTTAATCATCAGGGTAACCTGATATTTTACCGCGTTCTTGAACTGCTCTCTGAACTTGGACTGAGTCACCACGTAAATGAATGTGTTTGTGCAGGAACTTAAATTCTGCAGCATAAATCCGACTTGTAGAAAAATAATTAATGAATTATTATAATATAAGGAATTTGTTTCTGCAACGCTATAATATATGAATTCTGTAACATATGGCAACCACAAAAGGATGAAGCTGCCGGAAATTGTGCAGAGTAAAATGATGGACATCCTTCTGCTCTCCATCTCTGGGTCACTGCCATTCTCTCCCTTGCCCTGACCCCTCAGTCCCTTACGGACCCGACTGGCCACTAAAATGTGTCTGATGGTCAAAGCGTTGAGCAGCAAAATTAAAGCGAATGGGAGCAATGGGGTTAAAATCGTATCAAACCAGTCAAATGCCATCCATCCGAGCTCAGTATAATAGCTTGGTTTTACAACACAAAACCACGGTACATTGTCGATGATCTCCTCAGGATCATATATAAAGTACCAAGCAGTACTTTTCAAACTCAGCAGAATGCAGGTTGTTGCTATAACCACAGCCGCATTTTTCCTGGTGCAATATTTTGTTTTCATCTTTTGGCAACAAATAGCAACAAAGCGATCAAAGGAGAAAGTGACTGTTAACCAGACTGAACTGTCTCTGGATGCACGACTCAGGACAACGATAACACTGCATACAGGGGTGATCTTCAGAAAAGATCCTGGGTAAAGAGAAGAACAGATCTGTAGAATTCGCAATTATCGCGATTTCATTTTTTATTAAGGAGAAAACACAAGTTTCATTCAAAACAGCTTTTATTTCAGCGGAATGCTGTCAGGTTTAAATTGGACACAAGCAGCCTGTAAAATGGCCGCCGCACCGCGTGACAGAACATTCGAGACTTTTCGGCAGGCAGACAAGATGGCGTTCCATTAAACATTCTTGCAAGATCGATAACGATTCAGCACAGTGAAGACATTACACAGGACATTATGGGTTTACAGTATAAACATCGATACTGGGATCGGTCTCCCAGGTACAAAGGAAAGCCATCAAGGGCCCATCCAAAGGACATTAATATGTAAACTCCCAACGGCTCTACGATGAGAGAGCCGTTAGCAGGTAGTTATACAGGACACTTGGAAGCCCCAAACCCCTCCAGGGGGAACACCGACCGATTTAACAATGGGAGAAGTATTAGCAGGTACTCAAACATTCAGGAGTAGCCCCGAAACCCATTAAAGACAGAGATCACCCATACAGGACTTTTTGGGCGCCAAACCTTAAACAAAAGAATGGACATTATAGTTGGGCGGGAAACGGAAGAACTGTGCACTATAATTGCAGGCCCAAACCGTCCATTCTGTCTCTTGATTCTTGCCTCTTGACCTGATTCTTGCTCCTGCCTCGTGTTCGTGACTCTTGCCGCTTGCTGCTGTTAACCTCGTGGCTGCTCCTGGGTAAAAGACTGTTGCAAAGACCTATGTTGGTAGCTGGCAGCGGAACCAAAGGCCCGAGATGAGATGAGATGAGATGAGATGAGAGGAGAAGAGAAGAAGACCTTATCCATCGCCACGGTCAGTAAATCCCGACCGCGCCTGTAGGTCGATCAGCCAAGTCTTCTTGACGACGAAGTTTTCTTCTAACAAAACATATTGCATCGACGATAACTGGACTGTGCAAACACATCGTATCAATGATATTGACAACGGTGTTCCACCATACCCTGTATCCAACCAACAGAGGTCTTCACTACAGCGGACGGTCCAGCCGACTGACCGAGCAGCAGAAGCAGTAAACAAGTGGGACCAGGAGATCTCCTGACCAACACGTGGGTGCTGCGGTGAAAAACATCCGATCAGCTATTCGGGATTTCTCCGAGTTATTACGAGTGGTGAGCATGAGTCTCGGGATCCTACGAAGCTAGTTTTAGGATAGTTATTGATAGGGGAGGGTTTAAATTAAGGATATTTGTAATGTGTGCCCTATTTACGTTGTGCTGGTCGTTCCTCGTTTCCCTAAGAGTGATTATAACTGTTTGTAAGATTGTACTGTCATTAATCTGTGCATATGACATGTATTTCATAATTTTAAGTATCATGCAATAAAGATTTTCCATTTCGTACCGTTCAAACCAAGTCTACATGAGTTTTATCTCCATTGCTGCTCTCGCATCTAAGTCCAGTGTCTAGAACCGTAAGGGAGAGTGATTCGAACCACTCACAGGGGTGTCTAGTGTTCCCAGACTGGCTGGAGACCAGGCCTAGACCCGCACTGACATACAGGCTGCACAGAGCCGCGTGAATCTCACAGGCTACGAGACACGCAGGGTCAGGAGAGTATCCCTTACAGAAAATGGCGACCGCGGCAGGACATTGGCAGCGAGAGGGTGGTGTGTTGGACTTTGGAATGACTGTACGAAATGTTATGCAGGAAAAGATAGCGGATTACGTGTTTGGAAAGGTTAATCTAACGAAAAGGTGGATAAGCGAACTGTTAGCGGATAAGAGTCCACTAGAGGCAGCTGAAAGATGGACGGATAGTAAGGAGCATAAAAAGGCAGTTGAGAAAGCAGTCTGGCTTATGTGCTACAAAAGGCAGGTCCAGATTTCTAACCAGACCAATACAGCGCTAACCGCTCGAATCAAGCAGTTAGAGGAGGAAATGGAGGAGAAGGTTTCTGGAGGGGAGGTGCTCATTAAGAGTTTAAATGAGTTACGCCAGGAAAGCCAGGAAGTCTCCAGCTACCTTAAAACAAGGGTAGAGTATCTCGAGTGCCAGATCACTGAAGCAAAATTAAACGAGAATAGGATGAAGGACAGATGTAACCGTCAAGCTGCCCAGATAAGAACTCAAGAAGAGAGCTTAATGGGGGTTAGGTCGGCGTATAAGTTGGCCCTTGAGGATAAGTTTCAGGGAGCCGACCATAGCGCCTGCGAAAAAGAGATAGAGAGCCTCAAAAAGGGCCGTGAATAATGCGAACGGCATGGTGTGCCTTATTAATCCGTCGGCACGCCAGCCGCTAGTAAATGAGAGATTTAGAAACTCCCCACCAAGTAAAGCAGAAGAGGTAGTAGCCACTGCGCCCTCCGCGCCACCCAGCTATTCAGAAACCTGGGTTAGGGAGGAAGCAGCGGAAGAAGCAAAAGAGCCCGTTGAAAAAGAGGTAGAAAAGGGATCGTTGTATCCAGTAACGGGGATTAAAAGGGGCCCAAGCAGAAACGGTGGGGAAGAACCGGGGGATCTCCTCGGACAGCTGGTGTTGCCTCACAGTTCACATCAGCTGAGGGCTATGATAAACCACGTAAGGAAGCTGACCGAGATAGACGACCCTTCCGTACATTTTAGGGAAGTTGAGCAAGCCGCAGCCATCAACGGCTGCGATGATGGGGAGACAGCAAAAATGCTGCTGTTCTCTTTAGATAGCTCGGTCCTTCAGTGTCTCTCAGGCGATAGCAAGAGGGGTAATAAAAGTTATGAGGAATTGAAAAATGAGGTCCTAGAAGTAGTGGGAGCGAACGACGGAGGTCCGTTTGCTAGAGTGGGACAGACAGTGCAGATGGAGGGAGAACCCCCGAAGGTTTTTGCCGACAGGCTGTGGCCAGTATATGAGCGCAGCTGTCTAGGTGCGCCCGAACGCGAAGATGTGGAAGGCGCCGCTTTAGTTCATTGGCTTAGGTGCATAATAGCCAACAGTTTACCAGCCGTTAGAGAGCAGGCAAAAGCCTGGTTCGATCCCAATGACCTCAACCTTACGGAAGAGTCGGTCTTGAATCGACTCACGTTAGGTTACCGTAACATAAGGGGTATGGCAACACGTCCTTTTAAGGGAAAAGTACATGAGGTACGACCCGCAGCCCCGGCTCAAAGAGAGTGGCATCAGGAGGGTAATCGCGCCCCACCGGCAAGCAATGCCTGTTACGGGTGCGGGAAGACAGGGCACTGGCGCAAGCACTGCAGGAACCCTTGGAAGGATTCCAAGGATAAGAATCCCGCGGTCCGAGCCCAGGCGCCTGTCCCGGCTAAGGAGGCAAAGGTACCCACCTCTCCCGAAGACCTTGAGGCAGTGTTAGGAGTCGTGCGCAAGATGGTTTTAAATGCGCGTGGACAGGTGGCGGTCGCAACCGGCCCCGTAGGTGCCGCAGGACCGTCTAATAGTGCCCCATGACTAGAACCAGCACAGCCCGTCTACCTGTGTCCGCTCAGCTATGATGCGTGGAGGCGACCTGTGGTGGAGATGGAGGTAGAGAAACAAAAGGGCAGTTATCTGTTGGACACGGGAGCTTCTTGCACCATAATCCATACAGATGACCCTTTTGACTCGCCGCTATCTACCAAGGTCCCATTCACGCTAGCAGGGTTCACAGGGAAAGAACAGGCTGGCACGTTTTCCCTCCCGCTATCCATTCGTTTAGGGACACTTCGCCTTAAGTGGAAGTGTATACTAATGGCATGGCAAAAAGGGGGTGGAAGAGGTATTCTCGGGTCCGATCTGCTAGCGGGACACGGGATCCTCGTGGACCTCAGAAATCACTGTCTCTGGGGGGCTAAAGGGGAAAAAGGCGAAGTAATGGTAATTCAAGGGGAGGAAGAAACAGGGGTCCTGTGTACCGTACAGCCATCCGGAGGCTACGACCTCAGGCTTATGGTCGCAGATGTCCCAACGGACATGCAGACGTACGTGACAGATAATATGCACGCGTTTGCAACCCACAAGCACGATTGTGGGAGGGTGGTCGGGTTTGAGGTCAGCGTAGATGGGGACCCCATGACCCGACCCCAAAAGCAGTATAACTTCCCCAAAGAAGCAGAACCCGATATGGAGGCAGCAATGTCTTCCTTGGTGCAGCAGGGCGTGTTGAGGCCGATAGCCACACACGTGAACTCCCCATTATGGCCGGTTAGGAAGCCGGATAATTCGTGGAGAGCCACGGTGGACTACAGAGTCCTTAACAGTAACATCCCCGCCTGCGCGCCCACAGTAGCAGCAGTTGCTGACCTAATAGGGAGCATCCCAGCGTCCGCGACCACGTTCACGGTGCTGGATATCTCGAACGGTTTTTGGTCCATCCCGCTGCGGCGAGAGGACCAGTACAAGTTTGCCTTTACGTTTAAAGGGCAACAGTACACGTGGAACTGTCTGCCACAAGGTTTCCACAATAGCCCCAGTATTTTTCACCAGTGTATGGCAGGGAGTTTAAAGGAGTTTAGTCAGCCCAATCAGATAGTACAGTATGTGGATGATTTGCTCCTATTTACGGACTCAAGGGAGGAGCACGGACCACTGCTGGACGAGTTATTGGAGCTGTTAGCGAGAAAGGGTTTTAAAGTAAACCCAAAGAAAGCACGTATCGGTCAGCAGGAAGTAAAATTCCTGGGGCTGACCCTACGCGCTGGGGAAAGAGCCATAGACAAAGCAAGGAGGGAGTCGGTGCAAGAATTACCGATTCCCAACAACGTAAGGGGTGTGAGGTCCTTCTTGGGACTGACCGGTTACTGCAGGGATTTTATCGAGGATTATGCGGCCACAGCGGCGCCGCTCCTCCGACTCCTCCACAAGGGAGTAGAGTGGCTTTGGGACGAGGGCTGCCAAGCAGCCTTCGAGAAGTTAAAAAGGGATCTGCAGACCGCGCCAGCCTTAGGGGCCATAGATGGGGGGAAGGAGTTTTTCCTGGAGGTAGCTGCCAGCGGAGACAGCTTAAGCGCCGTGCTGCTCCAAGAGCGTCACGGCAAGCTGAGGCCGGTTGTCTATTCATCCAGGGTATTAACGGATGTGGAGAGAAGTTTTTCCAATTGCGAAAGGCACCTTTTAGCCACGCATTGGGCTGTGAAAAGATCAGCGATCTTCACAGGGCTCTCTCCCATCACTCTCCTCACACATCACACACCAACTAAGATGCTTCTGGATGGGAGGATTAAAGACGGGACCGTAAGCAGCGCACGCATTGCGCGTTGGACCCTTCTTCTCTCCCAGTTGGACATCAGAGTAAAAGGTCTTTGCGAGCCCAGGCTTGCGGCCAATTTGGTATACCCCGGTACAGCCCACCGGTGTTCGGTGGAGGGGGTGTGGGAAGTCGACATAGGTTTACGGGCCGGGATACATCCCACTGGGCGCGAGATTTATGTTGATGGGTCTAGCACAGTATCTGCTGGCGAGCGACTCACAGGGTGTGGAGTTTATGACCCTGCGGCAGACCTTGCCCTGGCGATCAAGCTCCCTAGCACCATGAGCGCGCAGCAGGCTGAGCTGTCTGCCGTGGTGTACGTGGTAACCCACCCAGACATTTTCCCAACCCCATACACGATTTGCTCGGACAGTATGTTCACCTGCAATTCGTGTACGGAATACCTGGCCATTTGGTCCCGCCGTGGATACACCTCCGCGGACGGGCGACCTTTAACGGTAAAGCCCTTGCTGGAAAAGATCTTAGCAGCAGCAGTAGGGGAGGAAGGGGAGATTTTCATCCATAAGGTGAAAGCTCACTCCTCCACAGAGCCCCGTGGGGAGGGCAACCGGCAGGCGGATGCGCTAGCCAGGGAGGGTGCCCGCGACGGTACTTTCTGGAACCCCTATAGAACCGGACCCATAGCAGCGGTCCGAGGTGGGGACGGGAATACCGGGAACACCAGGGTAGCATTGCCCCTAGACCTTAAGACCGTCCAAGCCCAGGATCCCGCCCTAAAAGCAGTCCTAAAAACGATTGCTGAGGGGAGGCAGGTAGAAGGTCCGTACAGTACGGCAACCCTCTCAGTTAAGGAAGGCATGCTGTTCCGCGAGGAGCAGTGGGTTGTGCCGCAGCAGCACAGGAGGGAATTCCTCCAGTTGGCTCACGAGGGACCAGGGGCAGGGCACCCCGGGCCCGAGGTTACCTGGCAACGGGTAGAGCAAGCGGGATGGTGGCCAGGGCTCAGGGAACAAGTCCGCGAGTTCTGTGCAAGCTGTCTTGTGTGCGCTGCAAATAACCCAGACCCCCAGAAAAGGAAGGTGCCCATGGGACACGTAAGAAGGGTAGAGGGACCATGGCAGTCGATACAGATCGACTATATAGGACCCCTGCCCACCACCCAGGGAGGTTATAAGTACTGCCTCGTCCTGGTGGATGTGTTTTCCAAGTGGGTGGAAGCCTTCCCTTGTCGAACAGCTACGGCACTGGGTACAGCAAAAATCTTGGTCCGGGAAGTGTTCTCGCGGTGGGGACTCCCCCGTTTCGTGGAGTCAGACCAAGGGAGTCATTTCACCGGCCAGGTGATGCAGAACACCCTCATGCTTTTGGGCATTGAAGGGAAGTGGCACGTAGCACACAATCCCCAGTCATCCGGGATTGTTGAACGTATGAACCGGACCCTGAAGGAGAAATTGAGGAAAGAGACTAGGAACTCGCCCCAAAAATGGGCGGAAGTTCTGCCTTTAGTCCTCATGGGGGTCCGGGCCAGTCAGTCAAAAAGTACGGGGTACTCCCCGCACGAGGTAATGACCGGCAGGCTCATGCGAACCCCCACCCATGTGCTAGCCCCGGTGCTCACTGAGGGTCAGCTTCAAGAGATCAGCAGGGACAAGTTCGCCCAAACTCTCTTGGAGCGCCTGAAGCAAGTTTATGAGCAGGCGGCTGGGAACATGGGAAGGCAGCACCAGGGCAATCGCTTGTTGCTGGAACCCCGCAAAACGCGGGAGTGGGAAGTAGGAGACCAGGTCATGGTCAGAAACTACGCCAGAGTAGGGAGTCTGGAACCACTGTATATGGGACCCTACAACATTGTAGACAAGGCAAGTCCCATGGTTTACGCCGTAAAAGTACCTCGGCGCACTAAGTGGTTCCACATAAACCAATGTAAACTGTACCAGCCGGGTGCGCAAGGGAAAACTACAGGGGTAAATCCCGCCAACGGGAAAACACAGCCCCAGGTAGGACCACAAGGCACACAGGCAGGCGTAGCAGCTTGCATCAGGGGAAGGGACATCCCGGACGATCATGCAGCGTTTTTCTGGAGTTGGGGGTTAGATGACGAGGACCCCAGGGTACCCTGGTCAGATGAGGATAGTGCAGATGAGCATAGTGATGATGACGGGTGGTTTCACAGGAACGGTCTGGAAGGATTGGGGCCGATAGGTAGAGAGCCCTACGGGGTGGACACACAAGCTGCAGGTCCCGACAGGAGGAGGAAGGAGCTAGAGGAGGCCGGGCCAGCCGCTATGTGGTTCCCAGAGGTGTGGCCGCCCGCTGTAAACGTCCAGTCCTCAGGGGAGGCAGAGTTCGCGAGTGAAGGGCCGCCTGCTGGGCCGAGCAGGGCGGGGCCCCGAACTGCCAGCCCCGAGGTTAGGGAGGCGGAGTCAGCGGAGGCGGGGCTGGCGCCTGTGATGGAACCCCAGGTCATCCCGTTGAAGGTCTCGGGACCCGGTCCGTCCGTCACGGAGCCCCCGCCCATAGCAGTTCCCCGTAGGTCAAGCAGAGCACCCCAGCCCAGGAAGACGTGGTCAGGTCCACAGGATGCCCCAGGGCGTAAGTTTCAGATTAAGATAACCCGGGTAGAGACAGGCCACATCGAAGCAGTAACAGGCTGCGGCAGACCAGAAGGAAGGGTCAGCGCAGCAACAGGCTGCGGCAGATCAGAGGGAAGGGTCAGTGCCCTCCCACCGTCGGGAAGAGCTCGCAGCAGCCTTCTCAGGATTTAAAGGGGCCGCCCTGAGAACGGGCGGCATTGTATAGTATTAGTTTAAGGTTTTAAGTTTAGTTTAAGGTTTTAAGTTTAGTTTAAAGTTTTAAGTAGTTTTAATAAGTTTAAGTTTGTAGTGGTTTTAACAGATAACGACAAATGATGGGAGTTTTAAGGCTAGGTTTAGAGGAAGTCTATCCAGCGTACATGTCTTTTTACGTGAGGCGAGGTCAGGGGACCCGCTCACCCTTCACAAAAGCCAGAGACTCTTGGGAGGCTGGCTACAGCATTTTATCTGATCACAGGAACCAAGGAAGGATGGAACGACTCATAGTATTGCTCGTGGCAATCGGATGTGGATTGGCCTATCGGGGCCTCACCAAGGATGTCGTGGTGTTTGGATGTTCCGGGGACACGGCCCCCATCGCGGTGGATGGGACCGGGAGACGGAAGGCAGAAGGGACCAGCACCTATTTCCACAAGGGAAGGTGGCCAGGATGGCTGGGAACGAACTCAACGGAGTATTCCAGCACATCGGGGTTCGCCTACAAAGAGACTTCTTTAATGTGCCCCAAAGTACGGATCATCGCACCCAGGATCAGCGTCACCGTCGGCAAACGGATTTGTTTGACTTGCAGTGGGAATGTCCCATTGAGCCGATGGTGGTGGCTGCGAAAGCTGAGCAAAACTATGAGGAACTCTTCGGTTGAGTGGGAGCGACTGGGTAATAATACCCATCGGACAATTACGGGGACTGATGGACAAGTGAAAGTCTGTTGGGACAAATGGTGGGAACCAGATGAGGGGATTTATGTTTGTATGTGGGGGTCAAAGTACGTTTGCCCCAAAGGCATCTCCATATTCTTTATTAACCAGTGGCAGGATAACGGACAGGGGATGAGGTGGGATGCGAGCACCAGGGGGTGCGGAGCCCCATTCTCCCCGATCCCAGTAAATGCCACTGAGCTCATTACGCGCCCACGCAAAGCCCCGCCCACGATTCCGGTAGTTCTAACTGAGGAAGAAGGGTGCCCTAAAACTAGTAAGGGACCCGGGAACGGTTTGGTACTGGTCCCCACAGACCAGATACTATTTCAGGGAGTGCATTACGCGGTGGCCTCGGTGATTTTAAATCTCACTGAGGTACGGTTACCAGAGTGGTGCCCCAAAAAGACGGAACAGTTGTACCAGGTCCTGTTGACCAAGATGTTCAGGCAGTTTTACGAATTTGACTTTGCAGAAATTGATAAGACAAGTTTATACACCGCACCGCAGGAAGTTTTGGATCAAGTTGGGAGGCAAAGAAGGGGTTTGGTGAACGATGCGTTCACTGCTTTTAACACAGGGACATCTGTGGTCAACGCTCTAGACAGTGTGGAGCTGCAGACCCAGATTAATGGTCTAAAAACACAGTTAAAGGATATTCTCACAGATGAGAATAAAGTGGTAGGGTCGGGTCTGCACGAGGACCAAGCCATGACACTACACTTAAAAGAGATTATAGCAGAGCTGGAGAAACATGCGCGTACGGTAAATGCCCTGATTAGGGAAGATCGGAATGCATCCGATCAAGCTGCGCAGAACGAGGTGTGCGTGCTTTACGGGGCGTGGTTACTGGGCGAGGGCCGCAGTAATTTGGAGGATTTAAAACAAGGTTTGGTCCCGTCCTGGATAAGTAACAAACACCTGCGGGCGCTCCACCCTTTTCAGAATGCATTAAGTCCGTGCCAGCTCAGGCTAGCTTCAGAAGCTTACCCAGTCCCCGTGGACTGCGGACGTTCAAACC
Organism: Squalus acanthias; assembly: GCA_030390025.1. NCBI lineage: Eukaryota > Metazoa > Chordata > Chondrichthyes > Squaliformes > Squalidae > Squalus > Squalus acanthias. Next base: position 263,993 of record JASTWF010000125.1, on the reverse strand, counting down.
ATACTATTATGGGAATAGTATTACGCATGCCGGTTTTGGGCAACACAGCAAAGCCCGCCCCGGTGTATCGGGTAGAGAACATTGGTGTCATTCAGGGGGGAGCCCACATTCGTTATGCAGCGGTTCCACCTTACGTCATCCGCTGGGAGCAAACGATGACAGGTACAGATCTCTCTGGTTGTCGTGGCAGGGGAGCACACATAATACTGTGCCCCCAGCACTTGAATGCCTTTTTAACACCACAGTGCGGGTTCAGAACGGCTGGCGCCAAGTCCATGAATTGCACCATGGAGGCAATGGCACAAGATCATGTGCCTCCGCAGGTAGCATACATCGGGGGTGGAACATATTGTGTTACCACTGCAGCGCAACACTACCAGCATGGAAACCGTAGCCGGTGTCCGGTGAGTGACAGCAGTTTCTGTTTTAAACCCAGGGCTGAAGTTCAAGTAGCACAACAGCGAATTATCCCAATCCCTGAACCATCCACTGTTCATCTCACAGTAAAAGAGAATTTCACCGACTTGCAGCGATTTGTCGCACATTTTGGGTACCTCATTCCCCCTCTCCCCGAGCATTTAACCAAACTTCTGAAAGCCGTCGCGGTGTCACAAAAGCATTTTTATACTTTAGAACAGAAAACCGTCGAGATAGGTACAGACATTTTGGACATAGTGGTTCCACCGTGGTGGAATCTGTTCACGAATATTGAAGTGCCCTCATGGGTCAGAATAGCCTCCCACATTTTAGTCGTCTGTCAAGTGTTTATTGTAGTATACCTTTTGTTTATACATTGTAAAAGAGACAAGCGCCTCACCAAGCATGAGAACACGGGAGAGTGGCGAGAACGTTACGTGCGCGTGCACGATGAGAGCGCAGTGTAATGAGAAAACGGCGTCACTCCCGCTCGCCACGTGCGCCGCGGAAGTTTGTACTCAGTGTAAATACGTTGGAAACTCGACATGTTCAAGAGTTGGGATTTGTTTATTTTGGTGATGGTGTTGGTTGTTTGGTTTTTGGGTTTTGTTTTTCCTTCCCTTGAATAAAAGACAAATATACAGGTGATGCGTGAGGTATCGGCCTGGTTACGCCGGGAAGGAAAACAAGTGGTGTAAGTTTAAGGGCAAATGATGCCTATGGTGATATAAAGTGTGATTTTCTTGGGAAATAAGGACGACACAGAGACCCTAGTGAAGTTAAAATTTTATGGGATTAATTTACTGGATTCGGAGTGAAATCGAGATAAGATTGCTCACCACTGAGTTTTGATACGATAAGCGGAGTTATTCGCATCAACAGGAGGGACTGTAGAATTCGCAATTATCGCGATTTCATTTTTATTAAGGAGAAAACACAAGTTTCATTCAAAACAGCTTTTATTTCAGCGGAATGCTGTCAGGTTTAAATTGGACACAAGCAGCCTGTAAAATGGCCGCCGCACCGCGTGACAGAACATTCGAGACTTTTCGGCAGGCAGACAAGATGGCGTTCCATTAAACATTCTTGCAAGATCGATAACGATTCAGCACAGTGAAGACATTACACAGGACATTATGGGTTTACAGTATAAACATCGATACTGGGATCGGTCTCCCAGGTACAAAGGAAAGCCATCAAGGGCCCATCCAAAGGACATTAATATGTAAACTCCCAACGGCTCTACGATGAGAGAGCCGTTAGCAGGTAGTTATACAGGACACTTGGAAGCCCCAAACCCCTCCAGGGGGAACACCGACCGATTTAACAATGGGAGAAGTATTAACAGGTACTCAAACATTCAGGAGTAGCCCCGAAACCCATTAAAGACAGAGATCACCCATACAGGACTTTTTGGGCGCCAAACCTTAAACAAAAGAATGGACATTATAGTTGGGCGGGAAACGGAAGAACTGTGCACTATAATTGCAGGCCCAAACCGTCCATTCTGTCTCTTGATTCTTGCCTCTTGACCTGATTCTTGCTCCTGCCTCGTGTTCGTGACTCTTGCCGCTTGCTGCTGTTAACCTCGTGGCTGCTCCTGGGTAAAAGACTGTTGCAAAGACCTATGTTGGTAGCTGGCAGCGGAACCAAAGGCCCGAGATGAGATGAGATGAGATGAGATGAGAGGAGAAGAGAAGAAGACCTTATCCATCGCCACGGTCAGTAAATCCCGACCGCGCCTGTAGGTCGATCAGCCAAGTCTTCTTGACGACGAAGTTTTCTTCTAACAAAACATATTGCATCGACGATAACTGGACTGTGCAAACACATCGTATCAATGATATTGACAACGGTGTTCCACCATACCCTGTATCCAACCAACAGAGGTCTTCACTACAGCGGACGGTCCAGCCGACTGACCGAGCAGCAGAAGCAGTAAACAAGTGGGACCAGGAGATCTCCTGACCAACACGTGGGTGCTGCGGTGAAAAACATCCGATCAGCTATTCGGGATTTCTCCGAGTTATTACGAGTGGTGAGCATGAGTCTCGGGATCCTACGAAGCTAGTTTTAGGATAGTTATTGATAGGGGAGGGTTTAAATTAAGGATATTTGTAATGTGTGCCCTATTTACGTTGTGCTGGTCGTTCCTCGTTTCCCTAAGAGTGATTATAACTGTTTGTAAGATTGTACTGTCATTAATCTGTGCATATGACATGTATTTCATAATTTTAAGTATCATGCAATAAAGATTTTCCATTTCGTACCGTTCAAACCAAGTCTACATGAGTTTTATCTCCATTGCTGCTCTCGCATCTAAGTCCAGTGTCTAGAACCGTAAGGGAGAGTGATTCGAACCACTCACAGGGGTGTCTAGTGTTCCCAGACTGGCTGGAGACCAGGCCTAGACCCGCACTGACATACAGGCTGCACAGAGCCGCGTGAATCTCACAGGCTACGAGACACGCAGGGTCAGGAGAGTATCCCTTACAGATCCGAAAAAAATATGAGCTCGTTGATAATGACCAGTAGATCCGTCACCACCATTCCCAGCAGGTAGCGAGTGATACATTCGGAGAGGCCGCACTTTGCTCTGGACAGGATCACAATCGCAATCAAGTTAACTGTAAGAGAGCGAAGGGAAATGAGAAAGGAAATTACTGATCAATTGCAACAGGGCATTCTACACACCTGAGGATAGAAACTGTTATTTGAGTGTAGCGACATTCCATGGTTCTCCCCCAAGTCCATAAACCTGCTCTGTGCGGCAGGGTCATTGCACAGAGATCAGAAGCGACAATCTGGGAGGATTTGTCCTTGCCATCCCAGAGTCGGTGAGGCTTCCTGTCCCATTCCCAAAGCCTGCTCGAGGCGATGGACAGGAACTGGTATGAAATTCAAAGCTTCAAAGCTTTCTGGAAGCATTCCAGGATGGAAATTTGCCTTAGTACATGTGATAGCAGAGTTATGTCATTGTAATATAAAAATCTACTACTGGTTGGCCACTGGATGAACAAAAAACTATCAAATGAAACATAATAAGGGAGAGAAGAGTTCCAGGAGGAATGGCGAGTGTAGGAAAAGCAAGCAGTAAATTAGAAGTGGGGTTCACGGAATGAACCAGCGGGGTACAATGGAGGGAAACTGGCCGGGCTATGACATCATGATGTCTGGTAGGTGAGATCCCATTCACAGTGAGTTTCAGAGGAGCATGAGTTTACTGGTCGTTGGACCAGAGCAGGGAGACTGACATGTGTTGAAATATCAAATATATACAGAAAATGCTGGAATTACAAAACAGTTCAGGCAGCATCTCAACGTCTGTGGAGAGAGGAATAGAGTAACATTTTTAGGGCCTTTGTCTTTCCTCAGAATTAAACAAAGGCCTCCTCTACACTGTGGAGACCAAACATAGAAGAGGTTATCGCTCCTACCGAGCAGCAACCCCAATTGCCCCATCCTATTCTCTCCCCTGCCCTTCCCACCCTCTGCGCCTGCCTCAGAATAATTTTGCCAACCACCATCCCGCTCCTATCTTCGATCCCAACTCTGACCCTGTGGACTCTGCCATTCACTCGGCTATCATCGCCCCTCGCCCCATCTCCCTCCAGAATATACGTTCACTTTTGAATAAAGCCCTTGCCATCAACGAGCTTAATGTGGACGAGAAAATTGCCATCATGAACTTGACGGAGACCTGCCTGAGGGGAGATGACACCTTTCCCTTTAATGAAGCTTCACCGCCTGTCTATAACTGTTACCGCTTGCCCCGCTGAAACAGTCGAGGTGGTGCTGTAGCCCTTATCTCTAAGTCACACATTTGTGTGTGTCTCGACTCTGCTGGCAACTTTTTGTCCTCAGAGCTACTTCTCTACTTTCCTCCCTCAGCCTCTGCACTGAGCGTCTTCTGATCCACGGTGATTTCAACTTCCATCTCAACTCTTCTTGCTCTCTCTCCTCTGAATTTACTGCCCTCCTTTCCTCCCTAACCCTCTCCCTCCATATAATCTCTCCTACTCGCCTGCACGGCCACACCCACGATCTTCTCATATCACATGGCCTCGCTACTCTCATAGTTAGTATCACTGATAAGGCAATCTCTGATCATTTCCTTGTATCGCTCTTTAACAATATTTCCCTTACCCCTCCCAATCTCACTTATTTCTGTGTCCGCCTCAGGAAAAAATATCTCCCTCAAGTCAATTAACACTACACTTTCACATTCCCAAATATCTAGCCTTTGGCCTAACATTCATCAGGACATTTCTGCAGCTACCGATTTACTAAATCACACCCTCTCCATTAAAATGCACTTGTCCTCATTAGAACTATTACTTCTCTTACCATAATCGTTCCCCCTTGTATACCCCTGACCTCCCATAAGTCCAACAGATGCAGATCGAAACATCTTTGGCGAACACTTGTTTTAAATATCCATCACCAGATCTGGCTGGTACACTTAAAGCGTTATCGGGTTCAACTCTTCATCGCTAAAGTTGCTCAATTTTCAAAGATCATCCAGGAATGCTAAGATAATCCACAGCTTCTCTTCTCCACCACAAACTGCCTTCATAAACCACCCTCCTTCAGCTCCTCCACCCGCACCTCCTATAAAACGTCGGAGGAGTTCATGGACTTTTTTGTGCAAAGGCAGAGACCATCCGTTCAGTTACCTTTGCCCCAACCCATCGGGACAAACTTCCCCACGTTTTCCCCGCTGTCCTAGCATTGAACTCAGGTAATTCTCACGAATCAATCCCATCTCCTGCAATGCTCTCTCCGATCTCATCTTGTTCCTGAGACCCACCCGCTGCTCCCCCGATCCTATTCCGATCAAATTGTTGACCAGTGATCTTCCCTTCCTGGGTCCCATGTTCGCTGATATTGTTAACGGTTCCCACTTCTTAGGTACTGTCCCCGCCTTCATATCTGCTGTCATCACCCCTCTCCTCATAAAACCTACGCTTAATCTCTCTGTCCTTGCAAACTGCCGTCTCATATCTAATGACATCGAACGTTTCGTCACTTCCGAAATCCCTGCCCATATTTCCCGTAATTCCATGTTTGAATCACTTCCAAACGGGTTTCTGGTTCGACCACTGGAACAGCCTTTATCAAATTCTGTGACCGTGACCTTGATAAACTATCCATCCTCATCCTTCTCGACCTATCTGCAGCCTTCGACACCGTTGACCACACCATCCTCCTAGAAAGCCTCTCCTCCGTCCTCCAGCTGGATTGAACTTCCCAGCTAGGTTCATTCTTAACTATCTAATCGTAGCCAGAGAATCACCTGCAATGTCTTCTCTTCCCAATCCCACGCTGTTACATCTGAAGCCCCGCAAGCATCTATAGTTGGCCCATTTCTACTTCTCATCTACATGCTGCCTCTCGACGATATCAGCTGAAAACACAACATCAGGTGCCATACGTATGTCGCCGACACTCAGCTCTACCTCACCATCATCTCTCTCAATCCCGCCACTGTCTCTGATTCGTCACAGTTCTTGCCCGACATCCAGTATTGGATGAGCAGCAATTTACTCCAACTAAATATTGGGAAAACTGAAGCCTTTGGTTCACGGCACGAACTCCCTGACCAACGTTTCCATCCCTGGCAACTGTCTTAGGCTAAGCCAAACCGTTCGACAACTTGGCATTGTGTTTGATCCGAGATGAGTTTCTGACCTCATATCTGCACCATCACTAAGACAGACTACTTACACCTCCATAACATCGCTCGACTCAGATCCTGCCTCAGATCATCTGATGCTGAACCCCTCAGCCTTGCCGTTGTTGCCGCTAGACTTGACTATTGCAATGTTCTCCTGTCTGTCCTCCCACATTCTATCCTACATAAACCCTGTTCATTCAAAACTCTGCTGCCGGTAACTTAACTCGCTCCGCCACGCATTCAACCATCACACCTGTGCTCGCTGGCCTTCACTGCCTCCCGGGCCGACAATGCCTCAATTTTAAAAAAGTCATCCCTGTTTTCAGATACCTCAATGTCCTCGCCCCTCCCTATCTCTGTAACCTCCTCCAACCCTACGATCCTCCGAAATATCTGCGCTTGTTCAGTTCTGGTCTCTTGTGCATCCTCGATTTTAATCGCTCCATCAGTGGAGGCTGGACATTTTGTTGCCTTGACCCTAAGCTCTGGAATTCACTCCCAAAACTCTCCGCCTCTCGACCTCTCGTTCCTCTATTAAGATGCTCCTTGAAGCCTAACCCTTTGATTAAGCGTTTTGTAATCTGCGCTGATATCTCCTGTGGCTCGTTACCAAAATATCATTGTTAAATAATATCGCTCTTGTTAAACACCTTGAGACGTTTTACGATGATAAATACCTTTTATAAATGTAAGTTGCCCGTGTTTGCTGAACACCTCTGTTCAGTCCGCAAGCGGCTGCTTGAGCTTCCGGTCTATTGTCATTTTAACTCTCTGCCCCACCCCCGCTCTGATCATCTCTGTCCTCGGCCTCCTACTCTGCTCTAATGAAGCTCAACGGAAACTCGAGGAACTGCAGCTCCTCTTTCGATCAGGCACTTTACAACCTTCCGGACTCAACACCGAGTTCAAAAATTTCAGTTCCTAACCACTGCTCCCATTTTATCGGACTGCAGATGCTATTTACAGCTCCTCTAGACCCATCTTTTGTTTCTTTACTTCTCCCAATATCTCCCAACCTTGCAATGCAGCACCATCACTTTTGTCATTTAATCATTCCTGCCTTCCATCCCGTTACAGGCCTCCCCATTTGTTCTTTCCTCCCCTTATTCCATTTCCCTGCCTTTGTATCTGCTTAAAACCAACCACATCTCTAACACTTCCCAGTTCTAACGAAAGGTGGCTGATATGAAACGTTAAATCTGTTTCTCTCTCTACAGGTTCTACCTGATCTGTGGAGTGTTTCCAGCGTGTTCAGTTTGTATATCAGATTTCCAGCATCAGCAGTATTTTGCATTTGTGGAGCAATAAAAATGGAAATCAGAAGCTGAGCAGAGTCCTCAGTAGAAAGGCTCAGCTGGTCTGGGAGTTTCGGGGTAGAATTAACTAATGAATAAGGATTCAGAGTCAGGAGAGGCGATCGAGATCTGAGAAGAGAAGAACGGAACACACTAACAATAATTGGATGAAACCATCAAACAACATGAATATTCGATGGCACACTCATCATTTCACTGATATAAAGTATTTATTCAAAGAGCCTATTTATTGAAGAAGACAATTGTCGACAGTCCAAGTATTGAATGCAATAAATATCCCCTCCGAATCATGGGACCGAATTTTTTAGATTTTTTAGATCTTTTAGATTAGTTACTACAGTGGAAGAGGCACGAAATACAGATCCTGTGTGGAATAATCAGACCTTAAAATGCATGTTCGTGGCCTGTAAATTGTTGGAATAACATTGGGAGAAGAGGATAAGACAACAACAACATGTATTTAACGTAGTAAAATGTCCCAAGGCGCTTCACAGGATTGTTATAAAACAAAATTTTGCACCGAGCCACATAAGGAGAGATTAGGGGAGATGACCAAAAGCTTGGTCAAAGAGGTAGTTTTCAAGGAGCATCTTAAAGGAGGAAAGGGAGGTAGAGAGGCGGAGAGGTTTAGAGAGCGAATTCCAGAGTCAAAGACTCAGGCATCTGAAGGCACTTCCACCAAAGACTGAGCGATTAAAATCAGGGATGCTCACCAGGCCAGAGTTAGAGGTGCACAGATATCTCCCAGAATCATAGCATCATAGAAATTTACGGCACAGTAGAAGGTCATTCGACCCATCGTGTCTGTTTCGGCCGAAAAAGAGCTTTCCAGTATAATCCCACTTCCCAGCTGTTGTTCCTGAGCCTTGTAGGTTACAGCACTTCAAGTGCATATCCAAGTACTTTTTTTAAATGTGATGAGGATCTCTGCCTCTACCACCTTTTCATGCAGTGAGTTCCAGACCCCCACCACTGACTGGGTGTAAAAAGTTCTCCTCAGCTCCCCTCTAATCCTTCTACCAATGACATTAAATCTATGCCCCCTGGTTATTGACCTATCTGCTAGCGGCAATAGGTCCTCCCTACCGAGTCTATCTAGGTCAAACATAATGTTATACACCTCAATTAAGTCTCACCTTAGCCACCTCTGTTCCAAAGAAAACAACCCCAGCCTATCCAATCTTTCCTCATATCTAAAATTCTCCAATCATGGCAAAATCCTCGTAAATCTCCTCTGGAGCCTCTCCAGTGCAATCACATCTTTACCGTAATGTGGTGACCAGAACTGTACCCAGTGTTCTAGCTATGGCCTAACTAGTGTGTTATGCAGTTCATGCATAACATCCCTGCTCTGATATTCTATGCCTCGGCTAATAAAGGAAAGTATCCCGTATGCCTTCTTAACCACATTATCTACCTGCCCTACTCCCTTCAGGGATCTGTGGACATGCACTCCAAGGACTCTCTGTTCGTCTACACCTCTCAGTATCCTTCATTTGTTGTGTATTCCCTTGCCATCTCAGCACTCCCCAAATGTGTTACCTCATACTTCTCCGGATTAAATTCCATTTGCCTCTTTTCTACCCGCCTGACTTGTCCACTGATGAGTTCCTCTAGTCTACAGCTTTCTTCCTCACTTTCAATAATGCCGCCATTTTTTTATCATCTGCAAACACCTTAATCAAGCCCCTACTTTGAAATCGAAGTCATTGATGTATACTAGAAAAAGCAAGGAGCTTTGCGGAACCCCACTAGAAACAGCTTTCCAGTCGCAAAAACATCCGTCAACCATTACCCTTTGCTCAACCATTGGTGTCCGTGCCTTCTGCTGCCTGGACCCTGAGCTCTGTAATTCACTCACTAAACCACGCCGCCTTTCTACCTCTCTATCCTCCTTTAAGACGCTCCATAAAACTAACCTCTTTGACCAAGCTTTTGGACATCTGCCCTATTTTTTCCTTATATGGCTCGGTGTCAATTTATTTTCTTATAATACTCCCGTGATGCGCCTTGGGACGTTTTACTACGTTAAAGGCGCGATATAAATACACGCTACTGTTGTTTTTATTCCTGTCACTGAGGCAATTTTGGATCCAAATTGCCACTTTCCCTTGGATCCGTTGGGCTTTTACTTTTCTGATCAATCTGCCATGTTGGACCTTGTCAAACGCAGTACCCTCATTAACCCTCCTTGTTACCTCCTCAAAAATTTCAATCAAGTTAGTAACACACGACCTTACCTTAATAATTCATGCTAACTGTCCTAGATTAATCCGTGCCTTTCTAAATGACGATTACTACCGTCGCTCTGAATTCTTTCCAACAATGTGCACACCACCGAGGTTAGGCTGACTGGTTTGTAATTACTCGGTCTATCCCTTTCTCGGTTTTTAGCAACGGTACAACGTTAACAGTTAGCAGTCCTCCAGTCCTCCGGCACCACACTTATAGCCAGAGAGGATCGATAGATGATGGTCGGAGCTTCCGCTTTTTCCAACCTTGCTTCTCTTAGCAGTCTGGGATACATTTGTTAAGTCCTGGCGATTTACCTACTTTGAAAGGCTAAAAACCTTAATACTTCCTCTCTCACTCTGTTTATATCATTTAATATGTCACACTCCTTCTCGTTATCTACTATGTCTGCATCGTCCCTCTCTTTTGTGAAGACAGACGCAAAGTATTCATTAAGAACCATCCCCACGTCTTCCACCTCCACACACAAGCATTCTGTTTGGTCTCTAATAGGCCCTACTCATTATTTAGTTATCCGCTTGGGGGGTTGTGGGGCTGGAGGAGATTACAGAGATAGGGAGGGGCGAGGCAATGGAGGGATTTGAAAACAAATAAAATAATTTTAAAATCGAGGCGTTGCTTAATCGGAAGCGAATGTAACTCAGCGAGCAGAGGTGTGATGGGTGAACGGGACTTGTTGCGAGTTCGGTTAAGGGCAGCCGAGTTTTGGATGACCTCAAGTTTAAGTAGGGCAGATCGTGGAAGGCCAGACAGGAGTGCGTTGGAACAGATAAGTCTAGAGTTAACAATGGCGTGGATGAGGGTTTCAGCAGCAGGTGAGCTGAGGCAGGGGCAGAGACGGGCGATGTTACAGACGTGGAAATAGCCGGTCTTAGTTATGCCGCGGATATATGGTCGGAAGCTCATTTCAGGGTCAAATATGACACCAACTTTGTGTACAGTCTGTTTCGGTCTTAGGCAGGGATGCAGTCGATGGCTAGGGAACGGGGCTTGTGGCGGTGTCGGACACAATGGCTTCGATTTTCCCAATATTAATGAGAGGAAACAACGAAAGCTTAATTGTTCAAATGAGCGATAAATAGACCATCATTATTTGATCGCACAGAGTATGTGAATTATGTACCATTGGTACACCTGATTATTATCTGTCAGTATGTCAGAGTGTTAATGGCGACACATTGTAGATGAATACTTTGCGAGTGGTACCTCAGGTTATTACCTGTTAGTACACCTGTCTGTTTATCGTGGCACAGAGTATGTGAATACTGTACGAGTGGTAAACCGAATGATCACTTGTTAGACGCTCTGTTTCTTTATAGTGACACGCCCTAATAAGGAACAGCCCAATATCAAAGCATTTTTATTTTCACTCTACCAAATTCATTGATTGATAACATTCACGCTAAAATAGAGCATGAAATTAAATAAAGAGAGCTCCAGTAACCACAACAATAGAGAGAGATCACTGCAGCTGCGACAGATCGATAAATTGACATTTTATGTCAAAGGATTGGTTAGAGGACAATTGGTTATAATATACTTCAAATTGAAGAATGAGTCTGTTTCAAAATAGTCAATTCTGTATCTGCTTTTTTATGCCGCAACTCAATCTGATAGAGCAGTGCAATCTAATACAGCACTTCAAACTAATACAGCATTTCAATCTAATAAAGCACAACAATCTAATACGGCACTTCAATCTGATACAGCACTTCAATCTAATACAGCATTACGGGGGAATATATAACGGGAAATAAGGAAATGGCAGACCAACTAAATGCATACTTTGGGTCAGTCTTTATGAAGGAAGACACAAAAAATCTCCCTGGGATATCAGGAAAAATAGGGACATTGGCAAAGGAGGAACTGACGCAAATCAATATCTCTAAGGATATGGTGTTAAGGAAGCTAAAGGGATTGAAGGCGGACAAATCCCCAGGGCCTGATAACATGCATCCTAGGGTACTGAAGGAGGTGGCCCTAGAGATAGCGGATGCACTAAGTATGATTTTTCAGAATTCATTAGAGTCGGGAACAGTGCCCATGGATTGGAGGGTAGCTAACGTTACCCCACTATTCAAAAAGGGGGGTAGGGAAAAAGCAGGTAATTACAGACCTGTAAGCCTTACATCAGTTGTGGGCAAAATGCTGGAGTTCATCATTAAGGATGAAATAGCGGAGCACTTAGCAAATGGGGACAGGATAGGACAGAGTCAACATGGATTTACAAAGGGTAAATCGTGCTTGACTAATCTATTGGAATTTTTTGAGGGAGTAACTGGTAAAATAGATGGGGGTGAGCCAGTAGATGTGGTGTACCTGGACTTCCAAAAGGCCTTCGATAAGGTCCCACATAAAAGATTAGCATGGAAAATTGAAGCTCATGGGATAAAGGGGAAAGTATTGACGTGGATAGAGAACTGGCTGTCAGATAGAAAACAGAGAGTTGGAATAAACGGCTCATTTTCTGAATGGCAGGCAGTAACAAGTGGGGTACCACAGGGATCTGTCCTGGGTCCCCAGCTGTTCACAATTTACATTAATGACCTGGATCAGGGAGTCGGATGCAGCATTTCCAAATTTGCAGACGACACTAAACTAGGAGGGGGGGTGGGCTCAGAGGAGGAGACCAGGAAGCTCCAGAGCGATTTGGAAAGACTGGGTGATTGGGCGGATAAATGGCAGATGCACTATAATGTGGACAAGTGCGAAGTTATCCACCTTGGGTGCAGGAACGGGAGGGCAAATTATTATTTTAATGGCAATAAATTGGGAGAGGGGGAAGTACAGAGAGACCTGGGTGTTCTTGTACACCAGTCACTGAAGGCGAGCATGCAGGTGCAACAGGCGGTCAAGAAGGCAAACGGTATGCTGGCCTTCATAGCAAAAGGGTTGGAATACAGGAACAGGGATACCTTGCTGCAGCTGTACAGGGCACTGGTGAGACCACACCTCGAGTACTGTGTACAGTTTTGGCCGCCTCATCTGAGGAAAGATGTTCTTGCCATGGAGGGGGTGCAGCGGCGATTCACCAGGCTGATACCAGGAATGGCGGGATTGACCTATGAGGAGAGACTATGTAGTTTAGGGATGTACACACTGGAGTTTAGAAGATTGAGAGGGGACCTCATAGAAGTGTATAAAATTCTGACAGGTCCAGACAGACTAGATGCAGAAGGAATGTTTCCCTTGGCGGGTGAGAACAGAACTAGAGGACATAATTTAAGGATAAGGGCTAAACCATTTAGGACAGAAATGAGGGGGAATTTCTTCACTCAGAGGGTGGTAAACCTGTGGAACTCATTGCCACAGAGGGCAGTGTACGCCAGCTCATTAAATATATTTAAGAGGGAATTAGATATATTTCTACAGGCAAAAGGGGTTAAGGGTTACGGAGAGAAGGCGGGGACGGGATACTGAATTGGAGGATCAGCCATGATGTCATTAAATGGCGGAGCAGGCTCGAAGGGCCGGATGTCCTACTCCTGCTCCTATCTTCTATGTATCTATGTATCTATGTATCTATGTATGTAGCATTTCAATCTAATACACCAATTCAATCAAATACAGCTCAACAATCTGATACATTACTTCAAGAAAAAACAACACTTCAATCTAATGCAGCTGTTCAATCTAATGCAGCGCTTCAATCTAATACAGCGCTTCAATCTAATACAGCGCTTCAATCTAATACAGCGCTTCAATCTAATACAGCGCTTCAACCTAATACAGCGCTCGAATCTAATACAGCGCTTCAATCTATTACAGCACTTCAATCTAATACAGCACTTCAATCTAATAAAGCACTTCAATCTAATACAGCACTTCAATCTAATGCAGCACTTCAATCTAATGCAGCACTTCAATCTAATGCAGCACTTCAATCTAATGCAGCACTTCAATCTGATAAAGCACTTCAATCTGATAAAGCACTTCAATCTGATACAGCACTTCAATCTGATACAGCACTTCAATCTGATACAGCACTTCAATCTGATACAGAACTTCAATTTAAAAAGCACTTCAATCTAATGCAGCACTTCATTCTAATGCAGCACTTCAAACTAATGCAGCACTTCAATCTAATACAGCACTTCAATCTAATACAGCACTTCAATCTAATACAGCACTTCAATCTAATACAGCACTTCAATCTAATACAGCACTTCAATCCAATACAGCTGTTCAGTCCGATAAAGCACTTCAATCCAATGCAGCACTTCAATCCAATGCAGCACTTCATTCTAATGCAGCACTTCAATCAAATACAGAACTTCAATCTAATACAGCACTTCAATCTAATGCAGCACTTCAAGCTAATGCAGCACTTCAATCTAATACAGCACTTCAATCTAATACAGCACTTCAATCTAATACAGCACTTCAATCCAATACAGCTGTTCAGTCCGATAAAGCACTTCAATCCAATGCAGCACTTCAATCCAATGCAGCACTTCATTCTAATGCAGCACTTCAATCAAATACAGAACTTCAATCTAATACAGCACTTCAATCTAATGCAGCACTTCAAGCTAATGCAGCACTTCAATCTAATGCAGCACTTCAATCTAATGCAGCACTTCAATCTAATGCAGCACTTCAATCTAATGCAGCACTTCAATCTAATGCAGCACTTCAATCTAATGCAGCACTTCAATCTAATGCAGCACTTCAATCTAATGCAGCACTTCAATCTAATGCAGCACTTCAATCTAATACAGCACTTCAATCTAATACAGCACTTCAATCTAATAAAGCACTTCAATCTAATAAAGCACTTCAATCTAATACAGCACTTCAATCTAATGCAGCACTTCAATCTAATGCAGCACTTCAATCTAATGGATCACTTCAATCTAATGCAGCACTTCAATCTAATGCAGCACTTCAATCTAATACAGCACTTCAATCTGATACAGCACTTCAATCTGATACAGAACTTCAATTTAAAAAGCACTTCAATCTAATGCAGCACTTCATTCTAATGCAGCACTTCAAACTAATGCAGCACTTCATTCTAATGCAGCACTTCATTCTAATGCAGCACTTCAAACTAATGCAGCACTTCAATCTAATACAGCACTTCAATCTAATACAGCACTTCAATCTAATACAGCACTTCAATCTGATACAGCACTTCAATCCGATACAGCACTTCAATCCGATACAGCTCTTCAGTCCGATAAAGCACTTCAATCCAATGCAGCACTTCAATCTAATGCAGCACTTCAATCAAATACAGAACTTCAATCTAATACAGCACTTCAATCTAATGCAGCACTTCAATCTAATGCAGCACTTCAATCTAATGCAGCACTTCAATCTAATGCAGCACTTCAATCTAATGCAGCACTTCAATCTAGTGCAGCACTTCAATCTAGTGCAGCACTTCAATCTAGTGCAGCACTTCAATCTAGTGCAGCACTTCAATCTAGTGCAGCACTTCAATCTAATGCAGCACTTCAATCTAATGCAGCACTTCAATCTAATGCAGCACTTCAATCTAATGCAGCACTTCAATCTAATGCAGCACTTCAATCTAATGCAGCACTTCAATCTAATGCAGCACTTCAATCTAATGCAGCACTTCAATCTAATGCAGCACTTCAATCTAATGCAGCACTTCAATCTAATGCAGCACTTCAATCTAATGCAGCACTTCAATCTAATGCAGCACTTCAATCTAATGCAGCACTTCAATCTAATGCAGCACTTCAATCTAATGCAGCACTTCAATCTAATGCAGCACTTCAATCTAATGCAGCACTTCAATCTAATGCAGCACTTCAATCTAATGCAGCACTTCAATCTAATGCAGCACTTCAATCTAATGCAGAACTTCAATCTAATGCAGCACTTCAATCTAATGCAGCACTTCAATCTAATGCAGCACTTCAATCTAATGCAGCACTTCAATCTAATGCAGCACTTCAATCTAATGCAGCACTTCAATCTAATGCAGCACTTCAATCTAATGCAGCACGTCAATCTAATGCAGCACTTCAATCTAATGCAGCACTTCAATCTAATGCAGCACTTCAATCTAATGCAGCACTTCAATCTAATGCAGCACTTCAATCTAATGCAGCACTTCAATCTAATGCAGCACTTCAATCTAATGCAGCACTTCAATCTAATGCTGCACTTCAATCTAATGCTGCACTTCAATCTAATGCTGCACTTCAATCTAATGCTGCACTTCAATCTAATGCTGCACTTCAATCTAATGCTGCACTTCAATCTAATGCTGCACTTCAATCTAATGCTGCACTTCAATCTAATTCAGCACTTCAAACTAATGCAGCACTTCAATCTAATGCAGCACTTCAATCTAATACAGCACTTCAATCTAATACAGCACTTCAATCGAATACAGCACTTCAATCTAATACAGCACTTCAATCTAATACAGCACTTCAATCTAATACAGCACTTCAATCTAATGCAGCACTTCAATCTAATGCAGCACTTCAATCTAATGCTGCACTTCAATCTAATGCTGCACTTCAATCTAATGCTGCACTTCAATCTAATGCTGCACTTCAATCTAATGCTGCACTTCAATCTAATTCAGCACTTCAATCTAATGCAGCACTTCAATCTAATGCAGCACTTCAATCTAATACAGCACTTCAATCTAATACAGCACTTCAATCTAATAAAGCACTTCAATCTAATACAGCACTTCAATCTAATACAGCACTTCAATCTAATACAGCACTTCAATCTAATACAGCAATTCAATCTAATACAGCACTTCAATGTAATAAAGCACTTCAATGTAATAAAGCACTTCAATCTAATGCAGCACTTCAATCTAATACAGCACTTCAATCTAATACTGCACTTCAATCTAATACAACACTTAAATCTAATACACCAATTCAATCAAATACAGCTCATCAATCTGCTACAGCGCTTCAATCTGATACATTACTTCAAGAAAAAACAATACATCATTCTAATACACTTCTTCAATCTAATACAACACTTCAATCTAATACAGCCCTTCAATCTAATACAGCACTTCAATCTAATACAGCACTTCAATCTAATACAGCACTTCAATCTAATACAGCACTTCAATCTAATACAGCACTTCAATCTAATACAGCACTTCAATCTAATACACTTCTTCAATCTAATACAGCAATTCAATCTAATACAGCACTTCAATCTAATACAGCACTTCAATCTAATACAGCACTTAAATCTAATACAGCACTTCAATCTAATACAGCACTTCAATCTAATACAGCACTTCAATCTAATACAGCACTTCAATCTAATACAGCACTTCAATCTAATACAGCACTTCAATCTAATACACTTCTTCAATCTAATACAACACTTCAATCTAATACAGCACTTCAATCTAATACAGCACTTCAATCTAATACACTTCTTCAATCTAATACAGCACTTCAATCTAATACAGCACTTCAATCTAATACAGCACTTCAATCTAATACAGCACTTCAATCTAATACAGCACTTCAATCTAATACAACACTTCAATCTAATACAGCACTTCAATCTAATACAGCACTTCAATCGAATACAGCACTTCAATCTAATACAGCACTTCAATCTAATACAGCACTTCAATCTAATACAGCACTTCAATCTAATGCAGCACTTCAATCTAATGCAGCACTTCAATCTAATGCTGCACTTCAATCTAATGCTGCACTTCAATCTAATGCTGCACTTCAATCTAATGCTGCACTTCAATCTAATGCTGCACTTCAATCTAATGCTGCACTTCAATCTAATTCAGCACTTCAATCTAATGCAGCACTTCAATCTAATGCAGCACTTCAATCTAATACAGCACTTCAATCTAATACAGCACTTCAATCTAATAAAGCACTTCAATCTAATACAGCACTTCAATCTAATACAGCACTTCAATCTAATACAGCACTTCAATCTAATACAGCAATTCAATCTAATACAGCACTTCAATGTAATAAAGCACTTCAATCTAATAAAGCACTTCAATCTAATGCAGCACTTCAATCTAATACAGCACTTCAATCTAATACTGCACTTCAATCTAATACAACACTTAAATCTAATACACCAATTCAATCAAATACAGCTCATCAATCTGCTACAGCGCTTCAATCTGATACATTACTTCAAGAAAAAACAATACATCATTCTAATACACTTCTTCAATCTAATACAACACTTCAATCTAATACAGCCCTTCAATCTAATACAGCACTTCAATCTAATACAGCACTTCAATCTAATACAGCACTTCAATCTAATACAGCACTTCAATCTAATACAGCACTTCAATCTAATACAGCACTTCAATCTAATACAGCACTTCAATCTAATACACTTCTTCAATCTAATACAGCAATTCAATCTAATACAGCACTTCAATCTAATACAGCACTTCAATCTAATACAGCACTTAAATCTAATACAGCACTTCAATCTAATACAGCACTTCAATCTAATACAGCACTTCAATCTAATACAGCACTTCAATCTAATACAGCACTTCAATCTAATACAGCACTTCAATCTAATGCAGCACTTCAATCTAATGCAGCACTTCAATCTAATGCAGCACGTCAATCTAATGCAGCACTTCAATCTAATGCAGCACTTCAATCTAATGCAGCACTTCAATCTAATGCAGCACTTCAATCTAATGCAGCACTTCAATCTAATGCAGCACTTCAATCTAATGCAGCACTTCAATCTAATGCAGCACTTCAATCTAATGCTGCACTTCAATCTAATGCTGCACTTCAATCTAATGCTGCACTTCAATCTAATGCTGCACTTCAATCTAATGCTGCACTTCAATCTAATGCTGCACTTCAATCTAATGCTGCACTTCAATCTAATGCTGCACTTCAATCTAATTCAGCAATTCAAACTAATGCAGCACTTCAATCTAATGCAGCACTTCAATCTAATACAGCACTTCAATCTAATACAGCACTTCAATCGAATACAGCACTTCAATCTAATACAGCACTTCAATCTAATACAGCACTTCAATCTAATACAGCACTTCAATCTAATGCAGCACTTCAATCTAATGCAGCACTTCAATCTAATGCTGCACTTCAATCTAATGCTGCACTTCAATCTAATGCTGCACTTCAATCTAATGCTGCACTTCAATCTAATGCTGCACTTCAATCTAATTCAGCACTTCAATCTAATGCAGCACTTCAATCTAATGCAGCACTTCAATCTAATACAGCACTTCAATCTAATACAGCACTTCAATCTAATAAAGCACTTCAATCTAATACAGCACTTCAATCTAATACAGCACTTCAATCTAATACAGCACTTCAATCTAATACAGCACTTCAATGTAATAAAGCACTTCAATGTAATAAAGCATTTCAATCTAATGCAGCACTTCAATCTAATACAGCACTTCAATCTAATACTGCACTTCAATCTAATACAACACTTAAATCTAATACACCAATTCAATCAAATACAGCTCATCAATCTGCTACAGCGCTTCAATCTGATACATTACTTCAAGAAAAAACAATACATCATTCTAATACACTTCTTCAATCTAATACAACACTTCAATCTAATACAGCCCTTCAATCTAATACAGCACTTCAATCTAATACAGCACTTCAATCTAATACAGCACTTCAATCTAATACAGCACTTCAATCTAATACAGCACTTCAATCTAATACAGCACTTCAATCTAATACAGCACTTCAATCTAATACACTTCTTCAATCTAATACAGCAATTCAATCTAATACAGCACTTCAATCTAATACAGCACTTCAATCTAATACAGCACTTAAATCTAATACAGCACTTCAATCTAATACAGCACTTCAATCTAATACAGCACTTCAATCTAATACAGCACTTCAATCTAATACAGCACTTCAATCTAATACAGCACTTCAATCTAATACACTTCTTCAATCTAATACAACACTTCAATCTAATACAGCACTTCAATCTAATACAGCACTTCAATCTAATACACTTCTTCAGTCTAATACAGCACTTCAATCTAATACAGCACTTCAATCTAATACAGCACTTCAATCTAATACAGCACTTCAATCTAATACAGCACTTCAATCTAATACAACACTTCAATCTAATACAGCACTTCAATCTAATACAGCACTTCAATCGAATACAGCACTTCAATCTAATACAGCACTTCAATCTAATACAGCACTTCAATCTAATACAGCACTTCAATCTAATGCAGCACTTCAATCTAATGCAGCACTTCAATCTAATGCTGCACTTCAATCTAATGCTGCACTTCAATCTAATGCTGCACTTCAATCTAATGCTGCACTTCAATCTAATGCTGCACTTCAATCTAATTCAGCACTTCAATCTAATGCAGCACTTCAATCTAATGCAGCACTTCAATCTAATACAGCACTTCAATCTAATACAGCACTTCAATCTAATAAAGCACTTCAATCTAATACAGCACTTCAATCTAATACAGCACTTCAATCTAATACAGCACTTCAATCTAATACAGCAATTCAATCTAATACAGCACTTCAATGTAATAAAGCACTTCAATGTAATAAAGCACTTCAATCTAATGCAGCACTTCAATCTAATACAGCACTTCAATCTAATACTGCACTTCAATCTAATACAACACTTAAATCTAATACACCAATTCAATCAAATACAGCTCATCAATCTGCTACAGCGCTTCAATCTGATACATTACTTCAAGAAAAAACAATACATCATTCTAATACACTTCTTCAATCTAATACAACACTTCAATCTAATACAGCCCTTCAATCTAATACAGCACTTCAATCTAATACAGCACTTCAATCTAATACAGCACTTCAATCTAATACAGCACTTCAATCTAATACAGCACTTCAATCTAATACAGCACTTCAATCTAATACAGCACTTCAATCTAATACACTTCTTCAATCTAATACAGCAATTCAATCTAATACAGCACTTCAATCTAATACAGCACTTCAATCTAATACAGCACTTAAATCTAATACAGCACTTCAATCTAATACAGCACTTCAATCTAATACAGCACTTCAATCTAATACAGCACTTCAATCTAATACAGCACTTCAATCTAATACAGCACTTCAATCTAATACACTTCTTCAATCTAATACAACACTTCAATCTAATACAGCACTTCAATCTAATACAGCACTTCAATCTAATACACTTCTTCAATCTAATACAGCACTTCAATCTAATACAGCACTTCAATCTAATACAGCACTTCAATCTAATACAGCACTTCAATCTAATACAGCACTTCAATCTAATAAAGCCCTTCAATCTAATACAGCACTTCAATCTAATACATCACTTCAATCTAATACAGCACTTCAATCTAACACAGCACTTCAATCTAATACACTTCAATCTAATACCGCACTTCAATCTAATACAGCACTTCAATCTAATACAGCACTTCAATCTAATACAGCACTTCAATCTAATACAGCACTTCAATCTAATACAGCACATCAATCTAATACAGCACTTCAATTTAATACAGCACTTCAATCTAATACAGCACTTCAATCTAATACAGCACTTCAATCTAATACAGCACTTCAATCTAATACAGCACTTCAATCTAATACAGCACTTCAATCTAATACAGCACATCAATCTAATACAGCACTTCAATTTAATACAGCACTTCAATCTAATACAGCACTTCAATCTAATACAGCACTTCAATCTAATACAACACTTCAATCTAATACAGCACTTCAATCTAATACAGCACTTCAATCTAATACAGCACATCAATCTAATACAGCACTTCAATTTAATACAGCACTTCAATCTAATACAGCACTTCAATCTAATACAGCACTTCAATCTAATACAACACTTCAATCTAATACAGCACTTCAATCTAATACCGCACTTCAATCTAATACAGCACTTCAATCTAATACAGCACTTCAATCTAATACAGCACTTCAATCTAATACAGCACTTCAATCTAATACAACACTTCAATCTAATACAGCACTTCAATCTAATACAACACTTCAATCTAATACAGCATTTCAATCTAATACAGCACATCAATCTAATACAGCACTTCAATCTAATACAGCACTTCAATCTAATACAGCACTTCAATCTAATACAGCACTTCAATCTAATACAGCACTTCAATCTAATACAGCACTTCAATCTAATACAGCACTTCAATCTAATACAGCACTTCAATCTAATACAGCATTTCAATCTGATACAGCACTTCAATCTGATACAGCACTTCAATCTGATACAGCACTTCAATCTAATACAACACTTAAATCTAATACTCCAATTCAATCAAATACAGCTCATCAATCTGCTACAGCGCTTCAATCTGATACATTACTTCAAGAAAAAACAATACATCATTCTAATACACTTCTTCAATCTAATACAACACTTCAATCTAATACAGCACATCAATCTAATACAGCACTTCAATCTGATACAGCACTTCATTCTAATAAAGCACTTCAATGTAAAACAGCACTTCAATCTAATACGGCACTTCAATCTGATACAGCACTTCAATCTAATACAGCATTACGGGGGAATATATACCGGAAAAAAGGAAATGGCAGTCCAACTAAATGCATACTTTGGGTCAGTCTTTACGAAGGAAGACACAAAAAACCTCCCTGGGATATCGGGAAAAATAGGGACATTGGCAAAGGAGGAACTGACGCAACTCAATATCTCTAAGGATATGGTGTTAAGGAAGCTAAAGGGATTGAAGGCGGACAAATCCCCAGGGCCTGATAACATGCATCCTAGGGTACTGAAGGAGGTGGCCCTAGAGATAGCAGATGCACTAAGTATGACTTTTCAGAATTCATTAGACTCGGGAACAGTGCCCATGGATTGGAGGGTAGCTAACGTTACCCCACTATTCAAAAAGGGGGGTAGGGAAAAAGCAGGTAATTACAGACCTGTAAGCCTTACATCAGTTGTGCGCAAAATGCTGGAGTCCATCATTAAGGATGAAATAGCGGAGCACTTAGCAAATGGGGACAGGATAGGACAGAGTCAACATGGATTTACAAAGGGTAAATCGTGCTTGACTAATCTATTGGAATTTTTTGAGGGAGTAACTGGTAAATAGATGGGGGAGAGCCAGTAGATGTGGTGTACCTGGACTTCCAAAAGGCCTTCGATAAGGTCCCACATAAAAGATTAGCATGGAAAATTGAAGCTCATGGGATAAAGGGGAAAGTATTGACGTGGATAGAGAACTGGCTGTCAGATAGAAAACAGAGAGTTGGAATAAACGGCTCATTTTCTGAATGGCAGGCAGTAACAAGTGGGGTACCACAGGGATCTGTCCTGGGTCCCCAGCTGTTCACAATTTACATTAATGACCTGGATCAGGGAGTCGGATGCAGCATTTCCAAATTTGCAGACGACACTAAACTAGGAGGGGGGGTGGGCTCAGAGGAGGAGACCAGGAAGCTCCAGAGCGATTTGGACAGACTGGGTGATTGGGCGGATAAATGGCAGATGCACTATAATGTGGACAAGTGCGAAGTTATCCACATTGGGTGCAGGAACGGGAGGGCAAATTATTATTTAAATGGCAATAAATTGGGAGAGGGGGAAGTACAGAGAGACCTGGGTGTTCTTGTACACCAGTCACTGAAGGCGAGCATGCAGGTGCAACAGGCGGTCAAGAAGGCAAACGGTATGCTGGCCTTCATACCAAAAGGGTTGGAATACAGGAACAGGGATACCTTGCTGCAGCTGTACAGGGCACTGGTGAGACCACACCTCGAGTACTGTGTACAGTTTTGGCCGCCTCATCTGAGGAAAGATGTTCTTGCCATGGAGGGGGTGCAGCGGCGATTCACCAGGCTGATACCAGGAATGGCGGGATTGACCTATGAGGAGAGACTATGTAGTTTAGGGATGTACACACTGGAGTTTAGAAGATTGAGAGGGGACCTCATAGAAGTGTATAAAATTCTGACAGGTCTAGACAGACTAGATGCAGAAGGAATGTTTCCCTTGGCGGGTGAGAACAGAACTAGAGGACATAATTTAAGGATAAGGGCTAAACCATTTAGGACAGAAATGAGGGGGAATTTCTTCACTCAGAGGGTGGTGAACCTGTGGAACTCATTGCCACAGAGGGCAGTGTACGCCAGCTCATTAAATATATTTAAGAGGGAATTAGATATATTTCTACAGGCAAAAGGGGTTAAGGGTTACGGAGAGAAGGCGGGGACGGGATACTGAATTGGAGGATCAGCCATGATCTCATTAAATGGCGGAGCAGGCTCGAAGGGCCGGATGTCCTACTCCTGCTCCTATCTTCTATGTATCTATGTATCTATGTATCTATGTATGTAGCATTTCAATCTAATACACCAATTCAATCAAATACAGCTCATCAATCTGATACATTACTTCAAGAAAAAACAACACTTCAATCTAATGCAGCACTTCAATCTAATGCAGCACTTCAATCTAATGCAGCACTTCAATCTAATGCAGCACTTCAATCTAATGCAGCACTTCAATCTAATGCAGCACTTCAATCTAATGCAGCACTTCAATCTAATGCAGCAGTTCAATCTAATGCAGCACTTCAATCTAATGCAGCACTTCAATCTAATGCAGCACTTCAATCTAATGCAGCACTTCAATCTAATGCAGCACTTCAATCTAATGCAGCACTTCAATCTAATGCAGCACTTCAATCTAATGCAGCACTTCAATCTAATGCAGCACTTCAATCTGATGCAGCACTTCAATCTGATACAGCACTTCAATCTGATACAGCACTTCAATCTGATACAGCACTTCCATCTTATACAACACTTCAATCTAATACAACACTTCAATCTAATACAACACTTCAATCTAATACAGCACTTCATTCTAATACAGCACTTCAATCTAATACAGCACTTCAATCTAATACAGCACTTCAATCTAATACAGCACTTCTATCTTATACAACACTTCTATCTTATACAACACTTCAATCTAATACAGCACTTCATTCTAATACAGCACTTCAATCTAATACTGCACTTCAATCTAATACAGCACTTCAATCTAAAACAACACTTCAATCTAATAAAGCACTTCAATCTAATAAAGCACTTCAATCTAATACAGCACTTCAATCTAATACAGCACTTCAATCTAATACAGCACTTCTATCTTGTACAACACTTCAATCTAATACAACACTTCAATCTAATACAACACTTCAATCTAATACAGCACTTCATTCTAATACAGCACTTCAATCTAATACAGCACTTCAACCTAATACAGCACTTCAATCTTATACAACACTTCTATCTTATACAACACTTCTATCTTATACAACACTTCAATCTAATACAGCACTTCATTCTAATACAGCACTTCAAGCTAATACAGCACTTCTATCTTATACAACACTTCAATCTAATACAACACTTCAATCTAATACAGCACTTCATTCTAATACAGCAATTCAATCTAATACAGCACTTCAATCTAATACAGCACTTCAATCTAATGCAGCACTTCAATCTAATACAGCACCTCAATCTAATACAGCACTTCAATCTAATACAGCACTTCAATCTAATGCAGCACTTCAATCTAATGCAGCACTTCAATCTAATACAGCACTTCATTCTAATACTGCACTTCAATCTAATACTGCACTTCAATCTAATACTGCACTTCAATCTAATACTGCACTTCAATCTAATACTGCACTTCAATCTAATACAGCACTTCAATAAAAAACAACACTTCAATCTAATAAAGCACTTCAATCTAATACAATCCTTCAATCTAAAACAGTACATCAATCTAATACAGCACTACAATCTAATACAGCACTTCAATCTATTACAGTCCTTCAATCTAATACAGCACTACAATCTATTACAGTCCTTCAATCTAATACAGCACTACAATCTATTGCAGTCCTTCAATCTAATACAGCACTTCAATCTAATACAGCACTTCAATCTAATAAAGAACTTCAATCTAATAAAGAACTTCAATCTAATACCGCACTTCAATCTAATACAGCACTTCAATCTAATACAGCACTTCAATGTAATACCGCACTTCAATCTAATACAGCACTTCAATCTAATAAAGAACTTCAATCTAATAAAGAACTTCAATCTAATACAGCACTTTAATCTAATACAGCACTTCAATATAATACAGCACTTCAATCTAATACAGCACTTCAATGTAATACCGCACTTCAATCTAATACAGCACTTCAATCTAATACAGCACTTCAATCTAATACCGCACTTCAATCTAATACAGCACTTCAATCTAATACAGCACATCAATCTAATACAGCACTTCAATCTAATACAGCACTTCAATCTAATACAGCACTTCAATCTAATACCGCACTTCAATCTAATACAGCACATCAATCTAATACAGTACTTCAATCTAATACAGCACATCAATCTAATACAGCACTTCAATCTAATACAGCACTTCAATCTAATACCGCACTTCAATCTAATACCGCACTTCAATCTAAAACAGTGCATCAATCTAATACAGCACTACAATCTATTACAGTCCTTCAATCTAATACAGCACTTCAATCTAATACAGCACTTCAATCTAATACAGCACTTCAATCTAATACAGCACTTCAATCTAATACAGCACTTCAATCTAATACCGCACTTCAATCTAATACAGCACATCAATCTAATACAGCACTTCAATCTAATACAGCACTTCAATCTAATACAGCACTTCAATCTAATACCGCACTTCAATCTAATACAGCACATCAATCTAATACAGTACTTCAATCTAATACAGCACATCAATCTAATACAGCACTTCAATCTAATACAGCACTTCAATCTAATACAGCACTTCAACGTAATACAGCACTTCAAAGTAATACAGCACTTCAATCTAATACAGCACTTCAATCTAATACAGCACTTCAATCTTATAAAACACTTCAATCTAATACAACACTTCAATCTAATACAGCACTTCTATCTTATACAACACTTCAATCTAATACAGCACTTCATTCTAATACAGAACTTCAATCTAATACAGCACTTCTATCTTATACAACACTTCAATCTAATACAGCACTTCAATCTAATACAGCACTTCAATCTAATAAAGCACTTCAATCTAATACTGCACTTCAATCTAATACAGCACTTCAATCTAATACAGCACTTCAATCTAATACAGCACTTCAATCTAATACAGCACTTCAATCTAATACAGCACTTCAATCTAATACCGCACTTCAATCTAATACAGCACTTCAATCTAATACAGCACTTCAATCTAATACAGCACATCAATCTAATACAGCACTTCAATCTAATACAGCACTTCAATCTAATACAGCACTTCAACGTAATACAGCACTTCAATCTAATACAGCACTTCAATCTAATACAGCACTTCAATCTAATACAGCACTTCAATCTAATAAACACTTCAATCTAATACAACACTTCAATCTAATACAGCACTTCAATCTAATACAACACTTCAATCTAATACAGCACTTCATTCTAATACAGAACTTCAATCTAATACAGCACTTCTATCTTATACAACACTTCAATCTAATACAACACTTCAATCTAATACTGCACTTCAATCTGATAAAGCACTTCAATCTAATACTGCACTTCAATCTAATACAGCACTTCAATCTAAAACAACACTTCAATCTAACAAAGCACTTCAATCTAATACAATCCTTCAATCTAAAACAGTACATCAATCTAATACAGCACTACAATCTATTAAAGCACTTCAATCTAAAGCAGTGCATCAATCTAATACAGCACTACAATCTATTACAGTCCTTCAATCTAATACAGCACTTCAATCTAATACAGCACTTCAATCTAATACAGCACATCAATCTAATACAGCACTTCAATCTAATACAGCACTTCAATCTAATACAGCACTTCAATCTAATACAGCACTTCAATCTAATGCAGCACTTCAATCTAATGCAGCACCTCAATCTAATACAGCACCTCAATCTAATACAGCACTTCAATCTAATACAGCACTTCAATCTAATACAGCACTTCAATCTAATACAGCACTTCAATCT
Source organism: Squalus acanthias (assembly GCA_030390025.1). Lineage (NCBI taxonomy): Eukaryota > Metazoa > Chordata > Chondrichthyes > Squaliformes > Squalidae > Squalus > Squalus acanthias. The sequence continues at coordinate 236,170 of JASTWF010000125.1, read as the reverse complement.
AATACAGCACTTCAATCTAATACAGCACTTCAATCTAATACAGCACTTCAATCTAATACAACACTTCAATCTAATACAACACTTCAATCTAATACAACACTTCAATCTAATACAACACTTCAATCTAATACAGCACTTCAATCTAATACAGCACTTCTATCTTATACAACACTTCAATCTAATACAACACTTCAATCTAATACAGCACTTCATTCTAATACAGCAATTCAATCTAATACAGCACTTCAATCTAATACAGCACTTCAATCTAATGCAGCACTTCAATCTAATACAGCACCTCAATCTAATACAGCACTTCAATCTAATGCAGCACTTCAATCTAATACAGCACTTCATTCTAATACTGCACTTCAATCTGATAAAGCACTTCAATCTAATACTGCACTTCAATCTAATACAGCACTTCAATCTAAAACAACACTTCAATCTAACAAAGCACTTCAATCTAATACAATCCTTCAATCTAAAACAGTACATCAATCTAATACAGCACTACAATCTATTAAAGCACTTCAATCTAATACAGCACTTCAATCTAACACAGCACTTCAATCTAATACAGCACTTCAATCTAATACAGCACTTCAATCTAATACAGCACTTCAATCTAATACAGCACTTCAATCTAATACAGCACTTCAATCTAATACAGCACTTCAATCTAATACAGCACTTCAATCTAATACAACACTGCAATCTAATACAACACTTCAATCTAATACAACACTTCAATATAATACAACACTTCATTCTAATACAGCACTTCAATCTAATACAGCACTTCTATCTTATACAACACTTCAATCTAATACAACACTTCAATCTAATACAGCACTTCATTCTAATACAGCACTTCAATCTAATACAGCACTTCAATCTAATACAGCACTTCAATCTAATGCAGCACTTCAATCTAATGCAGCACCTCAATCTAATACAGCACTTCAATCTAATACAGCACTTCAATCTAATACAGCACTTCAATCTAATACAGCACTTCAATCTAATACAGCACTTCAATCTAATACAGCACTTCAATCTAATACAGCACTTCAATCTAATACAACACTTCAATCTAATACAACACTTCAATCTAATACAACACTTCAATCTAATACAACACTTCAATCTAATACAGCACTTCAATCTAATACAGCACTTCAATCTAATACAGCACTTCAATCTAATACAGCACTTCAATCTAATACAGCACTTCAATCTAATACAGCACTTCAATCTAATACAGCACTTCAATCTAATACAGCACTTCAATCTAATACTGCACTTCAATCTAATACTGCACTTCAATCTAATACTGCACTTCAATCTAATACTGCACTTCAATCTAATACAGCACTTCAATCTAATACAGCACTTCAATCTAATAAAGCACTTCAATCTAATACAATCCTTCAATCTAAAACAGTACATCAATCTAATACAGCACTACAATCTATTACAGCACTTCAATCTAATACAGCACTTCAATCTAATACAGCACTTCAATCAAATAAAGAACTTCAATCTAATAAAGAACTTCAATCTAATAAAGAACTTCAATCTAATACAGCACTTCAATCTAATACAGCACTTCAATCTAATAAAGAATTCAATCTAATAAAGAACTTCAATCTGATAAAGAACTTCAATCTAATACAGCACTTCAATCTAATACCGCACTTCAATCTAATACCGCACTTCAATCTATTACAGCACTTCAATCTAATACTGCACTTCAATCTAATACAGCACTTCAATTTAAAACAACACTTCAATCTAACAAAGCACTTCAATCTAATACAATCCTTCAATCTAAAACAGTACATCAATCTAATACAGCACTACAATCTATTAAAGCACTTCAATCTAATACAGCACTTCAATCTAACACAGCACTTCAATCTAATACAGCACTTCAATCTAATACAGCACTTCAATCTAATACAGCACTTCAATCTAATACAGCACTTCAATCTAATACAGCACTTCAATCTAATACAGCACTTCAATCTAATACAGCACTTCAATCTAATACAGCACTTCAATCTAATACAGCACTTCAATCTAATACAACACTTCAATCTAATACAACACTTCAATCTAATACAACACTTCAATCTAATACAACACTTCATTCTAATACAGCACTTCAATCTAATACAGCACTTCAATCTAATACAACACTTCAATCTAATACAGCACTTCAATCTAATACAGCACTTCAATCTAATACAGCACTTCAATCTAATACAGCACTTCAATCTAATACAGCACTTCAATCTAATACAGCACTTCAATCTAATACAGCACTCAATCTAATACAGCACTCAATCTAATACAGCACTTCAATCTAATACAGCACTTCAATCTAATACAGCACTTCAATCTAATACAGCACTTCAATCTAATACAGCACTTCAATCTAATACAGCACTTCAATCTAATACAACACTTCAATCTAATACAACACTTCAATCTAATACAACACTTCAATCTAATACAACACTTCATTCTAATACAGCACTTCAATCTAATACAGCACTTCTATCTTATACAACACTTCAATCTAATACAACACTTCAATCTAATACAGCACTTCATTCTAATACAGCAATTCAATCTAATACAGCACTTCAATCTAATACAGCACTTCAATCTAATGCAGCACTTCAATCTAATACAGCACCTCAATCTAATACAGCACTTCAATCTAATGCAGCACTTCAATCTAATACAGCACTTCATTCTAACACTGCACTTCAATCTAATACTGCACTTCAATCTAATACTGCACTTCAATCTAATACTGCACTTCAATCTAATACAGCACTTCAATCTAAAACAACACTTCAATCTAATAAAGCACTTCAATCTAATACAATCCTTCAATCTAAAACAGTACATCAATCTAATACAGCACTACAATCTATTACAGCACTTCAATCTAATACAGCACTTCAATCTAATACAGCACTTCAATCAAATAAAGAACTTCAATCTAATAAAGAACTTCAATCTAATAAAGAACTTCAATCTAATACAGCACTTCAATCTAATAAAGAACTTCAATCTAATAAAGAACTTCAATCTGATAAAGAACTTCAATCTAATACAGCACTTCAATCTAATACAGCACTTCAATCTAATACAGCACTTCAATCTAATACAGCACTTCAATCTAATACAGCACTTCAATCTAATACAGCACTTCAATCTAATACAGCACTTCAATCTAATACAGCACTTCAATCTAATACAGCACTTCAATCTAATACAGCACTTCAATCTAATACAGCACTTCAATCTAATACAGCACTTCAATCTAATACAGCACTTCAATCTAATACAGCACTTCAATCTAATACAGCACTTCAATCTAATACAGCACTTCAATCTAATACAGCACTTCAATCTAATACAACACTTCTATCTTATACAACACTTCAATCTAATACAGCACTTCATTCTAATACAACACTTCTATCTTATACAGCACTTCAATCTAATACAGCACTTCAATCTAATACAGCACTTCTATCTTATACAACACTTCAATCTAATACAGCACTTCATTCTAATACAGCACTTCAATCTAATACAGCACTTCTATCTTATACAACACTTCAATCTAATACAACACTTCAATCTAATACAACACTTCAATCTAATACAGCACTTCATTCTAATACAGCACTTCAATCTAATACAGCACTTCAATCTAATACAGCACTTCAATCTAATGCAGCACTTCTATCGAATACAGCACTCAATCTAATACAGCACTTCAATCTAATACAGCACTTCAATCTAATGCAGCACTTCAATCTAATACAGCACCTCAATCTAATGCAGCACTTCAATCTAATGCAGCACTTCAATCTAATACAGCACTTCATTCTAATACTGCACTTCAATCTAATACTGCACTTCAATCTAATACTGCACTTCAATCTAATACTGCACTTCAATCTAATACAGCACTTCAATCTAAAACAACACTTCAATCTAATAAAGCACTTCAATCTAATACAATCCTTCAATCTAAAACAGTACATCAATCTAATACAGCACTACAATCTATTACAGTCCTTCAATCTAATACAGCACTTCAATCTAATACAGCACTTCAATCTAATACAGCACTTCAATCTAATACAGCACTTCAATCTAATACAGCACTTCAATCTAATACAACACTTCAATCTAATACAGCACTTCAATCTAATAAAGAATTTCAATCTAATACAACACTTCAATCTAATACAGCACTTCAATCTAATACAGCACTTCAATCGAATAAAGAACTTCAATCTAATACAGCACTTCAATCTAATACCGCACTTCAATCTAATACCGCACTTCAATCTAATACCGCACTCAATCTAATACAGCACTTCAATCTAATACCGCACTTCAATCTATCCGCACTTCAATCTAATACAGCACTTCAATCTAATACAGCACTTCAATCTAATACAGCACTTCAATCTAATACAGCACTTCAATCTAATACAGCACTTCAATCTAATACAGCACTTCAATCTAATACAGCACTTCAATCTAATACAGCACTTCAATCTAATACAGCACTTCAATCTAATACAGCACTTCAATCTAATACAGCACTTCAATCTAATACAGCACTTCAATCTAATACAGCACTTCAATCTAATACAGCACTTCAATCTAATACAGCACTTCAATCTAATACAGCACTTCAATCTAATACAGCACTTCAATCTAATACAGCACTTCAATCTAATACAGCACTTCAATCTAATACAGCACTTCAATCTAATACAGCACTTCAATCTAATACAGCACTTCAATCTAATACAGCACTTCAATCTAATACAGCACTTCAATCTAATACAGCACTTCAATCTAATACAGCACTTCAATCTAATACAGCACTTCAATCTAATACAGCACTTCAATCTAATACAGCACTTCAATCTAATACAGCACTTCAATCTAATACAGCACTTCAATCTAATACAGCACTTCAATCTAATACAGCACTTCAATCTAATACAGCACTTCAATCTAATACAGCACTTCAATCTAATACAGCACTTCAATCTAATACAGCACTTCAATCTAATACAGCACTTCAATCTAATACAGCACTTCAATCTAATACAGCACTTCAATCTAATACAGCACTTCAATCTAATACAGCACTTCAATCTAATACAGCACTTCAATCTAATACAGCACTTCAATCTAATACAGCACTTCAATCTAATACAGCACTTCAATCTAATACAGCACTTCAATCTAATACAGCACTTCAATCTAATACAGCACTTCAATCTAATACAGCACTTCAATCTAATACAGCACTTCAATCTAATACAGCACTTCAATCTAATACAGCACTTCAATCTAATACAGCACTTCAATCTAATACAGCACTTCAATCTAATACAGCACTTCAATCTAATACAGCACTTCAATCTAATACAGCACTTCAATCTAATACAGCACTTCAATCTAATACAGCACTTCAATCTAATACAGCACTTCAATCTAATACAGCACTTCAATCTAATACAGCACTTCAATCTAATACAGCACTTCAATCTAATACAGCACTTCAATCTAATACAGCACTTCAATCTAATACAGCACTTCAATCTAATACAGCACTTCAATCTAATACAGCACTTCAATCTAATACAGCACTTCAATCTAATACAGCACTTCAATCTAATACAGCACTTCAATCTAATACAGCACTTCAATCTAATACAGCACTTCAATCTAATACAGCACTTCAATCTAATACAGCACTTCAATCTAATACAGCACTTCAATCTAATACAGCACTTCAATCTAATACAGCACTTCAATCTAATACAGCACTTCAATCTAATACAGCACTTCAATCTAATACAGCACTTCAATCTAATACAGCACTTCAATCTAATACAGCACTTCAATCTAATACAGCACTTCAATCTAATACAGCACTTCAATCTAATACAGCACTTCAATCTAATACAGCACTTCAATCTAATACAGCACTTCAATCTAATACAGCACTTCAATCTAATACAGCACTTCAATCTAATACAGCACTTCAATCTAATACAGCACTTCAATCTAATACAGCACTTCAATCTAATACAGCACTTCAATCTAATACAGCACTTCAATCTAATACAGCACTTCAATCTAATACAGCACTTCAATCTAATACAGCACTTCAATCTAATACAGCACTTCAATCTAATACAGCACTTCAATCTAATACAGCACTTCAATCTAATACAGCACTTCAATCTAATACAGCACTTCAATCTAATACAGCACTTCAATCTAATACAGCACTTCAATCTAATACAGCACTTCAATCTAATACAGCACTTCAATCTAATACAGCACTTCAATCTAATACAGCACTTCAATCTAATACAGCACTTCAATCTAATACAGCACTTCAATCTAATACAGCACTTCAATCTAATACAGCACTTCAATCTAATACAGCACTTCAATCTAATACAGCACTTCAATCTAATACAGCACTTCAATCTAATACAGCACTTCAATCTAATACAGCACTTCAATCTAATACAGCACTTCAATCTAATACAGCACTTCAATCTAATACAGCACTTCAATCTAATACAGCACTTCAATCTAATACAGCACTTCAATCTAATACAGCACTTCAATCTAATACAGCACTTCAATCTAATACAGCACTTCAATCTAATACAGCACTTCAATCTAATACAGCACTTCAATCTAATACAGCACTTCAATCTAATACAGCACTTCAATCTAATACAGCACTTCAATCTAATACAGCACTTCAATCTAATACAGCACTTCAATCTAATACAGCACTTCAATCTAATACAGCACTTCAATCTAATACAGCACTTCAATCTAATACAGCACTTCAATCTAATACAGCACTTCAATCTAATACAGCACTTCAATCTAATACAGCACTTCAATCTAATACAGCACTTCAATCTAATACAGCACTTCAATCTAATACAGCACTTCAATCTAATACAGCACTTCAATCTAATACAGCACTTCAATCTAATACAGCACTTCAATCTAATACAGCACTTCAATCTAATACAGCACTTCAATCTAATACAGCACTTCAATCTAATACAGCACTTCAATCTAATACAGCACTTCAATCTAATACAGCACTTCAATCTAATACAGCACTTCAATCTAATACAGCACTTCAATCTAATACAGCACTTCAATCTAATACAGCACTTCAATCTAATACAGCACTTCAATCTAATACAGCACTTCAATCTAATACAGCACTTCAATCTAATACAGCACTTCAATCTAATACAGCACTTCAATCTAATACAGCACTTCAATCTAATACAGCACTTCAATCTAATACAGCACTTCAATCTAATACAGCACTTCAATCTAATACAGCACTTCAATCTAATACAGCACTTCAATCTAATACAGCACTTCAATCTAATACAGCACTTCAATCTAATACAGCACTTCAATCTAATACAGCACTTCAATCTAATACAGCACTTCAATCTAATACAGCACTTCAATCTAATACAGCACTTCAATCTAATACAGCACTTCAATCTAATACAGCACTTCAATCTAATACAGCACTTCAATCTAATACAGCACTTCAATCTAATACAGCACTTCAATCTAATACAGCACTTCAATCTAATACAGCACTTCAATCTAATACAGCACTTCAATCTAATACAGCACTTCAATCTAATACAGCACTTCAATCTAATACAGCACTTCAATCTAATACAGCACTTCAATCTAATACAGCACTTCAATCTAATACAGCACTTCAATCTAATACAGCACTTCAATCTAATACAGCACTTCAATCTAATACAGCACTTCAATCTAATACAGCACTTCAATCTAATACAGCACTTCAATCTAATACAGCACTTCAATCTAATACAGCACTTCAATCTAATACAGCACTTCAATCTAATACAGCACTTCAATCTAATACAGCACTTCAATCTAATACAGCACTTCAATCTAATACAGCACTTCAATCTAATACAGCACTTCAATCTAATACAGCACTTCAATCTAATACAGCACTTCAATCTAATACAGCACTTCAATCTAATACAGCACTTCAATCTAATACAGCACTTCAATCTAATACAGCACTTCAATCTAATACAGCACTTCAATCTAATACAGCACTTCAATCTAATACAGCACTTCAATCTAATACAGCACTTCAATCTAATACAGCACTTCAATCTAATACAGCACTTCAATCTAATACAGCACTTCAATCTAATACAGCACTTCAATCTAATACAGCACTTCAATCTAATACAGCACTTCAATCTAATACAGCACTTCAATCTAATACAGCACTTCAATCTAATACAGCACTTCAATCTAATACAGCACTTCAATCTAATACAGCACTTCAATCTAATACAGCACTTCAATCTAATACAGCACTTCAATCTAATACAGCACTTCAATCTAATACAGCACTTCAATCTAATACAGCACTTCAATCTAATACAGCACTTCAATCTAATACAGCACTTCAATCTAATACAGCACTTCAATCTAATACAGCACTTCAATCTAATACAGCACTTCAATCTAATACAGCACTTCAATCTAATACAGCACTTCAATCTAATACAGCACTTCAATCTAATACAGCACTTCAATCTAATACAGCACTTCAATCTAATACAGCACTTCAATCTAATACAGCACTTCAATCTAATACAGCACTTCAATCTAATACAGCACTTCAATCTAATACAGCACTTCAATCTAATACAGCACTTCAATCTAATACAGCACTTCAATCTAATACAGCACTTCAATCTAATACAGCACTTCAATCTAATACAGCACTTCAATCTAATACAGCACTTCAATCTAATACAGCACTTCAATCTAATACAGCACTTCAATCTAATACAGCACTTCAATCTAATACAGCACTTCAATCTAATACAGCACTTCAATCTAATACAGCACTTCAATCTAATACAGCACTTCAATCTAATACAGCACTTCAATCTAATACAGCACTTCAATCTAATACAGCACTTCAATCTAATACAGCACTTCAATCTAATACAGCACTTCAATCTAATACAGCACTTCAATCTAATACAGCACTTCAATCTAATACAGCACTTCAATCTAATACAGCACTTCAATCTAATACAGCACTTCAATCTAATACAGCACTTCAATCTAATACAGCACTTCAATCTAATACAGCACTTCAATCTAATACAGCACTTCAATCTAATACAGCACTTCAATCTAATACAGCACTTCAATCTAATACAGCACTTCAATCTAATACAGCACTTCAATCTAATACAGCACTTCAATCTAATACAGCACTTCAATCTAATACAGCACTTCAATCTAATACAGCACTTCAATCTAATACAGCACTTCAATCTAATACAGCACTTCAATCTAATACAGCACTTCAATCTAATACAGCACTTCAATCTAATACAGCACTTCAATCTAATACAGCACTTCAATCTAATACAGCACTTCAATCTAATACAGCACTTCAATCTAATACAGCACTTCAATCTAATACAGCACTTCAATCTAATACAGCACTTCAATCTAATACAGCACTTCAATCTAATACAGCACTTCAATCTAATACAGCACTTCAATCTAATACAGCACTTCAATCTAATACAGCACTTCAATCTAATACAGCACTTCAATCTAATACAGCACTTCAATCTAATACAGCACTTCAATCTAATACAGCACTTCAATCTAATACAGCACTTCAATCTAATACAGCACTTCAATCTAATACAGCACTTCAATCTAATACAGCACTTCAATCTAATACAGCACTTCAATCTAATACAGCACTTCAATCTAATACAGCACTTCAATCTAATACAGCACTTCAATCTAATACAGCACTTCAATCTAATACAGCACTTCAATCTAATACAGCACTTCAATCTAATACAGCACTTCAATCTAATACAGCACTTCAATCTAATACAGCACTTCAATCTAATACAGCACTTCAATCTAATACAGCACTTCAATCTAATACAGCACTTCAATCTAATACAGCACTTCAATCTAATACAGCACTTCAATCTAATACAGCACTTCAATCTAATACAGCACTTCAATCTAATACAGCACTTCAATCTAATACAGCACTTCAATCTAATACAGCACTTCAATCTAATACAGCACTTCAATCTAATACAGCACTTCAATCTAATACAGCACTTCAATCTAATACAGCACTTCAATCTAATACAGCACTTCAATCTAATACAGCACTTCAATCTAATACAGCACTTCAATCTAATACAGCACTTCAATCTAATACAGCACTTCAATCTAATACAGCACTTCAATCTAATACAGCACTTCAATCTAATACAGCACTTCAATCTAATACAGCACTTCAATCTAATACAGCACTTCAATCTAATACAGCACTTCAATCTAATACAGCACTTCAATCTAATAAAGCACTTCAATCTAATACAGCACTCAATCTAATACAGCACTTCAATCTAATACAGCACTTCAATCTAATACAGCACTTCATTCTAATACATCACTTCAATCTAATACAACACTTCAATCTAATACAGCACTTCAATCTAATACAGCACTTCAATCTAATACAGCACTTCAATCTAATACAGCACTTCAATCTAATACAGCACTTCAATCTAATACAGCACTTCATTCTAATACAGCACTTCAATCTAATACAGCACTTCAATCTAATACAACACTTCAATCTAATACAGCACTTCAATCTAATACAGCACTTCAATCAAATACAGCACTTCAATCTAATACAGCACTTCAATCTAATACAGCACTTCAATCTAATACAGCACTTCAATCTAATACAGCACTTCAATCTAATACAGCACTTCAATCTAATACAGCACTTCAATCTAATACAGCACTTCAATCTAATACAGCACTTCAATCTAATACAGCACTTCAATCTAATACAGCACTTCAATCTAATACAGCACTTCAATCTAATACAGCACTTCAATCTAATACAGCACTTCAATCTAATACAGCACTTCAATCTAATACAGCACTTCAATCTAATACAGCACTTCAATCTAATACAGCACTTCAATCTAATACAGCACTTCAATCTAATACAGCACTTCAATCTAATACAGCACTTCAATCTAATACAAGCACTTCAATCTAATACAGCACTTCAATCTAATACAGCACTTCAATCTAATACAGCACTTCAATCTAATACAGCACTTCAATCTAATACAGCACTTCAATCTAATACAGCACTTCAATCTAATACAGCACTTCAATCTAATACAGCACTTCAATCTAATACAGCACTTCAATCTAATACAACACTTCAATCTAATACAGCACTTCAATCTAATACAGCACTTCAATCTAATACAGCACTTCAATCTAATACAAGCACTTCAATCTAATACAGCACTTCAATCTAATACAGCACTTCAATCTAATACAGCACTTCAATCTAATACAGCACTTCAATCTAATACAGCACTTCAATCTAATACAGCACTTCAATCTAATACAGCACTTCAATCTAATACAGCACTTCAATCTAATACAGCACTTCAATCTAATACAGCACTTCAATCTAATACAGCACTTCAATCTAATACAGCACTTCAATCTAATACAGCACTTCAATCTAATACAGCACTTCAATCTAATACAGCACTTCAATCTAATACAGCACTTCAATCTAATACAGCACTTCAATCTAATACAGCACTTCAATCTAATACAGCACTTCAATCTAATACAGCACTTCAATCTAATACAGCACTTCAATCTAATACAGCACTTCAATCTAATACAGCACTTCAATCTAATACAGCACTTCAATCTAATACAGCACTTCAATCTAATACAGCACTTCAATCTAATACAGCACTTCAATCTAATACAGCACTTCAATCTAATACAGCACTTCAATCTAATACAGCACTTCAATCTAATACAGCACTTCAATCTAATACAGCACTTCAATCTAATACAGCACTTCAATCTAATACAGCACTTCAATCTAATACAGCACTTCAATCTAATACAGCACTTCAATCTAATACAGCACTTCAATCTAATACAACACTTCAATCTAATACAGCACTTCAATCTAATACAGCACTTCAATCTAATACAGCACTTCAATCTAATACAGCACTTCAATCTAATACAGCACTTCAATCTAATACAGCACTTCAATCTAATACAGCACTTCAATCTAATACAGCACTTCAATCTAATACAGCACTTCAATCTAATACAGCACTTCAATCTAATACAGCACTTCAATCTAATACAGCACTTCAATCTAATACAGCACTTCAATCTAATACAGCACTTCAATCTAATACAGCACTTCAATCTAATACAGCACTTCAATCTAATACAACACTTCAATCTAATACAGCACTTCAATCTAATACAGCACTTCAATCTAATACAGCACTTCAATCTAATACAGCACTTCAATCTAATACAGCACTTCAATCTAATACAGCACTTCAATCTAATACAGCACTTCAATCTAATACAGCACTTCAATCTAATACAGCACTTCAATCTAATACAGCACTTCAATCTAATACAGCACTTCAATCTAATACAGCACTTCAATCTAATACAGCACTTCAATCTAATACAGCACTTCAATCTAATACAGCACTTCAATCTAATACAGCACTTCAATCTAATACAGCACTTCAATCTAATACAGCACTTCAATCTAATACAGCACTTCAATCTAATACAGCACTTCAATCTAATACAGCACTTCAATCTAATACAGCACTTCAATCTAATACAGCACTTCAATCTAATACAGCACTTCAATCTAATACAGCACTTCAATCTAATACAGCACTTCAATCTAATACAGCACTTCAATCTAATACAGCACTTCAATCTAATACAGCACTTCAATCTAATACAGCACTTCAATCTAATACAGCACTTCAATCTAATACAGCACTTCAATCTAATACAGCACTTCAATCTAATACAGCACTTCAATCTAATACAGCACTTCAATCTAATACAGCACTTCAATCTAATACAGCACTTCAATCTAATACAGCACTTCAATCTAATACAGCACTTCAATCTAATACAGCACTTCAATCTAATACAGCACTTCAATCTAATACAGCACTTCAATCTAATACAGCACTTCAATCTAATACAGCACTTCAATCTAATACAGCACTTCAATCTAATACAGCACTTCAATCTAATACAGCACTTCAATCTAATACAGCACTTCAATCTAATACAGCACTTCAATCTAATACAGCACTTCAATCTAATACAGCACTTCAATCTAATACAGCACTTCAATCTAATACAGCACTTCAATCTAATACAGCACTTCAATCTAATACAGCACTTCAATCTAATACAGCACTTCAATCTAATACAGCACTTCAATCTAATACAGCACTTCAATCTAATACAGCACTTCAATCTAATACAGCACTTCAATCTAATACAGCACTTCAATCTAATACAGCACTTCAATCTAATACAGCACTTCAATCTAATACAGCACTTCAATCTAATACAGCACTTCAATCTAATACAGCACTTCAATCTAATACAGCACTTCAATCTAATACAGCACTTCAATCTAATACAGCACTTCAATCTAATACAGCACTTCAATCTAATACAGCACTTCAATCTAATACAGCACTTCAATCTAATACAGCACTTCAATCTAATACAGCACTTCAATCTAATACAGCACTTCAATCTAATACAGCACTTCAATCTAATACAGCACTTCAATCTAATACAGCACTTCAATCTAATACAGCACTTCAATCTAATACAGCACTTCAATCTAATACAGCACTTCAATCTAATACAGCACTTCAATCTAATACAGCACTTCAATCTAATACAGCACTTCAATCTAATACAGCACTTCAATCTAATACAACACTTCAATCTAATACAACACTTCAATCTAATACAGCACTTCAATCTAATACAGCACTTCAATCTAATACAGCACTTCAATCTAATACAGCACTTCAATCTAATACAGCACTTCAATCTAATACAGCACTTCTATCTAATACAGCACTTCAATCTAATACAGCACTTCAATCTAATACAGCACTTCAATCTAATACAGCACTTCAATCTAATACAACACTTCAATCTAATACAGCACTTCAATCTAATACAGCACTTCAATCTAATACAGCACTTCAATCTAATACAGCACTTCAATCTAATACAGCACTTCATTCTAATACAGCACTTCAATCTAATACAGCACTTCAATCTAATACAGCACTTCAATCTAATACAGCACTTCAATCTAATACAGCACTTCAATCTAATACAGCACTTCAATCTTATACAGCACTTCAATCTAATACAACACTTCAATCTAATACAGCACTTCAATCTAATACAGCACTTCATTCTAATACAGCACTTCAATCTAATACAGCACTTCAATCTAATACAGCACTTCAATCTAATACAGCACTTCAATCTAATACAGCACTTCAATCTAATACAACACTTCAATCTAATACAGCACTTCAATCTAATACAGCACTTCAATCTAATAAAGCACTTCAATCTAATACAGCACTTCAATCTAATACAGCACTTCAATCTAATACAGCACTTCAATCTAATACAGACCTTCAATCTAATACAGCACTTCAATCTAATACAACACTTCAATCTGATACAGCACTTCAATCTAATACAGCACTTCAATCTAATAAATAACTTCAATCTAATGCAGCACTTCAATCTAATGCAGCACTTCAATCTAATACAGTCCTTCAATCTAAAACAGTACATCAATCTAATACAGCACTACAATCTATTACAGCACTTCAATCTGATACAGCACTTCAATCTAATACAGCACTTCAATCTAATACAGCACTTCAATCTAATACAGCACTTCAATCAAATACAACACTTCAAACTAATACAACACTTCAATCTGATACAGTACTTCAAACTAATACAACACTTCAATCTAATACAGCACTTCAATCTAACACAGCACTTCAATCTAATACAGCACTACAATCTATTACAGCACTTCAATCTAATACAGCACTTCAATCTAATACAGCACTTCAATCTAATACAGCACTTCAATCTAATACAGCACTTCAATCTAATACAGCACTTCAATCTAATACAGCACTTCAATCTAATACAGCACTTCAATCTAATACAACACTTCAATCTAATACAGCACTTCAATCTAATACAGCACTTCAATCTAATACAGCACTTCAATCTAATACAGCACTTCAATCTAATACAGCACTTCAATCTAATACAGCACTTCTATCTTATACAACACTTCTATCTTATACAACACTTCAATCTAATACAGCACTTCATTCTATTACAGCACTTCAATCTAATACAGCACTTCTATCTTATACAACACTTCAATCTAATACAACACTTCAATCTAATACAGCACTTCATTCTAATACAGCACTTCAATCTAATACAGCACTTCAATCTAATACAACACTTCAATCTAATACAGCACTTCAATCTAATACAACACTTCAATCAAATACAGCACTTCAATCTTATACAGCACTTCAATCTAATACAGCACTTCAATCTAATACAGCACTTCAATCTAATACAGCACTTCATTCTAATACTGCACTTCAATCTAATACTGCACTTCAATCTAATACAGCACTTCAATCTAAAACAACACTTCAATCTAATACAGCACTTCTATCTTATACAACACTTCAATCTAATACAACACTTCAATCTAATACAACACTTCAATCTAATACAGCACTTCATTCTAATACAGCACTTCAATCTAATACAGCACTTCAATCTAATACAGCACTTCAATCTAATACAGCACTTCAATCTAATACAGCACTTCAATCTAATAAAACACTTCAATCTGATACAGCACTTCAATCTAACACAGCACTTCAATCTAATAAAGAACTTCAATCTAATACAGCACTTTAATCTAATATAGCACTTCAATCTAAGACAGCACGTCAATCTAATACAGAACCTCAATGTAATACAGCACTTCAATCTAATAAAACACTTCAATCTGATACAGCACTTCAATCTAATACAGCACTTCAATCTAATAAATAACTTCAATCTAATGCAGCACTTCAATCTAATGCAGCACTTCAATCTAATGCAGCACTTCAATCTAATGCAGCACTTCAATCTAATGCAGCACTTCAATCTAATGCAGCCCTTCAATCTGATACAGCACTTCAATCTAATAAAGAACTTCAATCTGATAAAGAACTTCAATCTAATACAGCACTTCAATCTAATACAGCACTTCAATCTAATAGAGTACTTCAATCTAATACCGCACTTCAATCTAATACAGCACTTCAATCTAATACCGCACTTCAATCTAATACAGCACTTCAATCTAATACCGCACTTCAATCTAATACAGCACTTCAATCTAATACCGCACTTCAATCTAATACAGCACTTCAATCTAATACCGCACTTCAATCTAATACAGCACTTCAATCTAATACAGCACTTCAATCTAATACCGCACTTCAATCTAATACAGCACTTCAAACTAATACAACACTTCAATCTGATACAGTACTTCAAACTAATACAACACTTCAATCTAATACAGCACTTCAATCTAAAACTGCACGTCAATCCATTACAGCACTTCAATCTAAGACAGCACTTCAATCTAACACAGCACTTCAATCTAACACAGCACTTCAATCTAAAACTGCACGTCAATCCATTACAGCACTTCAATCTAAGACAGCACTTCAATCTAACACAGCACTTCATTCTAATACAGCACTTCATTCTAATACAGCACTTCAATCTAATACTGCACTTCAATCTAATACAGCACTTCAATCTAATACTGCACTTCAATCTAATACAGCACTTCAATCTAATACAGCACTTCAATCTAATACAGCACTTCAATCTAATACAATCCTTCAATCTATTACAGTCCTTCAATCTAATACAGCACTTCAATCTAATACAGCAGTACAATCAAATGAAGCACTTAAATCTTATACAGCACTTTAAACTAATAGAGCACTTCAATCTAATATAGCACTTCAATCTAATACATCACTTCCATCCAATACAGAACTTCAATCTAATACAGCACTTCAATCTATTAAAGCATTTCAATCTAATACAGCACCTCAATCCAATACAGCACTTCAATCTAATACAGCACTTCAATCTAATACAGCACTTCAATCTAATACAGCACTTCAATCCAATACAGCACTTCAATCTAATATATGACTTCAATATGATACATCACTTCCATCTAATAGAGCACTTCAATTTATTAAAGCATTTCAATCTAATACAGCACTTCAATCTAATGCAGCACTTCAATCTGATAAAGCACTTCAATCTAATACAGCAGGTCAAACTAAAAGCCAAATGCTGAGTCGAAAGCACAGAGTCTGAGAAAGCTCAATTTATTGAAGTCGCTCACCTGGAACACCAATGACTGCAATGATGATGTAGTATATGTTTCTGATGTTGTAAAATGTTGCCAACATTTTCTGTGTGAAGCGATCTGCATCTTCTTGCTGCAGGTAATCTCTCTGAATTAATCTCTGAGGCAATACATTCCCAGAGCCTTCCATTTATAAACTGTAGTTTGCCCACTGGGACAGTCGGGTAAAAACATCGTTTAAATTAGTTCTTGTTGTTTGAACAAATATTTGTCAACCGATTTGAGTCCCTCTTGTAGTGAAAGCCCCAAAGACTTGACCATTTTGATAATATTCGGGAACTACTTTAAAAATTAACTCTGCAATATGCTGTTTATTTTATCAAGATGGGGCTCATCAGTTGGTCTCACTTTGCTTCCGTGATGCTCTGCACCGGACTGTGTTCATTGAAAATCCAATTTCAATTTTTTTCTTCCTCTCTCGTGCCTGCTGTGCGGTATTTCTTTTTTGGTTTGACTAATTTAATTGGTGCACTTTCATTTTCAGCTTAAATTACAGGGTTTTATTCTCTGGTCTTGAGAATTAAACAGTCATTACTTTTATTACAAGATTGTGCAATTTCACAATAAATAATTATTGTATTTCTCCTAATGGAACACGTCGCAATAATACCCGTACATCTGTATTGCTCAAAGAAACACAGCACATAAATCTAATACAGCACTTCAAGCTAATTCAGCCATTCAAACTAATTCAGTACCTCAAACTATTTTTTCCCTTCAACCTAATTCAGCATCTGAAACTAATGCAGCATCTCAAACAAATGCAGCACATCAAATAATACAGCACCTCAGTCTAATTCAGCACATTAAACTAACAAAGCTCCTCAAACTAATTCAGCACCTCAAACTTGCAAAATGTGTACATAATTGTCAAATATATTACAGCACAGATCAGTGTGAGGTATTGAATTTTGTTAAGAAAAATAAGGAGGTCACATATTACTTGGAAAATACGAATCTAAAGAGGATATGATAGCAACGCGATTAGAGAGTTTAAATACACAAATCACTTAAAGTAGAGAGGCAGGTTAATAAATCATACAAAGCAAACCTCGTGCTCGGGTTTATTACTAGAGGGATGGTATTGAAAAGTAAAGAACTTATGCGAGACTTGTATCGAACCGTGGTTAGACCACACGCGAAGCATTATGTATACTTCTGGTCGCCATATTCGAAAATAATATAGAGGCACTGGAAAGGATGAAAAAAAAAGATTTACAAGGATGGTACGAGAAATGCGAGCTTATACTTATCAGGGCAGGAAAAACAGGCTTTGTCTCTTTACTCTTGAAAAGAGAAGGTTGAGGTGTGACCTAATTGAGGTCTTTAAAATTATGAAAGTTTTTGATAGCGGAGATACAGAGAGAGTGTTTCCACTTGTGGCGAAGAGCAAAACTAGAGGCCTTAAATATAAGTTAATTACCAAGAAATCAAATCGGGAATTCAGAAGGAGCTACTTTACCAAGCGAGTGTTGAGAATGTGGAACTCGCTGCAAGAGGGAGTTGTTGAGGCAATTAATATAGAAGAATTTAAGAGGAGGCTAGATAAGCACCTGAGTGTGAAGCGAGTAGAGGGTTATGCTGATCGAGTTCGATGAGGAAGGATGGGAGGAGGCTCGATTGGTCATATAAGCTTGAATGAACTGTTTGTGCCGAGTGTCCTCTTTCTGCCTGTATGTTTCATGCAATTTTATGTAATCGTAGAATCATAGATTAATCCATCACAGAAGTATTTGTGCTCCCAGATGTCTGAACTATTCTATCCAATTTAGATTCTTATTTTCAAAGTAATGTATGATCTCTTTAATTTGCTGAACACAATGTAAGTGTCAGCCGTGGCTCAGTGGGTAGCACTCTCGGATCTGAGTCAGGAGGTAGTGGGTTCACAGTCCCAATCCAGAGACTTGAGCATAGAAATCTAGGCGGGAAGTACAAAGGGAATGCTGCACTGTCCGAGTTGCCGTCTTTCCAATGAAACGTTAAGCTGAGACCTCGTCTGCTCTCTCAGGTGGAAGTAAAAATTCCCATGTTACTATTTTAGAGCAGCAGGAGTGTTATCCCCAGTGTTCTGGCCAATATATATCCCTCAATCAACGTGGGAATGGTAGCATAGTGGTTATGTTACTGTTCTAGTAATGCAGAGGCCTGGCCTAATAATCTGGAGACTTGAGTTGAAATCTCTCTTCATTAGTTGCGGAGTTTCAATTCAGTAAATTAAATCATTCTGGAATATAAAAGCGAGTATCATTAATGGTCACCATGAAACTAGCGGATTGTCGTAAAAAATCATCTGGTACCTAATGTCCATTGGAGAAGGAAATCTGCCGTCCTTATCTGGTCTGGCCTATTTGTTACTCCAGACCCAGAGCAATGTGGTTGTCTCTGAACTGCCCCCTGAAATGGCCTAGCAAGACAGTCAGTTGTACCAAACCGCAACGACAAAGTCAGCACTGTGTGCGAACCTTCAACAAACGACTCCAGCGTTTCATAAGGCAGCTCACCACCACCTTCTCAAGCGCAAATAGGGATGGGCAATAAAAACCGGCCTTGCCAGCGACGCCCACTCCCGTGAATGAATTTAAAAAACAGTGTATCTGGTCATTAGCACATTGCTGTCTGTGGGAGCTTGCTGTGAGCAAATCGACTGTTGTATTTCCTACATTACAACAGTGACTACACTTCAAATGTACTTGATTGGCTGTAAATCGCTTTCGGGCGTCGTGACAGGTGTTGTATAAATGAAAGTCTTTCTTTCTTACAGACGGAGGCCATTCGGCCCCTCGAGTCTACGTCTACTCTTTCGATGGGCCATCCAGTTATTCCCACTCCCTCACTCTTTCCCCATACCCCTGTAATTATTCCCCTTCAAGCTTTTACTCAATTCCCTTTTGAAGGCTACTATTGAATCTTTACCCACCACCCTATCAGGCAGTGAATTCCAAATCCTAACCACTCGCTGTGTGAAAATGTTTTAGGTCATGTCGCCTCTGGTTCTTCTGCCAATCACCTTCAATCTGTGCCCTCTGGTTAGTGACCCTTCAAATATTGGAAACATTTTATCTTTATTTACTCTGTCTAAATCATTCATGATTTTAACGATGATTTTAGCGAAATTGTTTGAGTATAGGAACAGGGATGTCCTGCTGCAGTTGTACAGGGCCTTGGTGAGACCACACCTTGAGTACTGTGTGCAGTTTTGGTCGCCTTATCTGAGGAAGGATGTTCTTGCCATGGAGGGAGTTCAGCGAAGATTCACAATGCTGATACCTGGGATGGCAGGAATGACATATGAGGAGAGATTGGGTCGATTGGGCTTATACTCGCTGGAGTATAGAAGAATGAGAGGGGATCTCATGGAAACATATAAATTCTGACAGGTCTGGAGAAACTAGATGCAGGAAGAATGTTCCCGATAGTCAAAGAGTCCAGAACCAGGGGTCATAATCTAAGGATAGGGGGTAAGCCATTTAGGACAGAAATGAGGAGGAATTTCTTCACCCAGAGAATGGTGAACCTGTGGAATTCTCTACCACAGAAGGTAGTTGAGGCCAAGTCATTAAATATATTCAAGAATGAGTTAGATATATTTCTTAAAGCTAAAGGTATCAAGGGATATGGGGAGAAGGCAGGTACAGGGTATTGAGTTTGGATGATAAGCCATGATCTCATTGAATGGCGGAGCAGGCTCGAGGGGCCGAATGGCCTACTCCTGCTCCTGTCTTCTATGTTTCTATGTTTCTAAACACCTCCATCAAATCTCTTCTTATTACTCTCTGCTCAAAGGAGAATAACCCCAGCTTCTTCAATCTATCCACGTAATTGCAATCCATCACCCTTCGAATCATCATGGTGAATCTCTTCTGCACCCTCTTCAAATACTTCACGTCCTTTTTAAAGAGCGGTGACCAGAATTGGACACAATACTCCAGCTGGGGCCGAACTGGAGTTTTTTGCAGGTTTAACATAACTTCCTGGCTTTTGTACTCTGTGCCTCTAATAATAAAGCCCAGGATCCTAACTGCTTTGTTAACCTTTCCTGCCACCTTCAAAAACGTGTGCACAAAATCCCCCTGGTCTCTGTTTTCTTGCATCCAATTTATATTTGTAATATTTAGCTGGTTCTGTGCCTGCTCATTCTTCCTACCAAAATGTCTCACCTCACACCTTTCTGCGTTGAATTTCATCCTCCCCGTGTCCGCCCAGTCCACCAGCCTATCTATTTCCTCTTGAAGTTTATTACCAGCTGTCTCAGTGGTTGCTACACTTCCAAGTTTCGTGTCATCTGCACTTTGCCCGAAAATGTGCCCTTTACCCACAAGTCCAATCATTAATGTTTATCAAAGCAGCAGTAGTCTTTGTACGGAACCCCAGGGAACACCACGGTATATCTCACTCCAGTCCAAAAGACTGTGACTCACCTCAACGCTCTGGTTCTATCTATAAGCCAGTTTTATATCCATGCTGCTACTGCCACATTTATCGTATGGGCTTCAATTTTGCGAACACGCCTCGTATGTGGTACTTTATCAAACATCTTTTCAAAGTCCATATATACAATCCCAACTGCTCTGCCCGCATCCTCCATCTTTGTTAATTCAAGTAAACATTCGATCTCGTTAGGCAAACATGATATGCCCTTCACAAATCAGTGATTGCTCTCCTATATTATCCAAACTTTTCCAAGTGGCTGTTAATTTTCACCCGGATTATTATTTCTAAAAGCTTCCACACCACCCACATTAAACTGACTGGTCGGTAATTGCCAGGTATTTCCTGCTAAGCATTTTTGAACAAGGATGTAAAATTTGCAATCATGCAGTCCTCAGCACCACCCCTGTAGTTGAGGAGACTTGGAATATTGTGACCAGAACCTCCGCAATTTCTACCCTTACTTCCCTCAGCATCCTACGTTGCATCCCATCCGGACCGGGTGATATCCACATTAATTACCACCAGCCTTTCTAGAACCTCGTCGATATCTATTTTTTTTATCACATCCAGTATCCCACCAAACTCCTCGTTTACCATAGCTTTGTCAAAGTCCCCTTCCTTGGTAAACTCCAACACAAAGTACTCATTTACTACCTCACCCATGCCCTCCGCCTTCACCAATATATCGTCATTTTGGTCTGTAATCAGTCGCACCGCTCCTCTGACAAACCTTTTACTGTTAATATGCCTATAGGAGACCTTTGGATTCCTCTTTATGTTAGCGGCTAATCTATTCTCGTACTTTATCTTTGCCCCTCTTATCTCCTTTTTCAATTCCCATCTGAACTTTCTATATTCAGCCTGATTCTCCCTTGTATTATCAAGATGACATATGTTATACGCCCCCTTTGTCTGCTTCATCCTAGCCTCCAACTCCTTTACCATCCACGGAGCTCTGGCTTTGGTTGCTCTCCAATTCCAACTTGTAGGAATTACCTAGGATGTAACCGAACCATCTCCTCTTTAAAAATCGTCCATTGCTCCGTTACATTTTGTCTGCCAGTCTTTGACTCCAATTCACCCGGGCCAAATCTCTCCTCAATTCGCTGAAGTTAGCGATCTTTAATTTAAATAATTTTACTCCAGAATTCTTCATGTACTTCTCCATAACTAAACTAAACCTTACGATACTATGATCACTAGTCCCGAGATGCTCCCCCACTGTGACATTCTCCAATTAACCCATTTCATACCGCAGGACAAGATCCAGCAATGCCTTCTTCCTCATTGTGCAGGAAACAAACTGATCAAGAAAGTTCTCCTGAACTCCCTTCAGAAATTCCTCCCCCTCCCTGGCCTTAACACGTTTACTATCCCAGTCTCTATTGGTGTTGCTAAAGTCTCGCATTATCACTACTCTATTGTTCCTTCACCTCTCAGTAATTTCTTTGCAATTCTGCTCCTCTATCTCCATCCCACTGTTTGGCTCATAAAATACACCAGGAAGCGTAATATCTCATCTATTGTTTCTCAACTCCATCCAAATAGATTCTGCCTTGGACCCCTCAAGGACACGTTTTCCTTCCAGCACTGGAATATGTTTCTCAATCTAAACTGCTATACATCCTACTTTTTTAATTCCCTCTCTTTCCTGAATACATTGTACCCAGTGGTATTAGGCATCAAATCCTACCCTTTTTTGAGCCAAGTCTCAGTTATCGCCATTACATCATATTCCACTTTGTGCATTTACACATTAGAACTCTTCTAACTAAAACCGTCTCTCCCAGTCCTCTGTCACCTTGTTTCTACTTTTTAATACTACATGGTGGGCAACACGGTGGCATAGTGGTTAGCACTGTTGCCTCACAGCGGCAGGGATCCGGGGTCGAATCCAGCCTCGGGTGACTGTCTGTGTGGAGTTTGCACATTCTCCCCGTGTCTGCGTGGGTTTCCTCCGGGTGCTCCGGTTTCCTCCCACAGTCCAAAGATGTGCGGGTTAGGTTGATTTGGCTATGATAAATTGACCCTTAGTGTTAGGGGGGATTAAATACGTGGGGTTACGGGGATAGGGTGGGATATGTGTCGGTGCAGGCTCGATGGGCCGAAATGGCCTCTATCTGCACTGTGGGGATTCTATGATCCTGGTGCCCAACACCCTGGCGAATTAGTTTGAACCCACCCCAACAGCACGAGATAACATTCCCGCAAGGATATTCAGCTCAGTTCAGGTGCAACCCGTCCATCTTGAAAAGGTCCCTCCGGCTCCAGAACGGGTCCCAATGTTCCAGCAATCTGAAACCCTCCCTCCTGCACAATGTCTGTAGCCACGCAATAGCCTGCCATATCCTTCTATTTATCCTCCTCACTTGCGCATCCTGTCACTGGGAATATTCCAGAAATTATGACCTTTCTGGTTCAGATTTTTAACTTCGTCCCTGGCTTCTTAAACTCTGACTGCAGGACATCAACCCTTTTGCTGCCTATGTCGTCGGTTCCGAAATGGACCACGACTTCTGGCTCTTGCCCTTCCCCCCGCAGACTGTTCTGTCCCCACTCCGTGATGTCCTTAACCTAGCACCAGACAGAATAGATAACATACGGGTCTCACATCGGAGTAGCAGAAATGCCAGTCCGTCCCCCTGACTGTCGAATCCCCAATTACTGCTGCATTCCGACACTTTCCTGTTGCCCCTGTGCAGTCCTTTTCCTCACGGATCCATGGTCGGCCCTGCACTTCTTTGAGGTGTCGTCACCCTCACCTGCAACTAATGGGGAATATCGGCTTGAGAGTGCCACACTCCCGGAGGCTACCTACACTGCCTGCCTCGTCCCACATTTCTGAGTGGCAACCTACTTGCCATTCTGAATTCCTTCTGACTGTGCAGTATCCATCTCCTGGAACCTGCGATCCAGGACACACTCAGCCACCTGTATGTCCTGCAGTGAATCCAACTGCCCCGCAAGCTCAGAAACACCCAGCATGATTTCGAGTAGCTGGCGACTTTTCCTGCAAATATTGGCATCCGGGACTCATGAAGCGTCCTGAAATTCCCAAATGGCGCAGGAATTGCAGGCTAAGGGCCGTAGCTTTCGCTCCAACCTTATTAGAAACTTGAAATCAACTATTTGGATACAAGGTGATTTATGGAATTGCTGTTAACTATTTCTAAACAATAATGCACATTTTATTTTCGCTCCTCAAACCAAACTACTGAAAGACTAAATTATTTATCCAAGCTTAACAAGAACCACCGAGTTACAAAATACAAAGAACATAAATATTGGATACTTAATTTAGATTTCTTGGCTGCACTCCTTTTGAGTTGGACGTGATAAACCGCCTTCCTCCTCTCCACCGAAATTTACTGTCACCTCATTCCCAGCTTCCACTCTGCTTGCGATCCACTCCGATTGCGTTTTACCCAGCTCTGTCTCTCTGACGTTGATTATATTTAATTTCATTATATTTGTATTTAATAGCGTTTGATTCAATTATTTAGTAATAACATGTGCACTTCTGTCATTTTTCCTGTTTTTAAGGACAAAACTCACTCACTCAGCATGCCGCCAACTCCACCTCCTGCCCACGGTAACTACAACTGATGAATTGTAACCAGGGGCTAAAACCTGCCTCCCCGTGACATAACAAAGGAAGCCAGGAGCCAATCACACAGCAGCTAGCACAGGCGCCGCCCACTGTCGGTATGACAGTGTGACATGTCCAGACTCTGCTCCTGGTGCAGTCTCACTGGACTGGAGCACAGGTTGCAGGATCTGCCCATTATTGCCGTGGCCCTGTCTCCGATCCCAGCTCCCGCCTAACGACGCCCCATGGAGGGATCACAGCCTCCCATCATTAATCTTCACAAATCCTGTCTCCCGAACTCGTAACGTGAAGTCTCACTATGCAATGCCCGTCCCACCACTCTTCCACCTCTTCCTTCATCCAACTGAACATCTGACCAGCTGATTGCAGCAGGATGTGGTCAAGAGATGCTCTGCTGCTGAAGGTGGAAAATGTCCCGAGGGCAGGGTTGGTGCCTTCAGATAGATGAGCAAGATGGCCGTTGGCTATTGTGACTGAGCATGTCCTTCCTAATTGGTCAATGAAGGTGTCAGTCAGTCTCACATAAGAACATAAGAACATAAGAAATAGGAGCAGGAGTAGGCCAATCGGCCCCTCGAGCCTGCTCCGCCATTCAATAAGATCATGGCTGATCTGATCCTAACCGCCAATCTACTATCTACTATCACAGAACCATCTCCTGCATCTAACAGAATTGCACACACGAAATAGGAGCAGTACAGGCTACACGGTACCTGGGCCCGCTCCACTACCCACAGGGCCATGACCGATCCGAACCTAGACTCATGTCCAAATTCCTGCCCGCTCCCCGTAACCCTTAATGCCCTTTACTTCTAGGAAACTGTCTATTTCGGTTTTAAATTTATTTAATGATGTAGCTTCTACAGCTTTTTGTGGCAGCATATTCCATGGACCTACCACCCTCTGAGTGAAGTAGTTCCTCCTCATCTCAGTTTTGAAAGAGCAGCCCCTTATTCTAAGACTATGTCCCCTAGTTCTAGTCTCACCCGTCATCGGGAACATCCTCCCCGCATCCACCCGATCCAACCCCTTCACAATCTTATATGTTTCAATAAGATCGCCTCTCATTCTTCTGAACTCCAATGAGTAGAGTCCCAATCTACCCAACCTCTCCTCATATGTCCATCCCCTCATCCCCGGGATTAACCGAGTGAACCTTTTTTGCACTGCCTCGAGAGCAAGGATGTCTTTCCTCAAGTAAGGACAATTCAAAACAAGAATTAAACTGCTTACCTCAAAGAACAATCTGCATCACTTGTTATTCATCTTTGAGAGAGGTGGCAGGAGGTTTAATACCTGTTTCTGTGATTTTTGTCCCGGATATTTTTTCCGTTGAATGTTTGTTCCAATGCCAGGTGAGTATCTGTACAACAGAAAGGGACAGGATAGTGATGGGTTCACCATCCTCCGGGGATGGACTGAACCAGCCTGATTTGGTGCAGAATCCAACATGAACCCCACAGATCTTTGGGACAAAATCTACACCTGTAATGTAGCAGGATAAAGTAAATTTTATCAAGAGATGGAGGTTCACTAATGTGGAAAACAAAATGTTTGCACTGAAAAAGGAATGGAATTTATCGACTATAGTGTTTGAGTGTCTGGCTTCAGTGTTTCAGTGAGTGTTAAAACTTTGAGTACTTTGTCCCAACCAGATAAATATTATCTGGCAGAGACCGTTTGGCCCCTTCCACTCATTTCCCTGTCATTACAATGTCTGTGCATGTTGTGGGCACAAATGCTCCAGCCCACTTCCACAGGAGAAGACTGGGGAATCCCAGTGATGGAGTTACAGCATCACGAGCCTTCAGTCCTTTTGCTTATCTTTGCCCCCAAGAACTAACCATTCCCCAGACCCATAGAAGAGGAATATTGGGGTCTGTCTCATGTCCACCGATTCCTCCTCCTTTTCATTAATGATGTGCCAGCTGCCAACTCCACCTCCTGCCCACGGTAACTACAACTGATGAATTGTAACCAGGGGCTTAAACCTGTCTCCAGGTGGCATCACAAATGAGCAAGGAGCCAATCACACAGCAGCCAGCGCAGGCCCAGCCCAATGGCGGTATGACAGGGTGAAATGGCCAGGCTTTGCCAATGGTGCAGTCTCGGTGGACTGGAACACAGGTTGCAGGATCTGCCCATTAGTGTTATGGCCCTGCCTCCGAGCTCAGATCCAGTCTAATGACGTTCCATTTACAGACCACGAATCGTAATATTACGGTTTTATGAATATTGCTTTCAAATCTCCTCAGATAAGGCCCACTATTCAATCTGGCATCGACACGATGGGCCGAAAGGCCTGTTTCTGTGTCTTAAATTTCGATGATTCTATGAATATCGTCCACCTCCCAATGTCTCCACATATGTTTCCTTTCCTATGCAACTGGGAACTAAGCATTCCCCAGATGCATAGAAGAGGACCTGTGTCACATCCAAAGATCCCTCCTGCTGTCATTCTATGATGTACAAATGTATCCTAACTCCATTTACTCGCCTTGCTTCCATGACCCTTAATACCGTTGCCTAAAAGATTCTGTCAATCTTAGTTTTGAAATTTCAAATAACCACCCTTAGCAGCATTATGGAATGAGAGTTCCAGATTTCACTCGCCACTTTGTGAAGAACCGCTTCCTGACATCACCCCTGTACCAGCTCTAATTTTCAGATTATCCCACCTGGATCTCCACACATACACCAGAAGGAAACGTTTCTCTCTATCTACCCTATCAACTCCTTTTGATCATCTTAAACATTTCATTTAGATGACTGGTTAATATTCTATACTCAGGGGAATACAAGGCTCGTCTGCGCAACCTGTCGTCATAATCTAACAATTTTAGCCCCGGTAGCATCCGCAGATACACGATACCCCTCTGTGATATCATCAGGAATCATGTGGCCAGCTGTCACAAGAAGCCAACGACACACTCCGCCTCCTCAGTTGACCCCAGGGCGTTGCCACTGTCCAACTGTCTGCCCAAAAGTGAAATCTCGAGAAGCCAAAATTAACTCCAGATAAATATCGGGTAAACTGAATCCGCCCTCTTTGACACCCAGAAGCAGGATTGCAATACCAGCTTTGACGTTATCAGTCTCCCCACTGCAACTTCAGGCTAAACCCAGAGATGTGGATCCTTTGTGTCCTGCTCGACCCTGAGTACAGCTTCCGCCCCCCAGACCCAATCCATTACCAGCATGCTATCTCTCAACTCCAAAACATTGCCTGCCCCCCCCCCCACCTCTGCTGCCTAATTCCTAATCCAGCCTCCATCACCCCGATGCCAATCTCTCCAACACTCTCCCTACCAACCTTCCCACTTGCCCCCTCCACTAACTAAAGGGCATTCTGAATGTGACAGTGCACGACCAGACCTGGACAAAGACAAAACCCCTGTGTTCAACTCTCTTGCAAAGTTCCACGCGCTCCTTGTGCTCCAGTGAACTGATATGAAGATCGTTGCCGCCCCTTCCAATCCTTTCGTGCCTGATTTTCGCTCAATCTCAGCGATCTCCTCCAGCCATACATCACTGTACGCACTCCCCGCTCATCTCCCGCTCCTGTGGCACAGCATTACTCCTCATTAACCGCACCTCCTGCTCCACCATCGGCAGTCGTTCCTCAGCTTACTACGGCCAGGGCATCTGGAATCTCCGCTCTCCCTGGAACCCTGCCTAAAAACGCTGCTCAATAAACTTGTCTCTCACTAGCGCTCAGCACTCTACCACCATTACCATTTCTCACATCTGCTTGAAGCCCAGTCTGTGCTCCGTGCCATGTCAAGTGTTCTGAGCTGTCTCTCTATGTGCGGAGCGCTGTGGTAATTTAAGTTTTCACGGTTGCAGTGATTGGCCAGTTTGTTTCAGTGCGCTCGTGCGTTGATGCTTCACATCTTGGGGTGGCCGGCCCTGGGTTTACCCCCTTCCCTCCTCATCACAGTGGAAGCCATAATGGTAAGGTGCTTACCCAGAGGAAGTGAGGAACCATCACAGGCCGAGAGATACTGGGCAGCTGTCCTACAGATCCTAGTAGCTGGATTGAGTGGAGAACCTTACCTGGAATGCAATAGAACTAATCTTGTAACTCTGATTATATTGTTAGATTCGAATTTGGAGAAACTCTAGACGGAGAGTGAATTGAGGACAAGAACAAAATATATTAAAACAACTAAGAGAGACTTGTGCACAAGGGGAGCCACCCAGCTTCCTCAAGCTTGAGGTGCACTCACAAAGGAAAAACAGCGGTTCATTCAAGATATACAGTTCTATAAGCAACGCCCGCTTACTACAGAATGGGGGCGTACACGTACAAACAACGTCACCACAGTTACTCTTTATTGGTTTCGGTGTTTAGTCACTCAACTGTTGGGCCCATCCCCTGAACTCAGGTGCCCCTCCCCTGCCCATGCTGGACACAGATGTTGGGAGTAAACCTACCTCCACATTCCTGTTGTTATCTCTTCCTCGCTATAAGCATAGTTTATTGTTCGAGAGGACCGGTTTTACCCTTAACTGCCGAACAAGCAGAAAGCCACAGTGATTCATGTGTCCAGCGAACTCGTACCATGTTTGATAATTGGTACCGTTATCTCCTGGAACGACAGGCCGTGCTTGGACAGTGACTCCACTAAGGCGCTGTGAATACACATCCCGAAGTTTAATTAGTGAAGAGACGCCTTGCAGCCTGCAAAAGTGCCTGTTCCTTGCATTTTACGATCCCCTTATCACTTTTACTGGTCTCTGATGTTCGATATTCGACCTCGCTTACATCCCTACTATCTGTTCCCAGCTGCATGTTGTCAGTCTCCGTTTTAATTATGCCCCATCTTTGAATCTACAGCTATTCCTTACAAGTGCGTTTTTTATGAGAGGGTTAAACATAATCAAGTATCCCAGAATTCTTTGGGAACAAGCTGAACCTTTCAGTGAGTTATTTCTTACAGTTACCTTCTTTGGGAGGATTAAACCTAGCCAAGTATCCCAGAATTCTTTGGGAACTAGCTGGATTCTTCAGTCCCCCCTTCCAACCCCCGAAAAGGACCCTTGAAGCGGGGTTGGAGAATGTGCTCTCTATGCTACGATACTGTGATAAGCTGGTGGGTTTATAGTATGTCAGAAACGCATATAGGTTTTCCCAGATCAAATTGCATGAATGATGAAGGTTTTCCTGTAACCCCACCCCCCCCCGCCAATTTGTTCTATACTCCCCCCTAGGCCTTTGGCTATTCCAGGTAGGCCGCTCATTTGTTGCATATGGTCTGGTGTGAATCCTGTCGGGGTGGCCTCCCGTCGAGGCACCAGGTATGTATCAGATGAGTAAAGTTATTATTTAGGCATTCCCCAATTCATCATACGATTGCTTCATTATTCATAAT
This sequence comes from Squalus acanthias, assembly GCA_030390025.1. Taxonomy (NCBI): domain Eukaryota; kingdom Metazoa; phylum Chordata; class Chondrichthyes; order Squaliformes; family Squalidae; genus Squalus; species Squalus acanthias. The sequence goes on along the minus strand of JASTWF010000125.1, from coordinate 205,122 downwards.
CTTGATTTTTCCAACATGTTGCTAAAGTCATCGTCTGAAACACTAGGAGTAGGGGCAGTACAAGCATTAACAGTTTTAACCACTTGTTTTGCAATTTGTTTCGCCCGAGTCCGTTTACATTTCCTGCATGTCATACATAACAAGGTCAGGACAATTACTAACTGCACCACGACTAATACATGTGAAATCAATCGGATCCATGGATGGATCTGTATATTTTGTCCCCAGTCCCAAATGTCATCCAGCCATGTGGTCACCTTGATCGCGTCGATAGCTTTCTTCAAATCTGTGTTCCATTGTTGTAGAGTATGGTACACCTTTTGGGAGAGCTGTATCGCCTTCCGCAACTGCCTCAGGTGTTCGGGCAGTGGGAGTATAGGATACCCAAAGGTGTTGATGTAGTTCCATAATCCATACTTGATGTCTTCAGACACCTGAAGAGAGGTAATATTAAACTGGTGTATGTCCACCAAATCCTCATGTCCAATCCGTACTGCTGGTGTGAAGCAGAACTCTGGACTGGGGATGTCGCAAGTTAGATTGGCATACTCAAATGTCTCCAAGTTGGTCGTTACAAAGTATTCGCCATTGCCGGCGTATGCCACCTGTGTGGGCTTTGAGGCTGTGCCCAATGCCTCCATGGTGCAGTTAATCTCCATGCCTGTGTTATTAAAACCACATTGGGCCTGCGGACTTTGGCTGATTGCATGCGGGCACATAATGATGGCATGTCTGGTGACACATCCTTCCAGCTTGGTACCCAACCAGTTTCCTTTCACCATCATTAAATTCAATTCACTGATTCCGGTGTTCCAATTCTGCCCCACCTGGGGTATCCTCTGTTTCTTCTATCTTTCCTGATCTTACCCCGCCTGGGGTCTCCTCAACATTGTTTCGGATCTTCTCTTTCGGTGTACTCAATTAATTTGTTAGTGCTGGTTAGTCGTAGGCATGAGTACCCAATTGGCTTATGTATCAAAGTCTTACTACATAACTGTTGGAGAACTACCAGAGCATGTGAAATAATACGAACCTAAGGGCGTGCTGATGTATCAAGCCCAATATCCCACCAGTGTGAGTTGTCCCCTATGCTGTCAATTTCAATATCTATTCTCGAGTTGTCTTGCTCCAAAATATAAAAATGCTTTAGGAAGGAGTTCAGTCGCATCACAAGCTTACTGAATTCCTCAGACAACAGGGGAATGTAGTATCCGAATTGTGCCACATAATTGTGTAGCTCATACTTAAGTATCTCATTTACTGTCAGTTTCACTTGAGCATAGGTTTCGATATTATGTAAAACGTGTTGATTGATGGGACAGATCCTGTTAGACCCATAAAGCATGGTAGTTGCGGTAGTAGTGACACAGCAGGCACCACCAAAATCACCTCATACTGGATTAGTACTGGCTTTTACCACGCTCTGTTACCTGAAGGAAGCCGTTTGAAATTGAGTTGCTCAATATCCTTGTTGGTACATCCCATGCCTAGAGCCATTGCTTTGCATGTCTCCTAATTTACCCAGACCAGAAAAAATAAGCCTTAATAGTGTGTAATATTTGAGCAATCAATTCCTTTGGGTTTTTGTAGCAACAGTAAGACATTGTGAGGATCTAAACATATCTGTATTCTCAGTTATTTACTGAAAGACTGTGAATAATGGGGTCTGTTTATATGGCCACAGCCAGTGGGTCCACACATCATTAATATCAAATGAGACCTTGTCTTGTCCTTTTCCCTAAAGAAAAGGGAGAAAGAATGATGCAGCTTCGTGTAACAAAACTTAGAATCATAGAAATTTACAGCACAGAAGGAGGCCATTCGGCCCATTGTGGCTGTGCCGGCCGAAAACGAGCTATCCACCCTAATCCCACTTTCCAACTCTTAGTCCGTAGCCTTGCAGGTTACAGCACTTCAAGTGCATATCCAAGTACCTTTTAAATGCAATGAGGGTTTCTGTCTCTACCACCCTTTCAGGCAGTGAGCTCCAGACACCCCCCGCCACCCTCTGGGTGAAAACATTTCTCAACTCCCCTCTAATCCTACTACCAATTAATTTAAATCTATGCCCCTGATTATTGACCTATCTACTAAGGGAAATAGGTCCTTCCTATCCACTCTATCTAGGCCCCTCATATTTTTATACACACATGTTTTTATCCACTGATCCAAGGCAAGCCTGAACCCAAAGTTCCCCAGAGCATACAGATGCTTCACTCTCAACAATCGGATGGCATCTTACATAGAATTACACAGAGAGTACAAAATAGAAATAGACCGTTCAGCTCAACCAGTTCATGTTGGTGTTTATCCTCCACACGAGAACTAGTCTTAATCCCATGTGCCCACCCTGTTCCCATATCCTTTATCACCGCCAGGCATAAAGAGTCCAGTTCGTTTAGCAGTCTCGGCACTAGCATGTGGAAACTAGCAGGCTCTCTCTCTCTCTCTCTCCCTCTGTCTGTCTCCTGCCCCCTTTCGGTCTGTCTTGCTATTAGCCGCGTGCGCAAGGCTCGGAGCGGGGTTAGGGCTACTTTGTATGTGGCGTTGAGGCGGAGGCGATGGCCTTGTGACAGTGGCTCAATGTAACTTACCTGATTTAACTTAATTCGGTGAGGGTTAGGAGCCATCGGACGGGAATGTGTGACGACAGGTTGCACTGTCCTCCTTTGGAGGTAGGAGGGCCTATAAAAGGGGGTGGATATCCCCTGGGGAAGGTCCTCCAGTCCCGACACCAGCGGTTTCCAAAGAGCAGATGTGTCTCGGAACCGATCCATCTCTTCTGTGCGGGGTAGGGTGAATAAAAGATTCTGAGTTCTGTTGGGATGTCGAACGAGGGGTCCGGTAGCCCTACCACAAAAGGGAGATAATCGGAACTCTAGAGTCAAGGGGTGAGTTCCGAGGAAGGTTAGAGTCGTATAGTAGTGCGAGCTCGCAGGGTCTCTGGTTAAGTCGAGAAACTGCACCGCCGAAAGGTCGACATCCGCGGAAGTGCTGGCAGTACTGAGGTCGGGCCCGCTCATCTGCAAGAAAGAGACAGGTAAAATAGAGCCCTGAAGAATCGACTCAGTCCCTCGAATTCCGGTCCTGATCAAATATAGGGACAGAAGTGCTGCAATTTGTTTATAAGATAACTTCCATATAATGAAAGAAACAAGATGATACATTGTGGCTCTGCTTAGAGCCCAAGGGGTTAATTTATCAAATCATAATTTTCCTTCTGTCACTGGGGAAATATTAACTTAAAATTAAGAAACTTAAATTTAATAAGTGCAATATCTTTAAATTTCATACTAAAGTTGTTGCTCGGTGAACTTACACACCTGTCAGTGGAAAGGGTTAACTCCTTTCCAGGTTTTAAGAAGGCGGAGTGAAACTTTGTCAGGCGCACGTAATTGCGTCACTTCACGTAAATCTAAAAAAAAACCTTTCCTGAAAGAAAAAGACTTCCATACGTTAACTCAACACGAACAGAACAGATAAAACAAAAACAAAACAGCACATGCTTGTGAAAACAGTAACTGACGTCATATTTCTTATTGTCCTTTCTTCAGATATCTTTCCAAGACATAGGGGAGAAAAACAGGTTAATACTTGGTATTACTTTCTGCTAATCATAGGGTCCCCGAGGGATGGGGAAACCTCTTTTCCAGGCTCCATTATCGGCTTGGTTTGACTCCAGTGTCTCCATCTTACATCTATTTTTTTTCCTGTATGCAAACGGAGGTTCCTGTACTTAGGAGGAACTGGAAGGGCCCATCCCACCGTGGCTCAAAGGTACCTCGAACCGGTCGCTGAACCATCACCCACTGTCCCACCCGAGGGGGCGCTTCCCAGATTACCCTTTGTCTTTTGGCATCATGTGCCTCCTGTAAGTGTTGTACCCGAAAGTGCTTGTCCTGATTAGCCTCACTGATCAGGCGTAGATATGTCAGGAGAGTTGTCTGAAATTGGGAAGTGTCCCCTGTACCCTGAGAGGGTGCGTCTTGGGGTAACACCATAGCTCGTCCAGTCATTAGTTCGAACGGGGTTAAGCCGGTGCCTTTGGCTGGCGTGGCTCGTATGCCCCACAGAATGGCGGGGAGGACTGCGTGCCACCCCTTTCCGGTCTGTAAAATGGTTTTAGGCACAGACTGTTTTAAAGTATGGTTCATCCGTTCCACCATTCCTGAGGATTGCGGATGGTAAGGGATGTGGAATCGTAGTCGAACCCCCAGGAGGGCTAAAGCCTGTTTGATGTCCTTGCCGGTGAAGTGGGTTCCCTGATCGGAATCTATCTGGTAAGGCACCCCCCCTAGAACTAAAGTCTCCAGGACACACGTCAGGGTGTCCAGATGAGCTGAGGGCGAGGGCCTACCAATGAGGATGTCATCTACATATTGAAGAAAGGCAGAATCTTGCATTCGGGTATCTGCTAATGCCGGCTTGAGAGCCTTTTTCAGGCTCCCGTGAAAAATAGTAGGGGCTTTGTGAAATCCCTGAGGCAACCAGGTCCAAGTATACTGGGTGGACTGGACAGTGAAAGCGAAACGCTCCTGGGACCCGGGATCCAAAGGACATGTCCAGAATCCGTTTTGGATGTCCAGTGCCATGAATATGGACAGGGCTGGGTGGAGGCCGTTTAAAATAGTGGCAGGATTCGTCACTAAAGCATGGAGCTTGGGAGTGAGCCGGTTCAGAGCCGTATAATCGATGGTCATTCTCCAGGATCCATCTGGTTTCTGCACTGGCCACACTGGGGAGTTGGTACGGGAACAGGTCTTTGCCACTATACCGGTTTCTAATAAGTCCTCAACTATAGACTCAACGGCCCTTTGAGCTTCTGATCGGAGGGGGTATTGTCAGTGGGCCTCGTGGTAGGGACCGTGGACGCTCTCTGCTCTGCCACAGTCTAAATTGTGGGTGGCCCATGCAAGAGGGTAAGCCTCGCAAACTCTCCCCCATGGTCCTTCCTCCGCCCATGCGCGCTTAACCGGGCGGAGGGCTTGTATTCCGCATTGTCGGGCTTTACATTTCTGGAAGGGAAACCTCCCCCCTTGGGCCCCCCCCCCCCCCCCCTATTTCCAATAGATGATCCCTCAGGAGCAAATTTGCCTCTATCAGATGAAGAATATCCATACCTAAGAGCAGGCCCTCACTGTTGGGACCTACCCACAGGGTGACCCACCAGGTATGACCTCCTGGCGACAGTTGTAGGGGAAGTGGGACACTCCGATGGAGGATCACCCTTTCTCCACTAACCCCGAAGAGACTGGAGAAAAATTAGTTTTTCACATTTAAACAAATCAAATCGCACTGCTTTGGAAAATTTCACCATAGCAACCGCGACTCCAAGGTTAAATGTTAGACTGAAACTTAATCTTTTGTTAAACAAACTTTTTGTTGCTCTTCTCAGTTTTTACACACCAGCTTAACTTACATTGTAGTTCAAAGTTTTTTTTTCAATCCTGGGGGCACAATCTTATTCGCACATTCCTAAAACTTCCAAAATCCAAGACAAGACAAAAGTTTTAAGAACCAAATGGGTTAATTCGTCAATCCTCTCAAATTTTAAACTTAAAATTTTAACAATGCCCAAAATGTTTCAAAAACCCACATGTGCTCGTGGAGTTAAAAACAGAGTTCACAGCTGCTTGTGGAAAGAGTTAACTTCTTTATTTTGCATTTCAAAAGAAGACAAACACAGACGTCAATTACTGTCAGGTTTGGTCACAACTTCACAGCTTGAAAAGTCTTGTAGCTGAACAATGAGATATCCTAAACATTCGGTGAAACCGCTCCACACAATCCTCTGAATTCCAAAAAAAAAATATTGTTGATGTGTTTTTGCCACATGTCCGGAACTAGTAGCTTCCACACAAATTTACAGCAACCAGCATTTCACCGTGGCCACAATAAAAGTCTGGTTTTAATAGGTTAACCTACCTCAATAACTCCAATTCAATTCAAACCAAAATTTAAACCTAAGCTGTGTCACTTGAAAAACAAAGGAAGAAACCACACTAACAAAGAAACATTCACACATGCTTTGTAAACGTTCTATTCATTTCATTCCAGGCACATTAACTTCAAGGATGAAGCTTATCTTTTGTAAAACAATTAACAAACTTAAAACAGCACACTTGTCCATTATTCAAGACAAGACAAGCTCTCAGTACAAAAGAGTGGGTGGAGCTTAAACAAGAATGACAGACACATTTTAAAGACAGACTTACCGACAAAAGAAATACTGTAACTCCTTAAACATTCACAGTCAGGAAAACTTTCTCTCTTTTAACTCACTTTCACACAAACTGAGATCTCAGCATTTCTTTTAACGTTCCTTTCACTCAGCAAATCTTGTGTTTTATTTGTCTTGGCACAGACATTAATAACTTCCATGTCGGTAAAACTTTAAATTTCTTTTTTTTTACATTGGTGTCTCAGCAGCTTTTCCTGGCTTTCCAAATCCCTGTTTGTTTTTCTTTGCTGAGTTTTCAGATTGGTTAGCCTGCAAATTAGATCTTTTTCCTTCTCTATCTCACAAGATTGTAACACCTGTTTGGTTTCTTCTAGTTCATGTATATTCTTATACTCTATCTTATACTTTATCGGCACAAACGTATCGGCACAAATGTATCACCTTATACTCTAAAATCAGAAATATATACATTTATGTCTAATCAATTCCGTCAGTCCATGGTCTCCATGAGGAATAATTTTACTATGTGGGTAATTTAATACTCACAGGCCCATACGATCTTAGCCCCACTGGTTACGCTCACAGTGTCTTTCAACTCATATGGCACAGGCCCATACCCGGTTTTATAGCCCCACTGGTTAACGAGCGAGTCCTTATTCCTCCTACGAGCATTACTCTGGCTTCCTTCCTTAGGACACGACAGGGTTCTCGCTTCCAGTGTCTTTTAACTCCGATGGTCCTTACCTGCAGTATCCCACTTCTGACACCAACTGTTAGATTCGAATTTGGAGAAACTCTAGACGGAGACGGAATTGAGGACAAGAACAAAATTTATTAAAACAACTAAGAGAGACTTGTGCACAAGGGGAGCCACCCAGCTTCCTCAAGCTTGAGGTGCAAGGAAAAACAGCGGTTCATTCTGGGAGGACAGGCCGTGCTTGGACAGTGACTCCACTAAGGCGCTGTGAATACACATCCCGAATTTTAATTAGTGAATAGAGACCTTGCAGCCAGCAAAAGTGCCTGTTCCTTGCATTTTACGATCCCCTTATCACTTTTACTGGTCTCTGATGTTCGATATTCAACCTCGCTTACATCCCTGCTATCTGGTCCCAGCTGCATGTTGTCAGTCTCCGTTTTAATTATGCCCCATCTTTGAATCTACAGCTATTCCTTACAAGTGCGTTTTTTATGAGAGGGTTAAACATAGTCAAGTATCCCAGAATTCTTTGGGAACTAGCTGATCCTTTCAGTGAGTTATTTCTTACAGTTACCTTCTTTGGGAGGATTAAACCTAGCCAAGTATCCCAGAATTCTTTGGGAACTAGCTGGATCCTTCATTAGTTTGCGGTTGATACAGGGCTATGGGGAGAGAGCGGGTTAGTGAGATTAGATTGTGTTTGATACAGGGCTAAGGGGAGAGAGCGGGTTAGTGAGATTAGATTGTGATTGATACAGGGCTATTAGGAGAGAGCAGGGCAGTGGGATTAGTTTGGGGATTGATACAGGGCTATGGGGAGAGAGCAGGGCAGTGGGATTAGTTTGGGGATTGATACAGGGCTATGGGGAGAGAGCGGGGCAGTGGGATTAGTTTGGGGATTGATACAGGGCTATGGGGAGAGAGCACGTCTGTGGGATTAGTTTGGGGATTGATACAGGGCTATGGGCAGGGAGCAGGGCAGTGGGATTAGTTTGGGATTGATACAGGGCTATGGGGAGAGAGTAGGGCAGTGGGATTAGTTTGGGGATTGATACAGGTCTATGGGGAGAGAGCAGGGCAGTGGGATTAGTTTGGGATTGATACAGGGCTATGGGGCAGAGTCGGGGCAGTGGGATTAGTTTGGGATTGAAACAGGGCTATGGGGAGAGAGCGGGGCAGTGGGATTAGTTTGAGATTGATACAGGGCTATGGGGAGAGAGCGGGGCAGTGGGATTAGTTTGTGATTGAAACAGGGCTATGGGGCAGAGAGCCGGGCAGTGGGATTAGTTTGGGATTGATGCAGCGCTATGGGGAGAGAGCGGGGCAGTGGGATTAGTTTGGGATTGATGCAGGGCTATGGGGAGAGAGCGGGGCAGTGGAATTAGTTTGGGATTGATGCAGCGCTATGGGGAGAGAGCGGGGCAGTGGGATTAGTTTGGGATTGATGCAGGGCTATGGGGAAGAGAGCGGGGCAGTGGGATTAGTTTGGGATTGATACAGGGCTATGGGGAGAGAGCGGGGCAGTGGGATTAGTTTGAGATTGATACAGGGCTATGGGGAGAGAGCGGGGCAGTGGGATTAGTTTGGGATTGATACAGGGCTATGGGGAGTGAGTGGTAGTTGGATTAGTTTGGGATTGATACAGGGCTAGGGGAGTTAGCGTGGCAGTGGGATTAGTTTTTGATTGATGCAGGGCTATGGGAAAGAGAGCAGGGCATGGGATTAGTTTGGGGATTATTACAGGGCTATGGGGAGAGAGCGGGGCAGTGGGATTAGTTTGGGATTAATACAGGGCTATGGGGAGAGAGCGGGGCAGTGAGATTAGATTGTGATTGATACAGGGCCATGGTGAGAGAGCGAGGCAGTGGGATTAGTTTGGGATTGAAACAGGTGTATGGGGAGAGAGCGAGGCAGTGGGATTAGTTTGGGGATTGATGCAGGGCTATGGGGAGTGAGCGGGGCAGTCGGATTAGTTTGGGATTGATACAGGGCTATGGGGAGAGCGGGGCAGTGGGATTAGTTTGGGATTGATGCAGGGCTATGGGGAGAGAGCGGGGCAGTAGGATTAGTTTGGGGATTGATGCAGGGCTATGGGGAGTGAGCGGGGCAGTGGGATTAGTTTGGGGATTGATGCAGGGCTATGGGGAGAGAGCGGTGCAGTGGGATTAGTTTGGGGATTGATGCAGGGCTAGGGGAGTGAGCGGGGCAGTGGGATTAGTTTGGGAATTGATACAGGGCTATGGGGAAGAGAGTGTGGCAGTGGGATTAGTTTGGGATTGATGCAGGGCTATGCGGAAGAGAGCGGGGCAGTGGGATTAGTTTGGGGATTGATGCAGGGCTATGGGGAGAGAGCAGGGCAGTCGGATTAGTTTGGGATTGATACAGGGCTATGGGGAGAGAGCGGTGCAGTGGGATTAGTTTGGGGATTGATGCAGGGCTAGGGGAGTGAGCGGGGCAGTGGGATTAGTTTGGGGATTGATGCTGGGCTATGGGGAGAGAGCGGGGCAGTGGGATTAATTTGGGGATTGATGCAGGGCTATGGGGAGTGAGTGGGGCAGTGGGATTAGTTTGGGGATTGATGCAGAGCTATGGGGAAGAGAGCGGGGCAGTTGGATTAGTATGGGGATTGATGCAGGGCTAGGGGAGTGAGTGGGGCAGTCGGATTAGTTTGGGATTGATACAGGGCTATGGGGAGAGAGCGGTGCAGTGGGATTAGTTTGGGATTGATGCAGGGCTATGGGGAAGAGAGCGGGGCAATGTTTGTCACCATCCTCCGCCTGCTCCACGACGACATGCAAGCCGTGATCCTGACCAACGGATCCACCACAGACCCAATTCACGTACGAACCGGGGTCAAGCAAGGCTGTGTCATCGCACCAACGCTCTTCTCGATCTTCCTTGCTGCAATGCTCCATCTCACCCTCAGTAAGCTCCCCGCTGGATTGGAGCTAATTTACAGAACAAACGGGAAACAGTTCAACCTCCGTCGCCTCCAGTCCAGATCCAAGATCGTCCCATCCTCTGTGGTCGAATTACAGTATGCAGACGATGCTTGCGTCTGCGCTCACTCGGAGGTCGAACTCCAAACCATCGTCAACACCTTCACTGAAGCGTACGAGAGCATGGGCCTTACACTAAACATCCGTAAGACAAAGGTCCTCTACCATCCTACCCCCGCCACACAGTACTGCCCCCGCGCTTATCAAAATCCACAACAAGGCCTTGGGCAACGTGGACCACTTTCCATACCTCGGGAGCCTACTGTCAACAAGGGCAGACGTCGATGACGAAGTCCAACACTGCCTTCAGTGTGCCAGTGCAGCCTTCGGTCGCCTGAGGAAGAGAGTGTTTGAAGACCAGGACCTCAAACCCGGCACTGAGCTCATGGTCTACAGAGCAGCAGTGATACCCGCCTGCTGTATTCCTCAGAGATATGGACCATGTACAGCAGGCACCTCAAAGCACTGGAGAGGTACCACCAACGCTGCTTCCGCAAGATCCTGCAAATCCATTGGCAGGATAGGCGCACCAACGTCAATGTTCTTGCGCAGGCCAACATCCCCAGCATCGAAGCTTTGACCACGCTCGATCAGCTCCGATGGACGGGTCACATTGTCCTCATGCCCGACACGAGACTCCTCAAACAAGCGCTCTACTCTGAGCTCCGGCACGGCAAGAGAGCCCCAGGTGGGCAGAGGAAACGCTTCAAGGGCACCCTCAAAGCCTGTTTGAAAAAGTATAACATCCCCACCGACACCTGGGAATCCCTGGCCCAAGACCGCACAATGTAGAGGAGAAGCATCCGGGAAGGTGCCGAACAGCTAGAGTCTCTTCGCCGGGAGCAAGCGGAAGACAAGCGCAGGCAGCGCAAGGAGCGCACGTCAACCCAAGCACCCCACCCCACCCGCCCCTTCAACCACCGTCTGCCCCACCTGTGACAGAGACTGTAGGTCCCGCATTGGACTCATCAGTCACCTGCGAACTTATTTTTAATCTGGAAGCAAGTCATCCTCGGTTCCGAGGGACTGCCTAAGAAGAAGAGTGGGATTAGTTTAGGATTGATACAGGGCTATGGGGAGAGCGCAGGGCATTGGGATTAGTTTGGAATTGATACAGGGCTATGGGGAGAGAGCGGGGCAGTGGGATTAGTTCGGGATTGATACAGGACTATGGAGGGAGAGCGGGGCAGTGGGGCACCTCTCTCTTTGAAACTCTCAGAATGTCTGTTCTCAATTTCTCTCCGGATCTCTCTCAGGCCTATTATTTGAGAGAGACATTTTAAAGTTAAACAGAACCTGCTCCAAAGACACAAGAGATGCAGAACTAGAATGTGTGTCAAAACCTTCTGCCTCACCTGGTCTGGGAACCTTGGGTTTTGTATATTCCTCCATCTCCTGTGCTTGAAGTCTCTGGCGTTGGCCAGACATTTTTTAACCATTTCATTGTGCGGAGATGCCGGTGTTGGACTGGGGTGGACAAAAATGAGAAGTCGCACAACACCAGGTTATAGTCCAACAGTTTTATTTGAAATTACAAGCTTTCGGAGCGCTGCTCCTTCGTCAGGTAAAGTGAGGGAATACAAGTCCGTGACGTCTCGGACCGTGTTTTCAGAATCCTCAAAGGGGAAGGGGAACAATCACAAGTCATGGTACACATCGGTACCAACGACATAGGTAGGAGAAGGGACGGGGATTTAAAACAGGAATTTAGGGAGCTAGGTTGGAAGCTGAGAGCCAGTACAAACCATGTTGTAATTTCTGGTTTGTTGCCGGTGCCACGTGCTAGCGAGTTGAGGAACAGGGAGAGAGTGCAGATAAACACGTGGCTGCAGGGATGGTGTAGGGGGGAGGGTTTCAGTTATATGGATAATTGGAGCACATTCTGGGGAAGGTGGGACCTGTACAAACAGGACGGTTTGCACCTGAACCAGAGGGGCACCAATATCCTGGGAGGGAAATTTGCTACGGCTCTTCGGGGGGGTTTAAACTAATTTGTCAGGGGGATGGGAAAAAGGGCTGTAGTCTAGGAGCCAGTGGTGAGTGTAGGGAGGTACTGAGGAGGGTATCAAGGTCGCAGGAATGTACCGGCAGACAGGAAGATGGCTTGAAGTGTGTCTACTTCAATGCAAGGAGCATCCGGAATAAGGTAGGAGAACTTGGAGCGTGGATTGGTACTTGGACTACGATGTGGTGGCCATTACGGAGACATGGTTAGAACAGGGACAGGAATGGTTGTTGGAAGTTCCGGGGTATAGATGTTTCAGTAAGAGTAGGGAAGTTGGTAAGAAAGGTGGAGGAGTAGCATTGTTAATCAAGGATAGTTTAACAGCGGCAGAAAGGCAGTTCGAGGGGGATCTGCCGTCTGAGGTAATATGGGCTGAAGTTAGAAATAGGAAAGGAGCGGTCACGTTGTTAGGAGTTTTCTACAGGCCCCCAAATAGTAATAAAGATGTGGAGGAAGAAATTGCAAAGCAGATTATGAATAGGTGTGGAGGTCACAGAGTAGTTGTCATGGGTGACTTCAACTTTCCAAATATTGATTGGAACCTTTATAGGTCAAACAGTTCGGATGGGATAGTTTTTGCACAGTGTGTGCAGGAGGGTTTCCTGACACAATATGTGGATAGGCCGACAAGAGCTGGGGCCACGTTGGATTTGGTACTGGGTAATGAACCGGGCCAAGTGTTTGATTTGTATGTGGGAGAGCACTTTGGAGATAGTGACCACAATTCGGTAACTTTCACTATTGCAATGGAGAGGGATAGGGCCATACGGCAGGGCAGGGTTTATAATTGGGGGAGGGGTAATTATGATGCGATTAGGCAAGAATTAGGGAGTATAAGATGGGAACAGAAACTATCAGGGAAAGGCACAAACGAAAAGTGGAGCTTTTTCATGGAGCAATTACTGCGTGTCCTTGATAGGTATGTCCCTGTCAGGCAGGGAAGAAATGGCCGAGTGAGAGAACCATGGTTCACAAAAGAGGTTGAATGTCTAGTCAAGAGGAAAAAGGAAGCGTATGTAAGGATGAGAAAACAAGGTTTAGTTGGGTCGATTGAGGGGTACAAGGTAGCAAGGAATGAGCTAAAAAAAGAGCTTAGGAGAGCTAGGAGGGGGCATGAGAAGTCCTTGGCGGGTCGGATCAAGAAAAACCCCAAGGCTTTTTACTCTTATGTGAGAAATAAAAGAATGACCAGGGTGAGGGTAGGGCCGGTCAAGGACAGTAGTGGGAGCTTGTGCATGGAGTCAGAAGAGATAGGAGAGGTGATGAATGAATACTTTTCGTCAGTGTTCACCGAGGAGAGGGGCCATGTTCTTGAGGATGAGAGTGTGATAAAGGTGGATAGGCTGGAGGTGGTAGATGTTCTGAGGGAAGATGTTTTAGCAATTTTGAAGAACCTGAGGGTCGATAAGTCCCCTGGGCCAGATGGGATATATCCTAGGATTCTTTGGGAGGCAAGGGAGGAGATTGCAGAGCCTCTGGCTTTGATCTTTGGGTCCTCACTGTCCACGGGGATGGTGCCAGAGGACTGGAGAGTGGCGAATGTTGTTCCTCTCTTCAAGAAAGGAAATAGGAATGACCCTGGTAATTATAGGCCGGTTAGTCTTACTTCGGTGGTTGGTAAGATAATGGAAAAGGTCCTGAGGGATAGGATTTATGACCATTTGGAAAGGGGCAACTTAATCAGGGATAGTCAACACGGATTCGTGAAGGGTAAGGCTTGCCTAACAAATATGATTGAATTCTTTGAGGAGGTAACTAAGTGTGTAGATGAAGGTAGAGCAGTTGATGTCGTATACATGGATTTTAGTAAGGCGTTTGATAAGGTTCCCCATGGTCGTCTCATGAAGAAAGTAAGGAGTTGTGGGATAGAGGGAAATTTGGCCGATTGGATAAGTAACTGGCTATCTCATAGAAGGCAGAGGGTGGTGGTGGATGGAACATTTTCGGACTGGAGACCAGTTACCAGCGGTGTGCCACAGGGGTCGGTGCTGGGTCCTCTGCTGTTTGTGATTTTTATCAATGACTTGGAGGAGGGGACTGAAGGGTGGATCAGTAAATTTGCTGATGACACCAAGATTGGTGGAGTAGTGGATGAGGTGGAGGGCAGTTGTAGGCTGCAAAGAGACATTGATAGGATGCAGAGCTGGGCCGAAAAATGGCAGATGGAATTTAACCCTGATAAGTGCGAGGTGATTCATTTTGGTAGGGCAAATTTGAATAAGGATTACAGGGTCAACGGCAGGGTTCTGAGGAACGTGGAGGAACAGAGGGATCTGGGGGTTCATATCCACAGATCTCTGAAGGTTGCCACTCAAGTGGATAGAGCAGTAAAGAAGGCCTATGGTGTGTTGGCGTTTATTAACAGAGGGTTTGAGTTTAAGAACCGTGAGGTTATGCTGCAACTGTACAGGACCTTGGTGAGACCACATTTGGAATATTGTGTGCAGTTCTGGTCACCTCACTATAGGAAGGACGTGGAGGCATTGGAAAGAGTGCAAAGGAGATTTACCAGGATGCTGCCTGGTTTGGGGGGGAGGTCTTATGAGGAAAGATTGAGGGAGTTGGGGCTTTTCTCTTTAGAGCGGAGGAGGATGAGAGGCGACTTAATAGAGGTTTATAAGATGATGAGGGGGATAGATAGAGTGGAAGTTCAGAGACAATTTCCTCGGGTAGAGGCAGCTGTTACAAGGGGGCATAACTATAAGGTGCATGGGGGGAGATATAGAAGGGATGTCCGAGGTAGTATCTTTACTCAGAGAGTGGTTGGGGTGTGGAATGGACTGCCTGCTGTGATAGTGGAGTCGGACACTTTAGGAACTTTCAAGCGGTTATTGGATAAGCACATGGAGCACACCAGAGTGATAGGGAGTGTGATAGCTTGATCTTGGTCTCGGACAATGCTCGGCACAACATCGAGGGCCGAAGGGCCTGTACTGTGCTGTACTGTTCTATGTTCTATGTGACAGTGTGTGAGAGAGTGAGTCTGAGAGAGACAGTGTGTGAGAGAGTGAGTCTGAGAGAGACAGTGTGTGAGTGAGTGAGTCTGAGAGAGACAGTGTGTGAGAGAGTGAGTCTGAGAGAGACAGTGTGTGAGAGAGTGAGTCTGAGAGAGACAGTGTGTGAGAGAGTGAGTCTGAGAGAGACAGTGTGTGAGAGAGTGAGTCTGAGAGAGACAGTGTGTGAGAGAGTGAGTCTGAGAGAGACAGTGTGTGAGAGAGTGAGTCTGAGAGAGACAGTGTGTGAGAGAGTGAGTCTGAGAGACAGTCTGTGAGAGAGTGAGTCTGAGAGAGAGACAGTGTGTGAGAGAGAGTGAGTCTGAGAGAGACAGTGTGTGAGAGAGTGAGTCTGAGAGAGACAGTGTGTGAGAGAGAGTCTGAGAGAGACAGTGTGTGAAGAAGTGAGTCTGAGAGACAGTGTGAGAAAGTGAGTCTGAGAGAGACAGTGAGAGAGCGAGACAGAGAGAGAGTGTGAGTCTGAGAGAGACAGTGTGTGAGTGAGTGAGTCTGAGAGAGACAGTGTGTGAGAGAGAGAGTCTGAGAGACAGTGTGTGAGACTGAGTCTGAGAGAGACAGTGTGTGAGAGAGAGTGAGAGAGACAGTTTGTGAGAGTGAGTGAGTCTGAGAGACAGTGTGTGAGAGAGTGGGTCTGAGAGAGACAGTGTGTGAGAGAGTGAGTCTGAGAGAGACAGTGTGTGAGAGAGAGTGAGAGAGACAGTTTGTGAGAGTGAGTCTGAGAGACAGTGTGTGAGAGAGTGGGTCTGAGAGAGACAGTGTGTGAGAGAGTGAGTCTGAGAGAGACAGTGTGTGAGAGAGTGAGTCTGAGAGAGACAGTGTGTGAGAGAGTGAGTCTGAGAGAGACAGTGTGTGAGAGGGTGAGTCTGAGAGAGACAGTGTGTGAGAGAGAGTGAGTCTGAGAGAGACAGTGTGTGAGAGAGTGAGTCTGAGAGAGACAGTGTGTGAGAGTGAGTCTGAGAGAGACAGTGTGTGAGAGAGTGAGTCTGAGAGAGACAGTGTGTGAGAGAGAGTGAGTCTGAGAGAGACAGTGTGTGAGAGAGTGAGTCTGAGAGAGACAGTGTGTGAGGAGTGAGTCTGAGAGAGACAGTGTGTGAGAGAGTGAGTCTGAGAGAGACTGTGTGAGAGAGTGAGTCTGAGAGAGACAGTGTGTGAGAGAGTGAGTCTGAGAGAGACAGTGTGTGAGAGAGGGTCTGAGAGAGACAGTGTGTGAGAGAGTGAGTCTGAGAGAGACAGTGTGTGAGAGAGTGAGTCTGAGACAGTGTGTGAGAGAGAGTCTGAGACAGTGTGTGAGAGAGTGAGTCTGAGAGAGACAGTGTGAGAGTGAGTCTGAGAGAGACAGTGTGAGAGTGAGTCTGAGAGAGACAGTGTGTGAGAGAGTGAGTCTGAGAGAGACAGTGTGAGAGAGTGAGTCTGAGAGAGACAGTGTGAGAGAGTGAGTCTGAGAGAGACAGTGTGTGAGAGAGTGAGTCTGAGAGAGACAGTGTGAGAGAGAGTGAGTCTGAGCGAGACAGTGTGTGAGAGAGTCTGAGAGACAGTGTGTGAGAGTGAGTCTGAGAGAGACAGCATGTGAGAGAGTGAGTCTGAGAGAGACAGTGTGTGAGAGAGTGAGTCTGAGAGAGACAGTGTGTGAGAGAGTGAGTCTGAGAGACAGTGTGTGAGAGAGAGTCTGAGACAGTGTGTGAGAGAGTGAGTCTGAGAGAGACAGTGTGAGAGTGAGTCTGAGAGAGACAGTGTGAGAGTGAGTCTGAGAGAGACAGTGTGTGAGAGAGTGAGTCTGAGAGAGACAGTGTGAGAGAGAGTGAGTCTGAGAGAGACAGTGTGTGAGAGAGTGAGTCTGAGAGACAGTGTGTGAGAGTGAGTCTGAGAGAGACAGTATGTGAGAGAGTGAGTCTTAGAGAGAGAGTGTGTGAGAGAGTGAGTCTGAGAGAGACAGTGTGTGAGAGAGTGAGTCTAGAGAGACAGTGTGTGAGAGAGTGAGTCTGAGAGAGACAGTGTGTGAGAGAGTGAGTCTGAGAGAGACAGTGTGTGAGAGAGTGAGTCTGAGAGAGACAGTGTGTGAGAGAGTGAGTCTGAGAGAGACAGTGTGAGAGAGTGAGTCTGAGAGAGACAGTGTGTGAGAGAGAGTGAGTCTGAGAGAGACAGTGTGTGAGAGAGAGTGAGTCTGAGAGAGACAGTGTGTGAGAGAGTGAGTCTGAGAGAGACAGTGTGTGAGAGAGTGAGTCTGAGAGAGACAGTGTGTGAGAGAGTGAGTCTGAGAGAGACAGTGTGTGAGAGAGTGAGTCTGAGAGAGACAGTGTGTGAGAGAGTGAGTCTGAGAGAGACAGTGTGTGAGAGAGTGAGTCTGAGAGAGACAGTGTGTGAGAGAGTGAGTCTGAGAGAGACAGTGTGTGAGAGAGAGTGAGTCTGAGAGAGACAGTGTGTGAGAGAGTGAGTCTGAGAGAGACAGTGTGTGAGAGTGAGTCTGAGAGAGACAGTGTGTGAGAGTGAGTCTGAGAGAGACAGTGTGTGAGAGAGTGAGTCTGAGAGAGACAGTGTGTGAGAGAGTGAGTCTGAGAGAGACAGTGTGTGAGAGAGTGAGTCTGAGAGAGACAGTGTGTGAGAGAGAGTCTGAGAGACAGTGTGTGAGAGAGTGAGTCTGAGAGAGACAGTGTGAGAGAGTGAGTCTGAGAGAGACAGTGTGTGAGAGAGTGAGTCTGAGAGAGACAGTGTGTGAGAGAGTGAGTCTGAGAGAGACAGTGTGAGAGTGAGTCTGAGAGAGACAGTGTGAGAGTGAGTCTGAGAGAGACAGTGTGTGAGAGAGTGAGTCTGAGAGAGACAGTGTGAGAGAGTGAGTCTGAGAGAGACAGTGTGTGAGAGAGTGAGTCTGAGAGAGACAGTGTGTGAGAGAGTGAGTCTGAGAGAGACAGTGTGTGAGAGAGTGAGTCTGAGAGAGACAGTGTGTGAGAGAGTGAGTCTGAGAGAGACAGTGTGTGAGAGAGTGAGTCTGAGAGAGACAGTGTGTGAGAGAGTGAGTCTGAGAGAGACAGTGTGTGAGAGAGAGTCTGAGAGACAGTGTGTGAGAGTGAGTCTGAGAGAGACAGTGTGTGAGAGAGTGAGTCTGAGAGAGACAGTGTGTGAGAGAGTGAGTCTGAGAGAGACAGTGTGTGAGAGAGTGAGTCTGAGAGAGACAGTGTGTGAGAGAGTGAGTCTGAGAGAGACAGTGTGTGAGAGAGTGAGTCTGAGAGAGACAGTGTGTGAGAGAGTGAGTCTGAGAGAGACAGTGTGTGAGAGAGTGAGTCTGAGAGAGACAGTGTGTGAGAGAGTGAGTCTGAGAGAGACAGTGTGTGAGAGAGAGTGAGTCTGAGAGAGACAGTGTGTGAGAGAGGAGTCTGAGAGAGACAGTGTGTGAGAGAGTGAGTCTGAGAGAGACAGTGTGTGAGAGAGTGAGTCTGAGAGAGACAGTGTGAGAGAGTGAGTCTGAGAGAGACAGTGTGTGAGAGAGTGAGTCTGAGAGAGACAGTGTGTGAGAGAGTGAGTCTGAGAGAGACAGTGTGTGAGAGAGTGAGTCTGAGAGAGACAGTGTGAGAGAGAGTGAGTCTGAGAGAGACAGTGTGTGAGAGAGTGAGTCTGAGAGAGACAGTGTGTGAGAGAGTGAGTCTGAGAGAGACAGTGTGTGAGAGAGTGAGTCTGAGAGAGACAGTGTGTGAGAGAGAGTCTGAGACAGTGTGTGAGAGAGTGAGTCTGAGAGAGACAGTGTGAGAGAGTGAGTCTGAGAGAGACAGTGTGTGAGAGAGTGAGTCTGAGAGAGACAGTGTGTGAGAGAGTGAGTCTGAGAGAGACAGTGTGTGAGAGAGTGAGTCTGAGAGAGACAGTGTGAGAGAGAGTGAGTCTGAGAGAGACAGTGTGTGAGAGAGTGAGTCTGAGAGAGACAGTGTGTGAGAGAGTGAGTCTGAGAGAGACAGTGTGTGAGAGAGTGAGTCTGAGAGAGACAGTGTGTGAGAGAGTGAGTCTGAGAGAGACAGTGTGTGAGAGAGTGAGTCTGAGAGAGACAGTGTGTGAGAGAGTGAGTCTGAGAGAGACAGTGTGTGAGAGAGTGAGTCTGAGAGAGACAGTGTGTGAGAGAGTGAGTCTGAGAGAGACAGTGTGTGAGAGAGTGAGTCTGAGAGAGACAGTGTGTGAGAGAGTGAGTCTGAGAGAGACAGTGTGTGAGAGAGTGAGTCTGAGAGAGACAGTGTGTGAGAGAGTGAGTCTGAGAGAGACAGTGTGAGAGTGAGTCTGAGAGAGACAGTGTGTGAGAGAGTGAGTCTGAGAGAGACAGTGTGTGAGAGAGTGAGTCTGAGAGAGACAGTGTGAGAGAGTGAGTCTGAGAGAGACAGTGTGTGAGAGAGTGAGTCTGAGAGAGACAGTGTGTGAGAGTGAGTCTGAGAGAGACAGTGTGTGAGAGAGTGAGTCTGAGAGAGACAGTGTGTGAGAGTGAGTCTGAGAGAGTCTGAGAGAGACAGTGTGTGAGAGAGTGAGTCTGAGAGAGACAGTGTGTGAGAGAGTGAGTCTGAGAGAGACAGTGTGTGAGAGAGTGAGTCTGAGAGAGACAGTGTGTGAGAGAGTGAGTCTGAGAGAGACAGTGTGTGAGAGAGTGAGTCTGAGAGACAGTGTGTGAGAGAGTGAGTCTGAGAGAGACAGTGTGAGAGAGGTGAGTCTGAGAGAGACAGTGTGTGAGAGAGTGAGTCTGAGAGAGACAGTGTGTGAGAGAGTGAGTCTGAGAGAGACAGTGTGAGAGAGTGAGTCTGAGAGAGACAGTGTGTGAGAGAGTGAGTCTGAGAGAGACAGTGTGTGAGAGAGTGAGTCTGAGAGACAGTGTGTGAGAGAGTGAGTCTGAGAGAGACAGTGTGAGAGAGAGTGAGTCTGAGAGAGACAGTGTGTGAGAGAGTGAGTCTGAGAGAGACAGTGTGTGAGAGAGTGAGTCTGAGAGAGACAGTGTGTGAGAGAGTGAGTCTGAGAGAGACAGTGTGTGAGAGAGAGTCTGAGAGAGACAGTGTGTGAGAGAGTGAGTCTGAGAGAGACAGTGTGTGAGAGAGTGAGTCTGAGAGAGACAGTTGTGAGAGAGAGTGAGTCTGAGAGAGACAGTGTGTGAGAGAGTGAGTCTGAGAGAGACAGTGTGTGAGAGAGTGAGTCTGAGAGAGACAGTGTGTGAGAGAGTGAGTCTGAGAGAGACAGTGTGTGAGAGAGTGAGTCTGAGAGAGACAGTGTGTGAGAGAGTGAGTCTGAGAGAGACAGTGTGTGAGAGAGTGAGTCTGAGAGAGACAGTGTGAGAGAGTGAGTCTGAGAGACAGTGTGTGAGAGAGTGAGTCTGAGAGAGACAGTGTGAGAGTGAGTCTGAGAGACAGTGTGTGAGAGAGTGAGTCTGAGAGAGACAGTGTGTGAGAGAGTGAGTCTGAGAGACAGTGTGTGAGAGAGTGAGTCTGAGAGAGACAGTGTGTGAGAGTGAGTCTGAGAGAGACAGTGTGTGAGAGAGTGAGTCTGAGAGAGACAGTGTGTGAGAGAGTGAGTCTGAGAGAGACAGTGTGTGAGAGTGAGTCTGAGAGAGACAGTGTGTGAGAGAGTGAGTCTGAGAGAGACAGTGTGAGAGAGTGAGTCTGAGAGAGACAGTGTGTGAGAGAGTGAGTCTGAGAGAGACAGTGTGAGAGAGAGTGAGTCTGAGAGACAGTGTGTGAGAGAGTGAGTCTGAGAGAGACAGTGTGTGAGAGAGTGAGTCTGAGAGAGACAGTGTGTGAGAGAGTGAGTCTGAGAGAGACAGTGTGTGAGAGAGTGAGTCTGAGAGAGACAGTGTGAGAGAGTGAGTCTGAGAGAGACAGTGTGTGAGAGAGTGAGTCTGAGAGAGACAGTGTGTGAGAGAGTGAGTCTGAGAGAGACAGTGTGTGAGAGAGTGAGTCTGAGAGAGACAGTGTGTGAGAGAGTGAGTCTGAGAGAGACAGTGTGAGAGAGAGTGAGTCTGAGAGAGACAGTGTGTGAGAGAGTGAGTCTGAGAGAGACAGTGTGAGAGTGAGTCTGAGAGAGACAGTGTGAGAGTGAGTCTGAGAGAGACAGTGTGTGAGAGAGTGAGTCTGAGAGAGACAGTGTGAGAGAGAGTGAGTCTGAGCGAGACAGTGTGTGAGAGAGTCTGAGAGACAGTGTGTGAGAGTGAGTCTGAGAGAGACAGCATGTGAGAGAGTGAGTCTGAGAGAGAGAGTGTGTGAGAGAGTGAGTCTGAGAGAGACAGTGTGTGAGAGAGTGAGTCTGAGAGACAGTGTGTGAGAGAGAGTCTGAGAGACAGTGTGAGAGAGTGAGTCTGAGAGAGACAGTGTGAGAGTGAGTCTGAGAGAGACAGTGTGAGAGTGAGTCTGAGAGAGACAGTGTGTGAGAGAGTGAGTCTGAGAGAGACAGTGTGAGAGAGAGTGAGTCTGAGAGAGACAGTGTGTGAGAGAGTGAGTCTGAGAGACAGTGTGTGAGAGTGAGTCTGAGAGAGACAGTGTGTGAGAGAGTGAGTCTGAGAGAGACAGTGTGTGAGAGAGTGAGTCTGAGAGAGACAGTGTGTGAGAGAGTGAGTCTGAGAGAGACAGTGTGTGAGAGAGTGAGTCTGAGAGAGACAGTGTGTGAGAGAGTGAGTCTGAGAGAGACAGTGTGTGAGAGAGTGAGTCTGAGAGAGACAGTGTGTGAGAGAGTGAGTCTGAGAGAGACAGTGTGAGAGAGTGAGTCTGAGAGAGACAGTGTGTGAGAGAGAGTGAGTCTGAGAGAGACAGTGTGTGAGAGAGAGTGAGTCTGAGAGAGACAGTGTGTGAGAGAGGAGTCTGAGAGAGACAGTGTGTGAGAGAGTGAGTCTGAGAGAGACAGTGTGTGAGAGAGTGAGTCTGAGAGAGACAGTGTGTGAGAGAGTGAGTCTGAGAGAGACAGTGTGTGAGAGAGTGAGTCTGAGAGAGACAGTGTGTGAGAGAGTGAGTCTGAGAGAGACAGTGTGTGAGAGAGTGAGTCTGAGAGAGACAGTGTGTGAGAGAGTGAGTCTGAGAGAGACAGTGTGTGAGAGAGTGAGTCTGAGAGAGACAGTGTGTGAGAGAGTGAGTCTGAGAGAGACAGTGTGTGAGAGAGTGAGTCTGAGAGAGACAGTGTGTGAGAGAGTGAGTCTGAGAGAGACAGTGTGTGAGAGAGTGAGTCTGAGAGAGACAGTGTGAGAGAGTGAGTCTGAGAGAGACAGTGTGTGAGAGAGTGAGTCTGAGAGACAGTGTGTGAGAGAGTGAGTCTGAGGAGACAGTGTGAGAGTGAGTCTGAGAGAGACAGTGTGTGAGAGAGTGAGTCTGAGAGAGACAGTGTGTGAGAGAGTGAGTCTGAGAGAGACAGTGTGAGAGAGAGTGAGTCTGAGAGAGACAGTGTGTGAGAGAGTGAGTCTGAGAGAGAGTGTGTGAGAGAGTGAGTCTGAGAGAGAGTGTGTGAGAGAGTGAGTCTGAGAGAGACAGTTTGTGAGAGAGAGTGAGTCTGAGAGAGACAGTGTGTGAGAGAGTGAGTCTGAGAGAGACAGTGTGTGAGAGAGTGAGTCTGAGAGAGACAGTGTGTGAGAGAGTGAGTCTGAGAGAAACAGTGTGTGAGAGAGAGTGAGTCTGAGAGAGACAGTGTGTGAGAGTGAGTCTGAGAGAGACAGTGTGTGAGAGAGTGAGTCTGAGAGACAGTGTGTGAGAGAGTGAGTCGGAGGGAGACAGTGTGAGAGTGAGTCTGAGAGAGACAGTGTGTGAGAGAGTGAGTCTGAGAGAGACAGTGTGAGAGAGAGTGTGTCTGAGGGAGACAGTGTGAGAGAGTGAGTCTGAGAGAGACAGTGCGGGAGAGAGAGTGAGTCTGAGAGAGACAGTGTGTGAGAGAGTGAGTCTCAGAGAGCGAGTCTGAGAGAGACAGTGTGTGAGAGAGTGGGTCTGAGAGAGACAGTGTGTGAGAGAGAGTGAGTCTGAGAGAGACAGTGTGTGAGAGAGTGAGTCTGAGAGAGACAGTGTGTGAGAGAGTGAGTCTGAGAGAGACAGTGTGTGAGAGAGTGAGTCTGAGAGAGACAGTGTGTGAGAGAGTGAGTCTGAGAGAGACAGTGTGAGAGAGAGTGAGTCTGAGAGAGACAGTGTGTGAGAGAGTGAGTCTGAGAGAGACAGTGTGTGAGAGAGTGAGTCTGAGAGAGACAGTGTGTGAGAGAGTGAGTCTGAGAGAGACAGTGTGAGAGAGAGTGAGTCTGAGAGAGACAGTGTGTGAGAGAGTGAGTCTGAGAGAGACAGTGTGTGAGAGAGTGAGTCTGAGAGACAGTGTGTGAGAGAGTGAGTCTGAGAGAGACAGTGTGAGAGAGAGTGAGTCTGAGAGAGACAGTGTGTGAGAGAGTGAGTCTGAGAGAGACAGTGTGTGAGAGAGTGAGTCTGAGAGAGACAGTGTGAGAGAGTGAGTCTGAGAGAGACAGTGTGTGAGAGAGAGTCTGAGAGAGACAGTGTGTGAGAGAGTGAGTCTGAGAGAGACAGTGTGTGAGAGAGTGAGTCTGAGAGAGACAGTGTGTGAGAGAGTGAGTCTGAGAGAGACAGTGTGTGAGAGAGTGAGTCTGAGAGAGACAGTGTGTGAGAGAGTGAGTCTGAGAGAGACAGTGTGTGAGAGAGTGAGTCTGAGAGAGACAGTGTGTGAGAGAGTGAGTCTGAGAGAGACAGTGTGTGAGAGAGTGAGTCTGAGAGAGACAGTGTGTGAGAGAGTGAGTCTGAGAGAGACAGTGTGTGAGAGAGTGAGTCTGAGAGAGACAGTGTGTGAGAGAGTGAGTCTGAGAGAGACAGTGTGTGAGAGAGTGAGTCTGAGAGAGACAGTGTGAGAGAGTGAGTCTGAGAGAGACAGTGTGAGAGAGTGAGTCTGAGAGACAGTGTTGAGAGAGTGAGTCTGAGAGAGACAGTGCGTGTGAGTCTGAGAGAGACAGTGTGTGAGAGAGTGAGTCTGAGAGAGACAGTGTGTGAGAGAGTGAGTCTGAGAGAGACAGTGTGTGAGAGAGTGAGTCTGAGAGAGACAGTGTGTGAGAGTGAGTCTGAGAGAGACAGTGTGTGAGAGAGTGAGTCTGAGAGAGACAGTGTGTGAGAGAGTGAGTCTGAGAGAGACAGTGTGTGAGAGAGTGAGTCTGAGAGAGACAGTGTGTGAGAGAGTGAGTCTGAGAGAGACAGTGTGTGAGAGAGTGAGTCTGAGAGAGACAGTGTGAGAGAGTGAGTCTGAGAGAGACAGTGTGTGAGAGAGTGAGTCTGAGAGAGACAGTGTGTGAGAGAGTGAGTCTGAGAGAGACAGTGTGTGAGAGAGTGAGTCTGAGAGACAGTGTGTGAGAGAGTGAGTCTGAGAGAGACAGTGTGTGAGAGAGAGTGAGTCTGAGAGAGACAGTGTGTGAGAGAGTGAGTCTGAGAGAGACAGTGTGTGAGAGAGTGAGTCTGAGAGAGACAGTGTGTGAGAGAGAGAGTCTGAGAGAGACAGTGAGAGAGAGTGAGTCTGAGAGACAGTGTGAGAGAGAGTGAGTCTGAGAGAGACAGTGTGTGAGAGAGAGTCTGAGAGAGACAGTGTGTGTGAGAGAGTGAGTCTGAGAGAGACAGTGTGTGAGAGAGTGAGTCTGAGAGAGACAGTGTGTGAGAGAGTGAGTCTGAGAGAGACAGTGTGAGAGAGTGAGTCTGAGAGAGACAGTGTGTGAGAGAGTGAGTCTGAGAGAGACAGTGTGAGAGAGAGTGAGTCTGAGAGAGACAGTGTGTGAGAGAGTGAGTCTGAGAGAGACAGTGTGTGAGAGAGTGAGTCTGAGAGAGACAGTGTGAGAGAGAGTGAGTCTGAGAGAGACAGTGTGTGAGAGAGTGAGTCTGAGAGACAGTGTGTGAGAGTGAGTCTGAGAGAGACAGTGTGTGAGAGAGTGAGTCTGAGAGAGACAGTGTGTGAGAGAGTGAGTCTGAGAGAGACAGTGTGTGTGAGTGAGTCTGAGAGAGACAGTGTGTGAGAGTGAGTCTGAGAGAGACAGTGTGTGAGAGAGTGAGTCTGAGAGAGACAGCGTGTGAGAGAGTGAGTCTGAGAGAGACAGTGTGTGAGAGAGTGAGTCTGAGAGAGACAGTGTGTGAGAGAGTGAGTCTGAGAAGACAGTGTGTGAGAGAGAGTGAGTCTGAGAGAGACAGTGTTTGAGAGAGTGAGTCTGAGAGACAGTGTGTGAGAGAGTGAGTCTGAGAGAGACAGTGTGTGAGAGAGTGAGTCTGAGAGAGACAGTGTGAGAGAGTGAGTCTGAGAGAGAGTGTGTGAGAGAGTGAGTCTGAGAGACAGTGTATGAGAGAGTGAGTCTGAGAGAGACAGTGTGTGAGAGAGAGACTCTGAGAGAGACAGTGTGAGAGAGAGTGAGTCTGAGAGAGACAGTGTGAGAGAGAGTGAGTCTGAGGAGACAGTGTGTGAGAGAGTGAGTCTGAGAGAGACAGTGTGTGAGAGAGTGAGTCTGAGAGAGACAGTGTGTGAGAGAGAGTGAGTCTGAGAGAGACAGTGTGTGAGAGAGTGAGTCTGAGAGAGACAGTGTGTGAGAGTGAGTCTGAGAGAGACAGTGTGTGAGAGAGTGAGTCTGAGAGAGACAGTGTGTGAGAGAGTGAGTCTGAGAGACAGTGTGTGAGAGAGTGAGTCTGAGAGAGACAGTGTGAGAGAGAGTGAGTCTGAGAGAGACAGTGTGTGAGAGAGTGAGTCTGAGAGAGACAGTGTGTGAGAGAGTGAGTCTGAGAGAGACAGTGTGTGAGAGAGTGAGTCTGAGAGAGACAGTGTGTGAGAGAGAGTGAGTCTGAGAGAGACAGTGTGAGAGAGAGTGAGTCTGAGAGAGACAGTGTGAGAGAGTGAGTCTGAGAGAGACAGTGTGTGAGAGAGTGAGTCTGAGAGAGACAGTGTGAGAGAGTGAGTCTGAGAGTGACAGTGTGTGAGAGAGTGAGTCTGAGAGAGAGTGAGTCTGAGAGAGACAGTGTGTGAGAGAGTGAGTCTGAGAGAGACAATGTGTGAGAGAGAGTCTGAGAGAGACAGTGTGTGAGAGAGTGAGTCTGAGAGAGACTGTGTGTGAGAGAGTGAGTCTGAGAGAGACAGTGTGTGAGAGAGAGTGAGTCTGAGAGAGACAGTGTGTGAGAGAGTGAGTCTGAGAGAGACAGTGTGTGAGAGAGTGAGTCTGAGAGAGACAGTGTGTGAGAGAGTGAGTCTGAGAGAGACAGTGTGTGAGAGAGTCTGAGAGTGAGTTTGTGAGAGAGAGTGAGTCTGAGAGAGACAGTGTGTGAGAGAGTGAGTCTGAGAGAGACAGTGTGTGTGAGTGAGTCTGAGAGAGACCATGTGTGAGAGTGAGTCTGAGAGAGACAGTGTGTGAGAGAGTGAGTCTGAGAGAGACAGTGTGTGAGAGAGTGAGTCTGAGAGAGACAGTGTGTGAGAGTGAGTCTGAGAGAGACAGTGTGTGAGAGAGTGAGTCTGAGAGAGACAGTGTGTGAGAGTGAGTCTGAGAGAGACAGTGTGAGAGAGTGAGTCTGAGAGAGACAGTGTGTGAGAGAGTGAGTCTGAGAGAGACAGTGTGTGAGAGTGAGTCTGAGAGAGACAGTGTGTGAGAGAGTGAGTCTGAGAGAGACAGTGTGTGAGAGAGTGAGTCTGAGAGAGACAGTGTGTGAGAGAGTGAGTCTGAGAGAGACAGTGTGTGAGAGAGTGAGTCTGAGAGAGACAGTGTGTGAGAGAGTGAGTCTGAGAGAGACAGTGTGTGAGAGAGTGAGTCTGAGAGAGACAGTGTGTGAGAGAGTGAGTCTGAGAGACAGTGTGTGAGAGAGTGAGTCTGAGAGAGACAGTGTGAGAGAGAGTGAGTCTGAGAGAGACAGTGTGTGAGAGAGTGAGTCTGAGAGAGACAGTGTGTGAGAGAGAGTGAGTCTGAGAGAGACAGTTTGAGAGAGTTAGTCTGAGAGAGACAGTGTGTGAGAGAGAGTCTGAGAGAGACAGTGTGTGTGAGAGAGTGAGTCTGAGAGAGACAGTGTGTGAGAGAGTGAGTCTGAGAGAGACAGTTTGTGAGAGAGAGTGAGTCTGAGAGATACAATGTGTGAGAGAGTGAGTCTGAGAGAGACAGTTTGTGAGAGAGAGTGAGTCTGAGAGAGACAGTGTGTGAGAGAGTGAGTCTGAGAGAGACAGTGTGAGAGAGAGTGAGTCTGAGAGACAGTGTGTGAGAGAGTGAGTCTGAGAGAGACAGTGTGTGAGAGAGTGAGTCTGAGAGAGACAGTGTGAGAGAGTGAGTCTGAGAGAGAGTGTGTGAGAGAGTGAGTCTGAGAGACAGTGTATGAGAGAGTGAGTCTGAGAGAGACAGTGCGTGTGTGTCTGAGAGAGACAGTGTATGAGAGAGTGATTCTGAGAGAGACAGTGTGTGAGACAGTGAGTCTGAGAGAGACAGTGTGTGAGAGAGTGAGTCTGAGAGAGACAGTGTGTGAGAGTGAGTCTGAGAGAGACAGTGTGTGAGAGAGTGAGTCTGAGAGAGACAGTGTGTGAGAGAGTGAGTCTGAGAGAGACAGTGTGTGAGAGAGTGAGTCTGAGAGACAGTGTGTGAGAGAGTGAGTCTGAGAGAGACAGTGTGTGAGAGAGTGAGTCTGAGAGAGACAGTGTGTGAGAGAGTGAGTCTGAGAGAGACAGTGTGTGAGAGAGTGAGTCTGAGAGAGACAGTGTGTGAGAGAGTGAGTCTGAGAGAGACAGTGTGTGAGAGAGTGAGTCTGAGAGAGACAGTGTGTGAGAGAGTGAGTCTGAGAGAGACAGTGTGTGAGAGAGAGTGAGTCTGAGAGAGACAGTGTGTGAGAGTGAGTCTGAGAGAGACAGTGTGTGAGAGAGTGAGTCTGAGAGAGACAGTGTGTGAGAGAGAGTCTGAGAGAGACAGTGTGAGAGAGTGAGTCTGAGAGAGACAGTGTGTGAGAGAGTGAGTCTGAGAGAGACAGTGTGTGAGAGAGAGTCTGAGAGAGACAGTGTGTGAGAGAGTGAGTCTGAGAGAGACAGTGTGTGAGAGAGTGAGTCTGAGAGAGACAGTGTGTGAGAGAGTGAGTCTGAGAGAGACAGTGTGAGAGAGAGTGAGTCTGAGAGAGACAGTGTGTGAGAGAGTGAGTCTGAGAGAGAGTGTGAGAGAGAGTGAGTCTGAGAGAGACAGTGTGTGAGAGAGTGAGTCTGAGAGAGACAGTGTGTGAGAGAGTGAGTCTGAGAGAGACAGTGTGTGAGAGTGAGTCTGAGAGAGACAGTGTGTGAGAGAGTGAGTCTGAGAGAGACAGTGTGTGAGAGAGTGAGTCTGAGAGAGACAGTGTGTGAGAGAGTGAGTCTGAGAGAGACAGTGTGTGAGAGAGTGAGTCTGAGAGAGACAGTGTGTGAGAGAGTGAGTCTGAGAGAGACAGTGTGTGAGAGAGAGTGATGCTGAGAGAGACAGTGTTTGAGAGAGTGAGACTGAGAGACAGTGTGTGAGAGAGTGAGTCTGAGAGAGACAGTGTGTGAGAGAGTGATTCTGAGAGAGACAGTGTGAGAGAGTGAGTCTGAGAGAGTGTGTGAGAGAGTGAGTCTGAGAGACAGTGTATGAGAGTGAGTCTGAGAGAGACAGTGTGTGAGAGAGAGACTCTGAGAGAGACAGTGTGAGAGAGAGTGAGTCTGAGAGAGACAGTGTGAGAGAGAGTGAGTCTGAGGGAGACAGTGTGGGAGAGTGAGTCTGAGAGAGACAGTGTGTGAGAGAGTGAGTCTGAGAGAGACAGTGTGTGAGAGAGAGTGAGTCTGAGAGAGACAGTGTGTGAGAGAGTGAGTCTGAGAGAGACAGTGTGTGAGAGTGAGTCTGAGAGAGACAGTGTGTGAGAGAGTGAGTCTGAGAGAGACAGTTTGTGAGAGAGAGTGAGTCTGAGAGACAGTGTGTGAGAGAGTGAGTCTGAGAGAGACAGTTTGTGAGAGAGAGTGAGTCTGAGAGAGACAGTGTGTGAGAGAGTGAGTCTGAGAGAGACAGTGTGTGAGAGAGTGAGTCTGAGAGAGACAGTGTGTGAGAGAGAGTGAGCCTGAGAGAGACAGTGTGAGAGAGAGTGAGTCTGAGAGAGACAGTGTGTGAGAGAGTGAGTCTGAGAGAGACAGTGTGTGAGAGAGAGTGAGTCTGAGAGAGACAGTGTGTGAGAGTGAGTCTGAGAGAGACAGTGTGTGAGAGAGTGAGTCTGAGAGAGACAGTGTGTGAGAGAGAGTGAGTCTGAGAGAGACAGTGTGAGAGAGTGAGTCTGAGAGTGACAGTGTGTGAGAGAGTGAGTCTGAGAGAGAGTGAGTCTGAGAGAGACAGTGTGTGAGAGAGTGAGTCTGAGAGAGACAGTGTATGAGAGAGACAGTGTGTGAGAGACAGTGTGTGAGAGAGAGTCTGAGAGAGACAGTGTGAGAGAGTGAGTCTGAGAGAGACAGTGTGTGAGAGAGTGAGTCTGAGAGAGACAGTGTGTGAGAGAGTGAGTCTGAGAGAGACAGTGTGTGAGAGTGAGTCTGAGAGAGACCGTGTGTGAGAGTGAGTCTGAGAGAGACAGTGTGTGAGAGAGTGAGTCTGAGAGAGACAGTGTGTGAGAGAGTGAGTCTGAGAGAGACAGTGTGTGAGAGAGTGAGTCTGAGAGAGACAGTGTGTGAGAGAGTGAGTCTGAGAGAGACAGTGTGAGAGAGTGAGTCTGAGAGAGACAGTGTGTGAGAGAGTGAGTCTGAGAGAGACAGTGTGTGAGAGAGTGAGTCTGAGAGAGACAGTGTGTGAGAGAGTGAGTCTGAGAGAGACAGTGTGTGAGAGAGTGAGTCTGAGAGACAGTGTGTGAGAGAGTGAGTCTGAGAGAGACAGTGTGTGAGAGAGTGAGTCTGAGAGAGACAGTGTGAGAGAGTGAGTCTGAGAGAGACAGTGTATGAGAGACTGAGTCTGAGAGAGACAGTGCGTGTGTGTCTGAGAGAGACAGTGTGTGAGAGAGTGAGTCTGAGAGAGACAGTGTGTGAGAGAGTGCGTCTGAGAGAGACAGTGTGTGAGAGAGTGAGTCTGAGAGAGACAGTGTGTCAGAGAGTGAGTCTGAGAGAGACAGTGTGTGAGAGAGAGAGTCTGAGAGAGACAGTGTGAGTGAGACAGTGTGTGAGAGAGTGAGTCTGAGAGAGACAGTGTGTGAGAGAGTGAGTCTGAGAGAGACTGTGTGAGAGTGAGTCTGAGAGAGACAGTGTGTGAGAGAGTGAGTCTGAGCGAGACAGTGTGTGAGAGAGAGAGTCTGAGAGAGACAGTGTGAGTGAGACAGTGTGTGAGAGAGTGAGTCTGAGAGAGACAGTGTGTGAGAGAGTGAGTCTGAGAGAGACTGTGTGAGAGTGAGTCTGAGAGAGACAGTGTGTGAGAGAGTGAGTCTGAGAGAGACTGTGTGAGAGTGAGTCTGAGAGAGACAGTGTGTGAGAGAGTGAGTCTGAGAGAGACTGTGTGAGAGTGAGTCTGAGAGAGACAGTGTGTGTCAGAGAGTCTGAGAAAGACAGTGGCTGAGAGAGACAGTGTGTGAGAGAGTGAGTCTGAGAGAGACAGTGTGTGAGAGAGAGTCTGAGAGAGACAGTGTGTGAGAGAGTGAGTCTGAGCGAGACAGTATGTGAGAGAGAGTGAGTCTGAGAGAGACATTTTGTGAGAGTGAGTCTGAGAGAGACAGTGTGTGAGAGAGTGAGTCTGAGAGAGACAGTGTGTGAGAGAGTGAGTCTGAGAGAGACAGTGTGTGAGAGAGTGAGTCTGAGAGAGACAGTGTGTGAGAGAGTGAGTCTGAGAGACAGTATGTGAGAGTGAGTCTGAGAGAGACAGTGTGTGAGAGAGTGAGTCTGAGAGAGACAGTGCGTGAGAGAGTGAGTCTGAGAGAGACAGTGTGTGAGAGAGTGAGTCTGAGAGAGACAGTGTGTGAGAGAGTGAGTCTGAGAGAGACAGTGTGTGAGAGAGTGAGTCTGAGAGAGACAGTGTGTGAGAGAGTGAGTCTGAGAGAGACAGTGTGTGAGAGAGTGAGTCTGAGAGAGACAGTGTGTGAGAGAGAGTGAGTCTGAGAGAGACAGTGTGTGAGAGAGTGAGTCTGAGAGAGACAGTGTGTGAGAGTGAGTCTGAGAGAGACAGTGTGTGAGAGAGTGAGTCTGAGAGAGACAGTGTGTGAGAGAGTGAGTCTGAGAGAGACAGTGTGTGAGAGAGTGAGTCTGAGAGAGACAGTGTGTGAGAGAGTGAGTCTGAGAGAGACAGTGTGTGAGAGAGTGAGTCTGAGAGAGACAGTGTGTGAGAGAGTGAGTCTGAGAGAGACAGTGTGTGAGAGAGTGAGTCTGAGAGAGACAGTGTGTGAGAGAGAGTCTGAGAGAGACAGTGTGTGAGAGAGTGAGTCTGAGAGAGACAGTGTGTGAGAGAGTGAGTCTGAGAGAGACAGTGTGTGAGAGAGAGTGAGTCTGAGAGAGACAGTGTGTGAGAGAGAGTGAGTCTGAGAGAGACAGTGTGTGAGAGAGTGAGTCTGAGAGAGACAGTGTGTGAGAGAGTGAGTCTGAGAGAGAGTGAGTCTGAGAGAGACAGTGTGTGAGAGAGTGAGTCTGAGAGAGACAGTGTGTGAGAGAGTGAGTCTGAGAGAGACAGTGTGTGAGAGAGTGAGTCTGAGAGAGACAGTGTGTGAGAGAGTGAGTCTGAGAGAGACAGTGTGTGAGAGAGAGAGTCTGAGAGACAGTGTGAGAGAGTGAGTCTGAGAGAGACAGTGTGAGAGAGAGAGAGTCTGAGAGAGACAGTGTGTGAGAGAGAGAGTCTGAGAGACAGTGTGAGAGAGTGAGTCTGAGAGAGACAGTGTGTGAGAGAGTGAGTCTGAGAGAGACAGTGTGAGAGAGTGAGTCTGAGAGAGAGTGTGTGAGAGAGTGAGTCTGAGAGACAGTGTGTGAGAGAGTGAGTCTGAGAGAGACAGTGTGTGAGAGTGAGTCTGAGAGAGACAGTGTGTGAGAGAGTGAGTCTGAGAGAGACAGTGTGTGAGAGAGTGAGTCTGAGAGAGACAGTGTGAGAGAGTGAGTCTGAGAGAGACAGTGTGTGAGAGAGTGAGTCTGAGAGAGACAGTGTGTGAGAGAGTGAGTCTGAGAGAGACAGTGTGTGAGAGAGTGAGTCTGAGAGAGACAGTTGTGAGAGAGAGTGAGTCTGAGAGAGACAGTGTGTGAGAGAGTGAGTCTGAGAGAGACAGTGTGAGAGAGAGTGAGTCTGAGAGAGACAGTGTGTGAGAGAGTGAGTCTGAGAGAGACAGTGTGTGAGAGAGTGAGTCTGAGAGAGACAGTGTGTGAGAGAGTGAGTCTGAGAGAGACAGTGTGTGAGAGAGTGAGTCTGAGAGAGACAGTGTGTGAGAGAGAGTGAGTCTGAGAGAGACAGTGTGTGAGAGTGAGTCTGAGAGAGACAGTGTGTGAGAGAGTGAGTCTGAGAGAGACAGTGTGTGAGAGAGTGAGTCTGAGAGAGACAGTGTGTGAGAGAGTGAGTCTGAGAGAGACAGTGTGTGAGAGAGAGTCTGAGAGAGACAGTGTGTGAGAGAGTGAGTCT
Organism: Squalus acanthias; assembly: GCA_030390025.1. Taxonomy (NCBI): domain Eukaryota; kingdom Metazoa; phylum Chordata; class Chondrichthyes; order Squaliformes; family Squalidae; genus Squalus; species Squalus acanthias. The sequence goes on along the minus strand of JASTWF010000125.1, from coordinate 172,717 downwards.
GAGAGAGACAGTGTGTGAGAGAGTGAGTCTGAGAGAGACAGTGTGTGAGAGAGTGAGTCTGAGAGAGACAGTGTGTGAGAGAGTGAGTCTGAGAGAGACAGTGTGTGAGAGAGTGAGTCTGAGAGAGACAGTGTGTGAGAGAGTGAGTCTGAGAGAGACAGTGTGTGAGAGTGAGTCTGAGAGAGACAGTGTGTGAGAGAGTGAGTCTGAGAGAGACAGTGTGAGAGAGAGTGAGTCTGAGAGAGACAGTGTGTGAGAGAGAGAGTCTGAGAGACAGTGTGTGAGAGTGAGTCTGAGAGAGACAGTGTGTGAGAGAGTGAGTCTGAGAGAGACAGTGTGTGAGAGAGTGAGTCTGAGAGAGACAGTGTGTGAGAGTGAGTCTGAGAGAGACCGTGTGTGAGAGTGAGTCTGAGAGAGACAGTGTGTGAGAGAGTGAGTCTGAGAGAGACAGTGTGTGAGAGAGTGAGTCTGAGAGAGACAGTGTGTGAGAGAGTGAGTCTGAGAGAGACAGTGTGTGAGAGAGTGAGTCTGAGAGAGACAGTGTGTGAGTCTGAGAGAGAGACAGTGTGTGAGAGAGAGTGAGTCTGAGAGAGACAGTGTGTGAGAGAGTGAGTCTGAGAGAGACAGTGTGTGAGAGAGTGAGTCTGAGAGAGACAGTGTGTGAGAGAGTGAGTCTGAGAGAGACAGTGTGTGAGAGAGTGAGTCTGAGAGAGACAGTGTGTGAGAGAGTGAGTCTGAGAGAGACAGTGTGAGAGAGTGAGTCTGAGAGAGAGTGTGTGAGAGAGTGAGTCTGAGAGACAGTGTATGAGAGAGTGAGTCTGAGAGAGACAGTGTGTGTGTGTCTGAGAGAGACAGTGTATGAGAGAGTGATTCTGAGAGAGACAGTGTGTGAGAGAGAGACTCTGAGAGAGACAGTGTGAGAGAGAGTGAGTCTGAGAGAGACAGTGTGAGAGAGAGTGAGTCTGAGGGAGACAGTGTGGGAGAGTGAGTCTGAGAGAGACAGTGTGTGAGAGAGTGAGTCTGAGAGAGACAGTGTGTGAGAGAGTGAGTCTGAGAGATACAGTGTGTGAGAGAGTGAGTTTGAGAGAGACAATGTGTGCGAGTCTAAGAGAGACAGTGTGTGTGAGAGAGTGAGTCTGAGAGAGACAGTGTGTGAGAGAGTGAGTCTGAGAGAGACAGCGTGTGAGAGAGTGAGTCTGAGAGAGACAGTGTGTGAGAGAGAGTGAGTCTGAGAGAGACAGTGTGTGAGAGACAGTGAGTCTGAGAAAGACAGTGTGTGAGAGAGAGTGATGCTGAGAGAGACAGTGTTTGAGAGAGTGAGACTGAGAGACAGTGTGTGAGAGAGTGAGTCTGAGAGAGACAGTGTGTGAGAGAGTGAGTCTGAGAGAGACAGTGTGAGAGAGTGAGTCTGAGAGAGAGTGTGTGAGAGAGTGAGTCTGAGAGACAGTGTGTGAGAGAGTGAGTCTGAGAGAGACAGTGTGTGAGAGAGAGACTCTGAGAGAGACAGTGTGAGAGAGAGTGAGTCTGAGAGAGACAGTGTGAGAGAGAGTGAGTCTGAGAGAGACAGTGTGGGAGAGTGAGTCTGAGAGAGACAGTGTGTGAGAGAGTGAGTCTGAGAGAGACAGTGTGTGAGAGAGAGTGAGTCTGAGAGAGACAGTGTGTGAGAGAGTGAGTCTGAGAGAGACAGTGTGTGAGAGTGAGTCTGAGAGAGACAGTGTGTGAGAGAGTGAGTCTGAGAGAGACAGTTGTGAGAGAGAGTGAGTCTGAGAGACAGTGTGTGAGAGAGTGAGTCTGAGAGAGACAGTTGTGAGAGAGAGTGAGTCTGAGAGAGACAGTGTGTGAGAGAGTGAGTCTGAGAGAGACAGTGTGTGAGAGAGTGAGTCTGAGAGAGACAGTGTGTGAGAGAGAGTGAGCCTGAGAGAGACAGTGTGAGAGAGAGTGAGTCTGAGAGAGACAGTGTGTGAGAGAGTGAGTCTGAGAGAGACAGTGTGTGAGAGAGAGTGAGTCTGAGAGAGACAGTGTGTGAGAGTGAGTCTGAGAGAGACAGTGTGTGAGAGAGTGAGTCTGAGAGAGACAGTGTGTGAGAGAGAGTGAGTCTGAGAGAGACAGTGTGAGAGAGTGAGTCTGAGAGTGACAGTGTGTGAGAGAGTGAGTCTGAGAGAGAGTGAGTCTGAGAGAGACAGTGTGTGAGAGAGTGAGTCTGAGAGAGACAGTGTATGAGAGAGACAGTGTGTGAGAGACAGTGTGTGAGAGAGAGTCTGAGAGAGACAGTGTGAGAGAGTGAGTCTGAGAGAGACTGTGTGTGAGAGAGTGAGTCTGAGAGAGACAGTGTGTGAGAGAGAGTGAGTCTGAGAGAGACAGTGTGTGTGAGTGAGTCTGAGAGAGACGGTGTGTGAGAGTGAGTCTGAGAGAGACAGTGTGTGAGAGAGTGAGTCTGAGAGAGACAGTGTGTGAGAGAGTGAGTCTGAGAGAGACAGTGTGTGAGAGAGAGTGAGTCTGAGAGAGACAGTGTGTGAGAGAGTGAGTCTGAGAGAGACAGTGTGAGAGAGTGAGTCTGAGAGAGAGACAGTGTGTGAGAGAGAGTGAGTCTGAGAGAGACAGTGTGTGAGAGACAGTGAGTCTGAGAAAGACAGTGTGTGAGAGAGAGTGATTCTGAGAGAGACAGTGTTTGAGAGAGTGAGACTGAGAGACAGTGTGTGAGAGAGTGAGTCTGAGAGAGACAGTGTGTGAGAGAGTGAGTCTGAGAGAGACAGTGTGAGAGAGTGAGTCTGAGAGACAGTGTATGAGAGACTGAGTCTGAGAGAGACAGTGCGTGTGTGTCTGAGAGAGACAGTGTATGAGAGAGTGAGTCTGAGAGAGACAGTGTGTGAGAGAGTGCGTCTGAGAGAGACAGTGTGTGAGAGAGTGAGTCTGAGAGAGACAGTGTGTCAGAGAGTGAGTCTGAGAGAGACAGTGTGTGAGAGAGAGAGTCTGAGAGAGACAGTGTGAGTGAGACAGTGTGTGAGAGAGTGAGTCTGAGAGAGACAGTGTGTGAGAGAGTGAGTCTGAGAGAGACTGTGTGAGAGTGAGTCTGAGAGAGACAGTGTGTGAGAGAGTGAGTCTGAGCGAGACAGTGTGTGAGAGAGAGAGTCTGAGAGAGACAGTGTGAGTGAGACAGTGTGTGAGAGAGTGAGTCTGAGAGAGACAGTGTGTGAGAGAGTGAGTCTGAGAGAGACTGCGTGAGAGTGAGTCTGAGAGAGACAGTGTGTGAGAGAGTGAGTCTGAGAGAGACTGTGTGAGAGTGAGTCTGAGAGAGACAGTGTGTGAGAGAGTGAGTCTGAGAGAGACTGTGTGAGAGTGAGTCTGAGAGAGACAGTGTGTGTCAGAGAGTCTGAGAAAGACAGTGGCTGAGAGAGACAGTGTGTGAGAGAGTGAGTCTGAGAGAGACAGTGTGTGAGAGAGAGTCTGAGAGAGACAGTGTGTGAGAGAGTGAGTCTGAGCGAGACAGTATGTGAGAGAGAGTGAGTCTGAGAGAGACATTTTGTGAGAGTGAGTCTGAGAGAGACAGTGTGTGAGAGAGTGAGTCTGAGAGAGACAGTGTGTGAGAGAGTGAGTCTGAGAGAGACAGTGTGTGAGAGAGTGAGTCTGAGAGAGACAGTGTGTGAGAGAGTGAGTCTGAGAGACAGTTTGTGAGAGTGAGTCTGAGAGAGACAGTGTGTGAGAGAGTGAGTCTGAGAGAGACAGTGCGTGAGAGAGTGAGTCTGAGAGAGACAGTGTGTGAGAGAGTGAGTCTGAGAGAGACAGTTTGTGAGAGAGAGTGAGTCTGAGAGAGACAGTGTGTGAGAGAGTGAGTCTGAGAGAGACAGTTTGTGAGAGAGTGAGTCTGAGAGAGACAGTGTGTGAGAGAGTGAGTCTGAGAGAGACAGTGTGTGAGAGAGTGAGTCTGAGAGAGACAGTGTGTGAGAGAGTGAGTCTGAGAGAGACAGTGTGTGAGAGTGAGTCTGAGAGAGACAGTGTGTGAGAGAGTGAGTCTGAGAGAGACAGTTGTGAGAGAGAGTGAGTCTGAGAGAGACAGTGTGTGAGAGAGTGAGTCTGAGAGAGAGAGTTGTGAGAGAGAGTGAGTCTGAGAGAGACAGTGTGTGAGAGAGTGAGTCTGAGAGAGACAGTGTGTGAGAGAGTGAGTCTGAGAGAGACAGTGTGTGAGAGAGTGAGTCTGAGAGAGACAGTGTGTGAGAGAGAGTCTGAGAGAGACAGTGTGTGAGAGAGTGAGTCTGAGAGAGACAGTGTGTGAGAGAGTGAGTCTGAGAGAGACAGTGTGTGAGAGAGAGTGAGTCTGAGAGAGACAGTGTGTGAGAGAGAGTGAGTCTGAGAGAGACAGTGTGTGAGAGAGTGAGTCTGAGAGTGACAGTGTGTGAGAGAGTGAGTCTGAGAGAGAGTGAGTCTGAGAGAGACAGTGTGTGAGAGAGTGAGTCTGAGAGAGACAGTGTGTGAGAGAGTGAGTCTGAGAGAGACAGTGTGTGAGAGAGTGAGTCTGAGAGAGACAGTGTGTGAGAGAGTGAGTCTGAGAGAGACAGTGTGTGAGAGAGAGAGTCTGAGAGACAGTGTGAGAGAGTGAGTCTGAGAGAGACAGTGTGAGAGAGAGAGAGTCTGAGAGAGACAGTGTGTGAGAGAGAGAGTCTGAGAGACAGTGTGAGAGAGTGAGTCTGAGAGAGACAGTGTGTGAGAGAGTGAGTCTGAGAGAGACAGTGTGAGAGAGTGAGTCTGAGAGAGAGTGTGTGAGAGAGTGAGTCTGAGAGACAGTGTATGAGAGAGTGAGTCTGAGAGAGACAGTGTGTGTGTGTCTGAGAGAGACAGTGTATGAGAGAGTGATTCTGAGAGAGACAGTGTGTGAGAGAGAGAGTCTGAGAGAGACAGTGTGAGAGAGAGTCTGAGAGAGACAGTTTGTGAGAGAGAGTGAGTCTGAGAGAGACAGTGTGTGAGAGAGTGAGTCTGAGAGAGACAGTGTGTGAGAGAGTGAGTCTGAGAGAGACAGTTGTGAGAGAGAGTGAGTCTGAGAGAGACAGTGTGTGAGAGAGTGAGTCTGAGAGAGACAGTTGTGAGAGAGAGTGAGTCTGAGAGAGACAGTGTGTGAGAGAGTGAGTCTGAGAGAGACAGTGTGTGAGAGAGTGAGTCTGAGAGAGACAGTGTGTGAGAGAGTGAGTCTGAGAGAGACAGTGTGTGAGAGAGTGAGTCTGAGAGAACAGTGTGTGAGAGAGTGAGTCTGAGAGAGACAGTGTGTGAGAGTGAGTCTGAGAGAGACAGTGTGTGAGAGAGTGAGTCTGAGAGAGACAGTGTGTGAGAGAGTGAGTCTGAGAGAGACAGTGTGTGAGAGAGTGAGTCTGAGAGAGACAGTGTGTGAGAGAGAGTCTGAGAGAGACAGTGTGTGAGAGAGTGAGTCTGAGAGAGACTGTGTGTGAGAGAGTGAGTCTGAGAGAGACAGTGTGTGAGAGAGAGTGAGTCTGAGAGAGACAGTGTGTGAGAGAGAGTGAGTCTGAGAGAGACAGTGTGTGAGAGAGTGAGTCTGAGAGAGACAGTGTGTGAGAGAGTGAGTCTGAGAGAGACAGTGTGTGAGAGAGTGAGTCTGAGAGAGACAGTGTGTGAGAGAGTGAGTCTGAGAGAGACAGTGTGAGAGAGAGTGAGTCTGAGAGAGACAGTGTGTGAGAGAGAGAGTCTGAGAGACAGTGTGTGAGAGTGAGTCTGAGAGAGACAGTATGTGAGAGAGTGAGTCTGAGAGAGAGAGTGTGTGAGAGAGTGAGTCTGAGAGAGACAGTGTGTGTGAGTGAGTCTGAGAGAGACCGTGTGTGAGAGTGAGTCTGAGAGAGACAGTGTGTGAGAGAGTGAGTCTGAGAGAGACAGTGTGTGAGAGAGTGAGTCTGAGAGAGACAGTGTGTGAGAGAGAGTGAGTCTGAGAGAGACAGTGTGTGAGAGAGTGAGTCTGAGAGAGACAGTGTGAGAGAGTGAGTCTGAGAGAGAGACAGTGTGTGAGAGAGAGTGAGTCTGAGAGAGACAGTGTGTGAGAGACAGTGAGTCTGAGAAAGACAGTGTGTGAGAGAGAGTGATTCTGAGAGAGACAGTGTTTGAGAGAGTGAGACTGAGAGACAGTGTGTGAGAGAGTGAGTCTGAGAGAGACAGTGTGTGAGAGAGTGAGTCTGAGAGAGACAGTGTGAGAGAGTGAGTCTGAGAGAGAGTGTGTGAGAGAGTGAGTCTGAGAGACAGTGTATGAGAGAGTGTGTCTGAGAGAGACAGTGTGTGTGTGTCTGAGAGAGACAGTGTATGAGAGAGTGATTCTGAGAGAGACAGTGTGTGAGAGAGAGAGTCTGAGAGAGACAGTGTGAGAGAGTGAGTCTGAGAGAGACAGTGTGAGAGAGAGTGAGTCTGAGAGAGACAGTGTGTGAGAGAGTGAGTCTGAGAGAGACAGTGTGTGAGAGAGTGAGTCTGAGAGAGACAGTGTGTGAGAGAGTGAGTCTGAGAGAGACAGTGTGTGAGAGAGTGAGTCTGAGAGACAGTGTGTGAGAGAGTGAGTCTGAGAGAGACAGTGTGTGAGAGAGTGAGTCTGAGAGAGACAGTGTGTGAGAGAGTGAGTCTGAGAGAGACAGTGTGAGAGAGTGAGTCTGAGAGAGACAGTGTGTGTGTGAGAGAGTGAGTCTGAGAGAGACAGTGTGTGAGAGAGTGAGTCTGAGAGAGACAGTGTGTGAGAGAGTGAGTTTGAGAGAGACAGTGTGTGCGAGTCTAAGAGAGACAGTGTGTGAAAGAGAGTCTGAGAGAGACAATGTGTGTGAGAGAGTGAGTCTGAGAGAGACAGTTTGAGAGAGAGTCTGAGAGAGACAGTGCGTGAGAGTCTGAGAGAGACAGTGAGTGAGAGAGTCTGAGAGAGATAGTGTGTGAGAGAGAGTCTGAGAGAGACAATGTTTGAGAGAGTGAGTCTGAGAGAGAGACAGTGTGTGAGAGAGAGTCTGAGAGAGACAATGTGTGTGAGAGAGTGAGTCTGAGAGAGACAGTTTGAGAGAGAGTCTGAGAGAGACAGTGCGTGAGAGTCTGAGAGAGACAGTGTGTGAGAGAGAGTCTGAGAGAGACAGTGTGTGAGAGAGTGAGTCTGAGAGAGACAGTGTGTGAGAGAGTGAGTCTGAGAGACAGTTTGTGAGAGTGAGTCTGAGAGAGACAGTGTGTGAGAGAGTGAGTCTGAGAGAGACTGTGTGAGAGTGAGTCTGAGAGAGACAGTGTGTGTCAGAGAGTCTGAGAAAGACAGTGGCTGAGAGAGACAGTGTGTGAGAGAGTGAGTCTGAGAGAGACAGTGTGTGAGAGAGAGTCTGAGAGAGACAGTGTGTGAGAGAGTGAGTCTGAGCGAGACAGTATGTGAGAGAGAGTGAGTCTGAGAGAGACATTTTGTGAGAGTGAGTCTGAGAGAGACAGTGTGTGAGAGAGTGAGTCTGAGAGAGACAGTGTGTGAGAGAGTGAGTCTGAGAGAGACAGTGTGTGAGAGAGTGAGTCTGAGAGAGACAGTGTGTGAGAGAGTGAGTCTGAGAGACAGTTTGTGAGAGTGAGTCTGAGAGAGACAGTGTGTGAGAGAGTGAGTCTGAGAGAGACAGTGCGTGAGAGAGTGAGTCTGAGAGAGACAGTGTGTGAGAGAGTGAGTCTGAGAGAGACAGTGTGTGAGAGAGTGAGTCTGAGAGAGACAGTGTGTGAGAGAGTGAGTCTGAGAGAGACAGTTTGTGAGAGAGTGAGTCTGAGAGAGACAGTGTGTGAGAGAGTGAGTCTGAGAGAGACAGTGTGTGAGAGAGAGAGTCTGAGAGAGACAGTGTGAGAGAGTGAGTCTGAGAGAGACAGTGTGTGAGAGTGAGTCTGAGAGAGACAGTGTGTGAGAGAGTGAGTCTGAGAGAGACAGTTGTGAGAGAGAGTGAGTCTGAGAGAGACAGTGTGTGAGAGAGTGAGTCTGAGAGAGACAGTGTGTGAGAGAGTGAGTCTGAGAGAGACAGTGTGTGAGAGAGTGAGTCTGAGAGAGACAGTGTGTGAGAGAGTGAGTCTGAGAGAGACAGTGTGTGAGAGAGTGAGTCTGAGAGAGACAGTGTGTGAGAGAGAGTCTGAGAGAGACAGTGTGTGAGAGAGTGAGTCTGAGAGAGACAGTGTGTGAGAGAGTGAGTCTGAGAGAAACAGTGTGTGAGAGAGAGTGAGTCTGAGAGAGACAGTGTGTGAGAGAGAGTGAGTCTGAGAGAGACAGTGTGTGAGAGAGTGAGTCTGAGAGTGACAGTGTGTGAGAGAGTGAGTCTGAGAGAGAGTGAGTCTGAGAGAGACAGTGTGTGAGAGAGTGAGTCTGAGAGAGACAGTGTGTGAGAGAGTGAGTCTGAGAGAGACAGTGTGTGAGAGAGTGAGTCTGAGAGAGACAGTGTGTGAGAGAGTGAGTCTGAGAGAGACAGTGTGTGAGAGAGAGAGTCTGAGAGACAGTGTGAGAGAGTGAGTCTGAGAGAGACAGTGTGAGAGAGAGAGAGTCTGAGAGAGACAGTGTGTGAGAGAGAGAGTCTGAGAGACAGTGTGAGAGAGTGAGTCTGAGAGAGACAGTGTGTGAGAGAGTGAGTCTGAGAGAGACAGTGTGAGAGAGTGAGTCTGAGAGAGAGTGTGTGAGAGAGTGAGTCTGAGAGACAGTGTATGAGAGAGTGAGTCTGAGAGAGACAGTGTGTGTGTGTCTGAGAGAGACAGTGTATGAGAGAGTGATTCTGAGAGAGACAGTGTGTGAGAGAGAGACTCTGAGAGAGACAGTGTGAGAGAGAGTCTGAGAGAGACAGTTTGTGAGAGAGAGTGAGTCTGAGAGAGACAGTGTGTGAGAGAGTGAGTCTGAGAGAGACAGTGTGTGAGAGAGTGAGTCTGAGAGAGACAGTTTGTGAGAGAGAGTGAGTCTGAGAGAGACAGTGTGTGAGAGAGTGAGTCTGAGAGAGACAGTTTGTGAGAGAGAGTGAGTCTGAGAGAGACAGTGTGTGAGAGAGTGAGTCTGAGAGAGACAGTGTGTGAGAGAGTGAGTCTGAGAGAGACAGTGTGTGAGAGAGAGTGAGTCTGAGAGAGACAGTGTGTGAGAGAGAGTGAGTCTGAGAGAGACAGTGTGTGAGAGAGTGAGTCTGAGAGAGACAGTGTGTGAGAGAGTGAGTCTGAGAGAGACAGTGTGTGAGAGAGTGAGTCTGAGAGAGACAGTGTGTGAGAGAGTGAGTCTGAGAGAGACAGTGTGAGAGAGAGTGAGTCTGAGAGAGACAGTGTGTGAGAGAGAGAGTCTGAGAGACAGTGTGTGAGAGTGAGTCTGAGAGAGACAGTGTGTGAGAGAGTGAGTCTGAGAGAGACAGTGTGTGAGAGAGTGAGTCTGAGAGAGACAGTGTGTGTGAGTGAGTCTGAGAGAGACAGTGTGTGAGAGTGAGTCTGAGAGAGACAGTGTGTGAGAGAGTGAGTCTGAGAGAGACAGTGTGTGAGAGAGTGAGTCTGAGAGAGACAGTGTGTGAGAGAGTGAGTCTGAGAGAGACAGTGTGTGAGAGAGTGAGTCTGAGAGAGACAGTGTGAGAGAGTGAGTCTGAGAGAGAGACAGTGTGTGAGAGAGAGTGAGTCTGAGAGAGACAGTGTGTGAGAGAGTGAGTCTGAGAAGACAGTGTGTGAGAGAGAGTGATTCTGAGAGAGACAGTGTTTGAGAGAGTGAGACTGAGAGACAGTGTGTGAGAGAGTGAGTCTGAGAGAGACAGTGTGTGAGAGAGTGAGTCTGAGAGAGACAGTGTGAGAGAGTGAGTCTGAGAGAGAGTGTGTGAGAGAGTGAGTCTGAGAGACAGTGTATGAGAGAGTGTGTCTGAGAGAGACAGTGTGTGTGTGTCTGAGAGAGACAGTGTATGAGAGAGTGATTCTGAGAGAGACAGTGTGTGAGAGAGAGACTCTGAGAGAGACAGTGTGAGAGAGAGTGAGTCTGAGAGAGACAGTGTGAGAGAGAGTGAGTCTGAGGGAGACAGTGTGGGAGAGTGAGTCTGAGAGAGACAGTGTGTGAGAGAGTGAGTCTGAGAGAGACAGTGTGTGAGAGAGTGAGTCTGAGAGATACAGTGTGTGAGAGAGTGAGTTGAGAGAGACAATGTGTGCGAGTCTAAGAGAGACAGTGTGTGTGAGAGAGTGAGTCTGAGAGAGACAGTGTGTGAGAGAGTGAGTCTGAGATGGACAGTGACGTAATAAAGATTCACTCCGCACTTGAACATAAAGCAAGGCTTTAATCAACTTGTAACAAAACATGGAGGTCTCGTTAGCAGTCACTAGCTTCCTGTTTCCAGATTGTCTCTCCCCAAGGTGGGCCCATGCCTGAGTATTTATACTCCCTGGACGGCGCCCCAGCTGGCCACCCAGTAGCACTTCCTGAGTTGTTACTTGCGATTTATGACAGACAGTGTGTGAGAGAGTCTGAGAGAGACAGTGTGTGTGTGAGAGAGTGAGTCTGAGAGAGACAGTGTGTGAGAGAGTGAGTCTGAGAGAGACAGTGTGTGAGAGAGTGAGTTTGAGAGAGACAGTGTGTGCGAGTCTAAGAGAGACAGTGTGTGAAAGAGAGTCTGAGAGAGACAATGTGTGTGAGAGAGTGAGTCTGAGAGAGACAGTTTGAGAGAGAGTCTGAGAGAGACAGTGCGTGAGAGTCTGAGAGAGACAGTGAGTGAGAGAGTCTGAGAGAGATAGTGTGTGAGAGAGAGTCTGAGAGAGACAATGTTTGAGAGAGTGAGTCTGAGAGAGAGACAGTGTGTGAGAGAGAGTCTGAGAGAGACAATGTGTGTGAGAGAGTGAGTCTGAGAGAGACAGTTTGAGAGAGAGTCTGAGAGAGACAGTGTGTGAGAGTCTGAGAGAGACAGTGTGTGAGAGAGAGTCTGAGAGAGACAGTGTGTGTGAGAGAGTGAGTCTGAGAGAGACAGTGTGTGAGTGTCTGAGAGAGACAGTGTGTGTGAGAGAGTGAGTCTGAGAGAGACAGTGTGTGAGAGTCTGAGAGAGACAGTGTGTGAGAGAGTGAGTCTGAGATAGACAGTGTGTGAGAGAGTGAGTCTGAGAGAGAGACAGTGTGTGAGAGAGTGAGTCGGAGAGAGATAGTGTGTAAGAGTCTGCGAGAGACAGTGTGTGAGAGAGAGTGAGTCTGAGAGAGACAGTGTGTGAGAGAGTGAGTCTGAGAGAGACAGTGTGTGAGAGAGTGAGTCTGAGAGAGACAGTGTGTGAGAGAGTGAGTCTGAGAGAGACAGTGTGAGAGAGAGTCTGAGAGAGACAGTGTGAGAGAGTCTGAGAGAGATAGTGTGTGAGTCTGAGAGAGACATAGAATATAGAACATAGAACAGTACAGCACAGTACAGGCCCTTCGGCCCTCGATGTTGTGCCGAGCATTGTCCGAAACCAAGATCAAGCTATCCCACTCCCTATCACTCTGGTGTGCTCCATGTGCTTATCCAATAACCGCTTGAAAGTTCCTAAAGTGTCCGACTCCACTATCACAGCAGGCAGTCCATTCCACACCCCAACCACTCTCTGAGTAAAGAATCTACCTCGGACATTCCTTCATAAATCTCCCCCCATGCACCTTATAGTTATGCCCCCTTGTAACAGCTGCCTCTACCCGAGGAAATAGTCTCTGAGCATCCACTCTATCTATCCCCCTCATCATCTTATAAACCTCTATTAAGTCGCCTCTCATCCTCCTCCGCTCTAAAGAGAAAAGCCCTAACTCCCTCAATCTTTCCTCATAAGACCTCCCCCCCAAACCAGGCAGCATCCTGGTAAATCTCCTTTGCACTCTTTCCAATGCTTCCACGTCCTTCCTATAGTGAGGTGACCAGAACTGCACACAATATTCCAAATGTGGTCTCACCAAGGTCCTGTACAGTTGCAGCATAACCTCACGGTTCTTAAACTCAAAACACCTGTTAATAAACGCCAACACACCATAGGCCTTCTTTACTGCTCTATCCACTTGAGTGGCAACCTTCAGAGATCTGTGGATATGAACCCCCAGATCCCTCTGTTCCTCCACGTTCCTCAGAACCCTGCCGTTGACCCTGTAATCCTTATTCAAATTTGCCCTACCAAAATTAATCACCTCGCACTTATCAGGGTTAAATTCCATCTGCCATTTTTCGGCCCAGCTCTGCATCCTATCAATGTCTCTTTGCAGCCTACAACAGCCCTCCACCTCATCCACTACTCCACCAATCTTGGTGACATCAGCAAATTTACTGATCCACCCTTCAGTCCCCTCCTCCAAGTCATTGATAAAAATCACAAACAGCAGAGGACTCAGCACCGACCCCTGTGGCACACCGCTGGTAACTGGTCTCCAGTCCGAAAATTTTCCATCCACCACCACTCTCTGCCTTCTATGAGATAGCCAGTTACTTATCCAATCGGCCAAATTTCCCTCAATCCCACAACTCCTTACTTTCTTCATGAGACGGCCATGGGGAACCTTATCAAACGCCTTACTAAAATCCAAGTATACGACATCAACTGCTCTACCTTCATCTACACACTTAGTTACCTCCTCAAAGAATTCAATCAAATTTGTTAGGCAAGACTTCCCCTTCACGAATCCGTGTTGACTATCTCTGATTAAGTTGTCTCTTTCCAAATGGTCATAAATCCTATCCCTCAGGACCTTTTCCATTATCTTACCAACCACCGAAGTAAGACTAACGGCCTATAATTACCAGGGTCATTCCTATTTCCTTTCTTGAAGAGAGGAACAACATTCGCCACTCTCCAGTCCACTGGCACCATCTCCGTGGACAGTGAGGACCCAAAGATCAAAGCCAAAGGCTCTGCAATCTCCTCCCTTGCCTCCCAAAGAATCCTAGGATATATCCAATCTGGCCCAGGGGACCTTTCGACCCTCAGGTTCTTCAAAATTGCTAAAACATCTTCCCTCAGAACATCTACCATCTCCAGCCTATCCACCTTTATCACACTCTCATCCTCAATAACATGGCCTCTCTCCTCGGTGAACACTGACGAAAAGTATTCATTCATCACCTCTCCTATCTCTTCTGACTACATGCACAAGTTCCCACTACTGTCCTTGACCGGCCCTACCATCATCTGGTCTTTATTTTATTTCTCACATAAGAGTAAAAAGCCTTGGGGTTTTTCTTGATCCGACTCGCCAAGGACTTCTCATGCCCCCTCCTAGCTCTCCTAAGCTCTTTTTTTTAGCTCATTCCATGCTACCTTGTACCCCTCAATCGACCCAACTGAACTTTGTTTTCTCATCCTTACATACGCTTCCTTCTTCCTCTTGACGAGACATTCAACCTCTTTTGTGAACCATGGTTCTCTCACTCGTCCATTTCTTCCCTGCCTGACAGGGAGGAGGGTATCAAGGTCGCAGGAATGTACCGGCAGACAGGAAGATGGCTTGAAGTGTGTCTACTTCAATGCAAGGAGCATCCGGAATAAGGTAGGAGAACTTGGAGCGTGGATTGGTACTTGGAACTACGATGTGGTGGCCATTACGTAGACATGGTTAGAACAGGGACAGGAATGGTTGTTGGAAGTTCCGGGGTATAGATGTTTCAGTAAGAGTACAGAAGGTGGTAAGAAAGGTGGAGGAGTAGCATTGTTAATCAAGGATAGTTTAACAGCGGCAGAAAGGCAGTTCGAGGGGGATCTGCCGTCTGAGGTAATATGGGCTGAAGTTAGAAATAGGAAAGGAGCGGTCACGTTGTTAGGAGTTTTCTACAGGCCCCCAAATAGTAATAGAGATGTGGAGGAAGAAATTGCAAAGCAGATTATGAATAGGTGTGGAGGTCACAGAGTAGTTGTCATGGGTGACTTCAACTTTCCAAATATTGATTGGAACCTTTATACGTCAAACAGTTCGGATGGGATAGTTTTTGCACAGTGTGTGCAGGAGGGTTTCCTGACACAATATGTGGATAGGCCGACAAGAGGTGGGGCCACATTGGATTTGGTACTGGGTAATGAACCGGGCCAAGTGTTTGATTTGTATGTGAGAGAGCACTTTGGAGATAGTGACCACAATTCGGTAACTTTCACTATTGCAATGGAGAGGGTTGGGCCATACGGCAGGGCAGGGTTTATAATTGGGGGAGGGGTAATTATGATGCGATTAGACAGAATTAGGGAGCATAAGATGGGAACAGAAATTATCAGGGAATGGCAGAAATGAAAAGTGGAGCTATTTCATGGAGCAATTACTGCGTGTCCTTGATAGGTATGTCCCTGTCAGGTGGGGAGGAAATGGCCGAGACAGTGTGTGAGAGAGAGTGAATCTGAGAGAGACAGTTTGAGAGAGAGTCTGAGAGAGACAGTGTGACAGAGAGTGAGCCTGAGAGAGACAGTGTGAGAGAGAGAGTCTGATAGAGACAGTGTGAGAGAGAGTCTGAGAAAGACAGTATGTGAGAGAGAGTCTGAGAGAGAGAGTGTGTGAGAGAGTGAGTCTGAGAGAGACAGTGTGAGAGAGTGAGTCTGAGAGAGACAGTGTGTGAGAGAGAGAATCTGAGAGAGACAGTGTGAGAAAGTGAGTCTGAGAGAGACAGTGTGAGAGAGAGAGTGAGACTCAGAGAGACAGTGTGTGAGAGAGTGAGTCTGAGAGACAGTGTGAGAGAGAGAGTCTGAGAGAGAGAGTGTGAGAGAGAGTGAGTCTGAGAGAGACAGTGTGTGAGAGAGTGAGTCTGAGAGAGACAGTGTGAGAGAGAGTGAGTCTGAGAGAGACAGTGTGTGAGAGAGAGTGAGTCTGAGAGAGACAGTGTGTGAGAGAGTGAGTCTGAGAGAGACAGTGTGAGAGAGAGTGAGTCTGAGAGAGACAGTGTGAGAGAGAGTGAGACTCAGAGAGACAGTGTGTGAGAGAGTGAGTCTGAGAGACAGTGTGAGAGAGAGAGTCTGAGAGAGACAGTGTGAGAGAGTGAGACTCAGAGAGACAGTGTGTGAGAGAGTGAGTCTGAGAGACAGTGTGAGAGAGAGAGTCTGAGAGAGACAGTGTGAGAGAGTGAGACTCAGAGAGACAGTGTGTGAGAGAGTGAGTCTGAGAGACAGTGTGAGAGAGAGTCTGAGAGAGACAGTGTGAGAGAGAGTCTGAGAGAGACAGTGTGAGAGAGTGAGTCTGAGAGAGACAGTGTGAGAGAGAGAGTCTGAGAGAGACAGTGTGAGAGAGTGAGACTCAGAGAGACAGTGTGTGAGAGAGTGAGTCTGAGAGACAGTGTGAGAGAGAGAGTCTGAGAGAGACAGTGTGAGAGAGTGAGACTCAGAGAGACAGTGTGTGAGAGAGTGAGTCTGAGAGAGACGGTGTGTGAGAGAGAGTGAGACTCAGAGAGTCAGTGTGTGAGAGAGTGAGTCTGAGAGAGAGTGTGAGAGAGAGTCTGAGAGAGACAGTGTGAGAGAGAGTCTGAGAGAGAGCCAGTGTGAGAGAGAGTGAGTCTGAGAGAGACAGTGTGTGAGAGAGAGTGTGAGAGAGTGAGTCTGAGAGAGACGGTGTGTGAGAGAGTAAGTCTGAGAGAGACAGTGTGAGAGAGAGTGAGTCTGACAGAGACAGTGTGTGAGAGAGTGAGTCTGAGAGAGACAGTGTGTGAGAGAGAGTGAGACTCAGAGAGACAGTGTGTGAGAGAGTGAGTCTGAGAGAGAGTGTGAGAGAGAGTCTGAGAGAGACAGTGTGAGAGAGAGTCTGAGAGAGAGACAGTGTGAGAGAGAGTGAGTCTGAGAGAGACAGTGTGTGAGAGAGAGTCTGAGAGAGAGAGTGTGTGAGAGAGTGAGTCTGAGAGAGACGGTGTGTGAGAGAGTGAGACTCAGAGAGACAGTGTGAGAGAGAGTGAGTCTGAGAGACAGTGTGAGAGAGAGAGTCTGAGAGAGACAGTGTGAGAGAGTGAGACTCAGAGAGACAGTGTGTGAGAGAGTGAGTCTGAGAGACAGTGTGAGAGAGAGTCTGAGAGAGACAGTGTGAGAGAGAGTCTGAGAGAGAGACAGTGTGAGAGAGTGAGTCTGAGAGAGACAGTGTGAGAGAGAGAGTCTGAGAGAGACAGTGTGAGAGAGTGAGACTCAGAGAGACAGTGTGTGAGAGAGTGAGTCTGAGAGACAGTGTGAGAGAGAGAGTCTGAGAGAGACAGTGTGAGAGAGTGAGACTCAGAGAGACAGTGTGTGAGAGAGTGAGTCTGAGAGAGACAGTGTGTGAGAGAGAGTGAGTCTGAGAGAGACAGTGTGTGAGAGAGTGAGTCTGAGAGAGACAGTGTGAGAGAGAGTCTGAGAGAGACAGTGTGTGAGAGAGAGTCTGAGAGAGACAGTGTGAGAGAGAGTGAGTCTGAGAGAGACAGTGTGTGAGAGAGAGTCTGAGAGAGAGAGTGTGTGAGAGAGTGAGTCTGAGAGAGACGGTGTGTGAGAGAGTGAGTCTGAGAGAGACAGTGTGAGAGAGAGTGAGTCTGAGAGAGACAGTGTGAGAGAGAGTGAGTCTGAGAGAGACAGTGTGTGAGAGTGAGTCTGAGAGAGACAGTGTGAGAGAGAGTGAGTCTGAGAGAGACAGTGTGTGAGAGAGAGTCTGAGAGAGAGAGTGTGAGAGAGTGAGTCTGAGAGAGACAGTGTGTGAGAGAGTGAGTCTGAGAGAGACAGTGTGAGAGAGAGTGAGTCTCAGAGAGACAGTGCGTGAGAGAGTGAGTCTGAGAGAGACAGTGTGAGAGCGAGTGAGTCTGAGAGAGACAGTGTGAGAGAGAGTGAGACTCAGAGAGACAGTGTGAGAGAGAGTGAGTCTGAGAGAGACAGTGTGAGAGCGAGTGAGTCTGAGAGAGACAGTGTGAGAGAGAGTGAGACTCAGAGAGACAGTGTGAGAGAGAGTGAGTCTGAGAGAGACAGTGTGAGAGCGAGTGAGTCTGAGAGAGACAGTGTGTGAGAGAGTGAGTCTGAGAGAGACAGTGTGAGAGAGAGAGAGTCTGAGAGAGACAGTGTGAGAGAGAGTGAGTCTGAGAGAGACAGTGTGTGAGAGAGTGAGTCTGAGAGAGACAGTGTGTGAGAGAGTGAGTCTGAGAGAGACAGTGTGTGAGAGAGTGAGTCTGAGAGAGACAGTGTGAGAGAGAGAGAGTCTGAGAGAGACAGTGTGTGAGAGAGTGAGTCTGAGAGAGACAGTGTGTGAGAGAGTGAGTCTGAGAGAGACAGTGTGTGAGAGAGTGAGTCTGAGAGAGACAGTGTGAGAGAGAGAGAGTCTGAGAGAGACAGTGTGTGAGAGAGTGAGTCTGAGAGAGACAGTGTGAGAGAGAGTGAGTCTGAGAGAGACAGTGTGAGAGAGAGTGAGACTCAGAGAGACAGTGTGAGAGAGAGTGAGTCTGAGAGAGACAGTGTGTGAGTGAGTGAGTCTGAGAGAGACAGTGTGTGAGAGAGAGTGAGTCTGAGAGAGACAGTGTGTGAGAGTGAGTGAGTCTGAGAGAGACAGTGTGTGAGAGAGTGAGTCTGAGAGAGACAGTGAGTGAGAGAGTGAGTCTGAGAGAGACAGTGTGAGAGAGTGAGTCTGAGAGAGACAATGTGTGTGAGAGAGGGTCTGAGAGAGACAGTGTGTGAGAGAGTGAGTCTGAGAGAGACAGTGAGTGTGAGAGTGAGTCTGAGAGAGACAGTGTGTGAGAGAGTGAGTCTGAGAGAGACAGTGTGTGAGAGAGTGAGTCTGAGAGAGACAGTGTGTGAGAGAGTGAGTCTGAGAGAGACAGTGTGAGAGAGAGTGAGTCTGAGAGAGACAGTGTGAGAGAGACAGTGTGAGAGAGAGTGAGTCTGAGAGAGACAGTGTGTGAGAGAGTGAGTCTGAGAGAGACAGTGTGAGAGAGAGAGTCTGAGAGAGACAGAGTGTGAGAGAGTGAGTCTGAGAGAGACAGTGTGTGAGAGAGTGAGTCTGAGAGAGACAGTGTGAGAGAGAGTGAGTCTGAGAGAGACAGTGTGAGAGAGAGTGAGTCTGAGAGAGACAGTGTGTGAGAGAGTGAGTCTGAGAGAGAGTCTGAGAGAGAGTGAGTCTGAGAGAGAGTCTGAGAGAGACAGTGTGAGAGAGAGTGAGTCTGAGAGAGACGGTGTGTGAGAGAGTGAGACTCAGAGAAACAGTGTGAGAGCGAGTGAGCCTCAGAGGCAGTGTGTGAAAATGAGCATGGGAATGAGGGAGGGTCGGAAAGGGAGGGAGCGAGTGAGAGAGGGAGGGAGAGAGGGTGAGCATACAAGAGTGAGAAGAATAGAGACTGTGGGCGACAAAGGGGAGAAACACTTTTTAATGATAAGGAGGGAGAAAAGGGGTAAAGAGATTGTTTGTGTTCGAGTACTGAGGGATAAAGAACATGAGAGGTTGGAAAGGAGAAAGAGAGAGAGCGAGAATCAGAGAGAGAGAGAGAGAGAGAGAGAGACAGGATGGGAGAATCACAAAAAAACTGAGAGTTGTGGTTAACAGCTGTTTCTTGCACTGGAAGGATTTAAACTGTGGTGATCCCCAGGGGTCAGTGTGGGCACCATTGCTTTTCTCAATATATGTGGTTATGATTGACCTGAATTTGGGTGTTGAGGTCACAATAACAAACATTGCAGCTTCCACAAAGATAAGGAGTGAGGTTAACCATGAAGAGGACTGTAGAGAACTTCAGGAGGAGATAGACAGATGAGCAGATTGGACAGTTAGATGTCAGATGGAAATTAATGCAGAGAGATGTGAGGTGAGAAGAATAAGGAGAGGAAATTGACACTATACGATAAAACTGTAAAAGGAGAGGAGGAGCAGAGAGATTCAGGGATTCAGATAGACAAATCTTTAAATGTGGGAGGCAAGTTGATAAAGCTGTTTTACAAAATTCCACATGGGATCCGAGGAATTATAAATAAGGACATAGAGTATAAAAGCAGAGTTAAAGCTACACCTGGACAAATCATTGGTTCGGCCACAGTCAGAATATTGTCTCCAGTTTTTGGTGCATTATTTTAGTAAGAATGTCAAGGCCATGGAGAGGTGCAGAAGAGATTCACTAAGATGATCCCAAGGACGGGAGTCTTCACATAACTTTTCTTAAGAGTAGAGAAGTTGAAAAGGAGATCAGATAGAGGGGTTCAACATTATGAGGGGGTTTTAATGAAGTAACAGAAAAAAACTATCCCCACTGGTTCGTGAGTCGGTAACTAGAGGATATCAATTTAAGACCAAAATAATTGAGTGACAGGTTGATTTTTCCTTTTCTGCACAATGTCTTCCTGAACACATTTACAGTCTCATTACTGTTTGTCAAACCTCCTACTTTTGTGCCATCAGCAAATGTTCAGATTGTGCTCCTGATTCCTAAATCCGAACAGTCTCTGTATACGGAGAAGAAAAGTGGGCCCAGCACTGACCCCTGGGGTAACCACTTCCAACCCTTCACCAATCTGAGCAACTCCCATTAACACTGACCCTCTGTTTCCTGTCCTCCGCCAACTTTCTCCCAGCACTGTTCCACTTCCTTTTAAACTGCCCTCCTGAACAGAGTGGCCATTAGCCCGGGGATTCCCCAGTTACCTTCAGACCGTTGCTCGCCATGTCCCTGATTTCACTTGACGTCCTTCACAGACTCATCGAATTGTCTCGATGTCTCCCGGCCATGTGATCATCCAAAGCGGTTTCCAGTCGGAATGAAGTATTCTCCGGAACATTTCATCTCCGGTCAAAATTCCTTCTCTAAATTCCTGGAAGTTCCGGCATGACTTCTCCTGTGGAAAAAAGACACATCAGGTTAGGGGACGGAAGAATTAAGGACCATTCTGATGTACTCGGTGTCGGCCTTGGCTCATTGGTAACACGCTCGCGCTTCTAGAATCATAAAGGTTGTGTGTTCAAGCCCCCCTCCAGAGAGTTAAGCACAAAATCCAGGCTGACACTGCAGTGTGGTGCTGAGGGAGTGCCGCACTGTCGCAGGTGCCGTCTTTTGGATGAGACAAATGGGTTAGTCCTCTGTCATAAATAGCCTGGCTGACATAGAATTACAGACACAGATAAATGTTTCAAAAACCCAGTTAAGGAAGATCCTGAAGGATGGGAACAAAGTGGTAGGCTCAGAGCTACATGAGGACCAAGCTATGACGGTTCATTTAAAGGAAATTATTGCGGAATTGGAAAGGCATGCCAAAACAGTAAATGCACTCATATGGGAGGATAGGAATGCATCGGACCAGGCTGCACAGAATGAGGTGTGTGTGCTGTACGGGGCATGGTTGCAGGGCGAGGGCCGTAGCAACCTGGAGGATTTAAAGCAAGGTTTAGTCCCCTCCTGGATCAGCAACAAGCACCTTGCAGCCCTCCACCCGTTTAGTAATTCGCTGAGCCCATGCCAATTTCGTCTAGCCTCTGAAGCCTACCCTGTCCCAATAGATTGTGGACGTTCAAATCACACTATCATGGGGATAGTATGAGAATGCCGGTCATGAGTGGGACAGCCCGACCCGTACCGGTATACAGGGTGGAGAACATTGGAGTCATTCAAGGGGGTGCACACATCCGTTTTACAGCGGTCCCATATTATGTCATAAAGTGGGATCACGCCATGACAGGTCCTGACCTGTCCAGGTGCCGGTGCCGGGGTTCACACATAATAATGTGTCCCTAGCACTTGAATGCCTATTGGAAACTGCAATGCGGTTTCAGAGCTGCTGGCGCACGACCTTCAATTGTACCATGGAAGTGATGGCATACGGCCATGTTTCCCCACAGGTAGCATAAACAGGGGGCGGAACATATTGTGTCACCACAGGTGCGTCCCACTACCAGCATGGACACTTCTGGTGTCCGGTAAGTGACAGCAGTTTCTGCTTTAAACCCGAGGCAGAATTTCAAGTGGCCCAGGAACGGATTGTCCCCATTCCTGAACCCTCCACTGTTCACCTCACTGTAACAGAAAACATCACCAACCTGCAAAAGTAGGTACTTACTTTGGATATAAAATTCCCCCTCTACCCGAACATCTTACCATCCTACTTAAAGCTGTAGTGATTTCACAAAAACATTTCTACACCCTGGAACAGAAAACAGTTGAAATAAGGGCAGAGATTTTGGATATAGTAGTTCCACCCTGGTGGGATATTATCGAGAATATAGAGGTGCCTTCCTGGATCAGGATGGCTTCCCATCTTTTGGTGGTCTGCCAGCTCGGGATAGTTCTCTACCTGCTGTGTACAAAGTGCAGGGGAAGGGACGGGGAGCTCCGCTCCAGACACGAAGGGACTTGGGAAGTGCATCAAAATAAAGGCTATGGCCAGGGATGGGACGAACCTTGAAATTTTGTCTTTTGATCAGTGCTGTGTGTGGGATCTTGCTGTGCCCACAGTGCTGTGTTTGGGATCTTGCTGTGTCCACAGTGCTGTGTGTGGGATCTTGCTGTGTGTGGGATCTTGCTGTGTCCACAGTGCAGTGTGTGGGATCTTGCTGTGCCCACAGTGCTGTGTCTGGGATCTTGCTGTGCCCACAGTGCAGTGTGTGGGATCTTGCTGTGTCCACAGTGCTGTGTGTGGGATCTTGCTGTGCCCACAGTGCTGTGTGTGGGATCTTGCTGTGCCCACAGTGCTGTGTGTGGGATCTTGCTGTGCCCACAGTGCCTGCCGCTTTTCCTGGAGTGAGTTCCCTTCACAAGCCCCCCATTGTGTGTGAGGTTCTGGGCCGGGCTGAGGCTGTGAAAGGCGCTGGGGAAATGCAGGTTGCCCCGGCTCGCTCCAATCTCAGCGCCCGCCCGCTCTCTGACCGGAGGCTGAAGCTGACCCCTGACCCCTGACGCACGTCACCGTGGCAAACCGCCAATCAGGGCCCTCTGACGTCACCGCGGATTTCGGCATCACCCGCCGCCCGACCGCCATCTTGGTGTGACCCAGGTCACTGCGCATGCGCGCTGTTTACGGCCATGAAACGTACAATTTAAAGGGGAAGTGACGTCAGTTTCCAGCAAAATCACCGCTCACTCTGAACCGAGAGACTGAAAGTTTGTCCCGCGCCGCAGAGAGAAAGCGGCGGTTCATCGGGTGTGTGAGGTGCGCATGTGCGAACTCTGCTCCCAGAGTGCAGCACGGCCTGTGTCACAGAGATAGGGGCCTTTCCCTGGCGCTCTGCATTGTGGGAGCTTCAGCCCGCCATGGCTGCCCGGCGACAAATATCTCGAAAGCGTTCGACTGAAAATCTAAAGGTCCCTGCTTCAATCCTTGGTTTCGCCAATTTTGTTGAATTTGTTTTTCCTTCACTATAAGGGGAGAGAATCAGGAGAGATTTTCCACTCTTGAACCCACGCCTCCCAGACCAATAGCAGTGAACTTGGTCCCCTCATCCATGATTTGGAAGAGGGGACCAAATGTAATATATCCAAGTTTGCTGACGATACAAAGCTGGGTGGGAATGTAAGTTGTGAGGAGGATGCAAGGAGGCTTCAAGGGAATATAGACGGGCTAAGTGAGTGGGCAACAACATGGCAAATTGAATATAATGTCGACAAATGTGAAGTTATCCACTTTGGTAGGAAAAACAGAAAAGCACAGTATTTTTGAAATAGTGAGAGATTGGAAAATGTTGTTATTCAGAGGGACCTGGCTGTCCTTGTACACGAATCATTGAAAGTTAACATGCAGGTACAGCAATCAATTAGGAAAGCAAATGCTATGTTGGCCTTTATTACAAGAGGATTTGAGTGTAAGAGTAAAGACTTCTTACTGCAATTATATGGGGCCCTGGTGAGACCACACCTGGAGAATTGTGCACAGTTTTGGTCTCCTTATCTAAGGAAGGATATACTTGCCATAGATGGAGTGCAACGAAGGTTCACCAGACTGGTTCATGGGCTGGGTTGATTGTCCCATGAGGAGAGATTGAGTAGACTAGGACTATATTCTCTAGAATTTATAAGAATGAGAGGTGATCTCATTGAAACATACAACAATCTTACAGGGCTTGACAGGTTGTATGCAGGGATAATGCTTCCCCTGGCTGGGGAGTCTAGAACCAGGGGTAAAAGTCTCAGAATAAGGGGTTGGCCATTTAGTACTGAGATGAGAAGAAATTTATTCACTCAAAGGGTGGTGAATCTTTGGAATTCTCTACTCCGGAGGCCTGTGGAAGCTCAGTCCTGGAGTATATTCAAGGCAGAGATCGACAGATTTTTCAATATTAAATGAATCAATTATGTTCTTATGATATGGGGATAGTGCTGGAAAGTGGAGATGAGGTAGAAGATCAGCCATGATTGTATTGAATGGAGGAGCAGGTTTGGAGGCCAAATGGACTACTCCTGCTTATGTTCTTATGTGTAAACCACATCTGAACCTCTGGATCCAGCTCCAGCCGCCCGCTGCAGGTTCGAGTCCGGTTGTGGTGACAGCGGCTCAGGGTCGCACCAACTGGTTTTATATCGGGACAGTGTTTGAGGGAGGGCCTGTTCAGCGGTGGTTTGAGAATAATTTTTAGAATGAGGTTTGTTAGATTAAAGAGCTCTTTTTCTGTTACTTTCGCTTTACGCTCTGCCCAGTTGTATATACGAACAGTTGACAATGTTTAAGCGATGTGGTGTGTTCAATGTTTGTGCAGTAACTCTGTCACCCAGTGTGAGCCTGAAAGACAATCCCCCAGCCTGGGGCCGAACCTATCCAATAGGTGCTTTGTGGCCGATTACCTCAGTTGGTGAGAGCGTGGTGCTAATAACGCCAAGGTCACGGGTTTGATCCCCGTACGGGCCATTCGAATATTTTCTTAATTTTAAGGCTATCGTAACATTTAAAATACAAACTTTATTAGGAAACAATTCCACACCGAATCTCACGGGGGAATTATTTGGATTAACATCCATTGCACCTTTGACACCGGGGCGGAGAGACACATAGACCATAGAATCATAGATTGATACGGCACAGAAGGAGGCCATTCGGACCATCAAGTCAGCGCTGGCACTTTGAAAGAGCTCTCCAATTAGTCCCACTCCCCTGCTCTTTCCCCACAGCCCTGCAGATTTCTCCTATTCAATTATTTATCCAATTCTCTTTTGAAAGTTACTATTGAATCTGCTTCCACCGCCCTTTCAGGCAGCGCATTCCCAATCACAACAACTCGCAGCGTAAAACATGTTTCCTCATCTCCCCTCTCGTTCTTTTGCCGGTTATCTTCAATCGGTGTCCTTTGGTTACCGAACCTCCTGCCACTGGAAAAAGTTTCTGCTTATTTACTCTATCAAAACCTCTTGTAATTTTGAAAAACTCTATTAAATTTCCTCTTAACCTTCTGAGGAAAACAATCCCAGCTTCTGCAGTCTCTCCACATAACTGAAGTCCCTCATCCCTGGGACCACTCTGTGATACGTCAAACTGAGGCTCTCGCTCTGTGTGTCTGTCTCTCTTTCTGTGTCGCTATCTGTCTCTCTCTTTGTCTCTGTCTCTCTCTTTGTCTCTGTCTCTCTCTTTGTCTCTGTCTCTCTCTATGTGCTTCTCTACTCTCTCTTTCTCACTCTGTTCACAGCTCGACTGTTCCTCTGACAGATTCTACATCTGTTCGTTCCTCGTTAGTATAGTATCCCCGCCTGGTCACGCGGGTGACCGGGGTTCAATTCACCGACGGGGAAGACGCTTTTTAACATCCCCAATTTTAAACCTTTGGGCAGCTCCTTAAAATGCTTCTTGGAAAAGGTGAACAGAAAAAAAGTAACTAAAATAATTTTAAAAGATGTACTGGCATATGAAGATATGTAAAACAACTTCCTGCACCAATTCCTCGTTACTATAGTGCCCCCTCTCTGTTTCCCTCTCCCTTTTGTGTGGGGCACGGAGGAGGGAGAGAGTGACAGAGAAAATGAGATTAACAGGGTTACGCACAAAAAGCTGGGGTTTGGGACTAAGCACGACTGCTCTTTCAAAGAAACAGCACAGGTATGACGGGCCGAATGGCCTCCCTCTGTGCTGCATGAATCCATGAAACTCAGATGGATATCTGAGACATACACACACAAAGAGAGCACACACACATGTCTGTCTCTTTGTGTGTTTGAGCATTTGTCTCAAGCACTGCATAACTACTTCCTGAACCAGGTCCTTGATAGTATAGTGGTGAGTATTCAATTCCCCGACGGCTACTCTCTGTCTGTCTCGCTCTGTCTCTGAGAAAAGCACAGAAGGAAACAGATTTCAAGTGGATGCCTACCCGCACTTGTTGCTGTGGTTTCGCAAACATGTCTTTTGTGTTCTCACCTAAAAAATGTCATTTTGTACGAAAAGTTTGCCTGGCGTGAAAATTATCTTAATTTCACAAATGCTCATCCTTGCCTTCTGTAAAATTCCTGCTGTTTCAAAGTTAGCAGGAAATGACTCAACCTTTCTGTCAACATTTGGAACTAGACACTTTAAATGTTGCCCACATTTAACTGCAGCTCACAGTGTCAGAACAATCACAGTTATCAGTAGTCTTTCATGTATCTTCTTGCCCACTGCATCTCCCTAAAAAACTTAGCTTATCACAGCACGGCTATCAATCAATTCTTTGCCAGTGTGAAAAATGCAACATTTGAAACTTAGCAACGTGTGCAAGACTGGAATCAGAGAGTCCGTGGGCAGTGATAACTTATCCTGAGCATTAAGATATTCATTAGGCTTGAGCCCTTCCTGTATTGCTCAGTAGCCCAATAAGTGAGGAACTAAGAGACCACAGGCCGGGGTGGAGGCTGGCCATTTTCATTTCTGTGTTGGGCTCAGCACCATACCTGCTGCTGAAGAATGAACTTAACATAATTTCAGCTTGGCTCGAGATCATAGAGTCATAACGGCACAGAAGGAGCCGTGCCGGCTCTCTGCAGAGCAATCCAGTCAGTCCCATTCCCCCGCTCTATCCCCGTAGCCCTGCAAAATTATTTCCCTCAAGTGCCTATCCAGTCTCTCCTTGAGAACATTGAGTGTCTCCGCTTCCACCACTTCTGTCGGTAGCGACTTCCAGTTCCTCACCACTCGCTGCGTAAAATAGTTTTTTCTCACATCCCCCCTGTATCTCTTGCCCAAATCCTTAAATCTGTGTCCCCTAGTCCTTGTACCAAAACTAGTGGGAACAGCCTTTCCCCGTCTAGCCTATCCAAACCCGTCATAATCTTGTACACATCTATCAAATCACCCCTCAACTTCCTTTCCTCTAATGAAAACAAATCCAGCTTCTCCAACCTGTCCTTTTAGCTAAGATCCCCGGAACCATTCTGGTAAATCTCCTCTACACCCTCTCAAGGGCCTTCACATCCTTCCTAAAGTGTGGTGACCAGAGCTGGACGCAATACACCAGTTGTGGCCTAACCAGCACTCTTTAAAGGTTCAGCATAACTTCTCTAATTTTGTACTCAATACCTCTATTTATGAAGCCCAAGGTCCCATATGCTTTGTTAACCACTCTCTCAATATGTCCTGCCACCTTCAGGGACCTATGCACATTAACTCCCAGGTCCCTCTGTCCCTGCACACTCTTTAAAACTGTGCCATTAAGTGTGTATTGCCTCTCCTTGTTCCTTCTGCCAAAATGCATCACCTCACACTTCTCTGCATTAAATTCCGTCTGCCCATTCTGCTAGCTTTTCTATGTCCTGTTGCAGTCGATTGGTATATTCCTCACTGTTTGCCACACCCCCAGGTTTGGTGTCATTGGCAAATTTAGAAATTCTACTCTGTATTCCTCAAACCTTGAATCTGTGTCCCCTATTCCTTGTACCATCAACAATTACAAATGTAGAAAAGTTATGCTGAACCTTTATAAAGTGCTTGTTAGGCCACAAATGGAGTATTGCGTCCAGTTCTGCTCATCACACTTAAGGAAGGATGTGAAGGCCCTTGAGAGGATGCAGAGGAGAACTACCAGAATGGTTCCGATTTTAGGGGACCTTAGCTACAAGGGCAGGTTGGAGAAGCTGGATTTGTTTTCATTGGAGCAAAGGAGGTTGAGGGGTGATTTGATGGTGGTGTAAAAGATTATGAAGGGTTTGGTTAGGCTAGACGGGGAAAGGCTGTTGCCACTCATTGATGGTACAAGGACTAGGGGACACAGATTTAAGGTTTTGGGCAAAGGGTCCAGGGGGGAACGAGAGGAAAAACTTGT
Organism: Squalus acanthias; assembly: GCA_030390025.1. Classification (NCBI taxonomy): domain Eukaryota; kingdom Metazoa; phylum Chordata; class Chondrichthyes; order Squaliformes; family Squalidae; genus Squalus; species Squalus acanthias. The sequence continues at coordinate 145,674 of JASTWF010000125.1, read as the reverse complement.
TTACGCAGCGAGTGGTGATGACCTGGAACTCGCTGCCAACAGAAGTGGTGGAAGCGGAGACACTCAATGTTTTCAAGGGGAGACTGGATAGGCACTTGAGGGAAATAAACTTGCAGGGCTACGGGGATTGAGCGGGGGAATGGGACTGACTGGATTGCTCTACAGAGAGCCGGCAAGGACACGAAGGGCCGAATGGCCTCTGTCTGTGCTGTTATGACTCTATGACCTGCATTTGCAGACCGCGGTTCCCTTCTGTGATGTTCTTACTACAGCTCAGAGAGCAGAGTTTCCGGAGTGTAGTGGTTATCACGTTCGCCTAATGGTCCTCTGTTAGAAGCCGAGCGGAAACATTTTGTAAAATATTTCCCATTAAAATTGAATTAATATAAAAAGTTGAATTAATTTTGTGGTTAAATATGAATAAAATATCTCATAAAACACGTGTATTTTCTCTGTGCAATTCTGGGCCATCAGCAGCAGCAGAATTGTATTCAACCACAATCTGTCACCTCCGAGCCCGGCATATCTCTCACTCTACCATTACCATCAAGCCAGGGGACCATACCTGGTTCAATGAGATGTGTAGAAGAGCAGGCCAGGAGCGGCACCAGGCAAACCTAAAAATGAGACCATTCCAAAATGGTGAAGCTGGATATGGAACCAAAGCGGGCCAATGCAGTTGAGATACAGATTATCCCGGATCTAATTGAATGATGGAACAGGGCTGAGGGGTCTCCTCCTGTTCCTATTAGTCTGTCACCATTAAGAAAATGTTATGAAATGGCTTTCTCGGATCCCAGTGAATGATCTCATACTTACCGACATTGTACCCAGTGCCACAGTTCATCCCATGATCTTGCAGCCAAAATACACATTTTGAAAACCTGGAAAAGTTAAAGCACCGTCCCTGGGTGGGCTCGAACCACCAACCTTTCGGTTAACAGCTGAACGCGCTCGCCGATTGCGCCACAGAGACCTATTGAAAGCCACATGACAACATATACTAAAGCCAGAAGTTACCCAGATAAAACCTCAAGTCACAGAGAGCAACACAGCAACTGTCCAATCTCTGTTCACTTGTCCAAATTAAAGAATGTAACATTCATTGTCGGAACATGGAAATAGTCGCTGAAAGAAAATCCGTTAAACAAATGGATTTGAAAACACGCTTTGAGCCATTAGATCGATTCATCAACCAATGGTGACGGTGAGATATTAACATGGTATCTGGGTTTCTCACACTGTTGGAATCTTCCCACGAGTTCTTTTGCTGTTGCATTTGTTCATGAATGTGGAGATCAGATATACACGTGGTCGCTTCACTGGGTGCCCTGGGAACCAGATACACCAGAGCACAGGCCAATGGTGGGACTCTGCCCTTTCTGCTGTAGATGGGGGTCAGTAGCAACCGAATGAGAACAACGAACCTACCACAGGCCTGGAATAGAGCCTTGGCCCATCCATCTAGTGTGGGGCTCATTTACATGATGGCATGAGATTGCAAGGGGTATCTTAATGGGGTCAGCCTTCGCTTTCTGACACAGTGAGCGGTTCGAATCGCTCCCACACCCCTCCGGTTCCTAGACTTTGGACTTATTTAGGGGTTGTGAACAAAATTGCAGTAAACGACAGCTTCTGATGAAAGAATTTTACTTTGTTAAAAGAAAAAAGGTAACAAACTTGAAACACACTTATTATTAAACACAGATTCGGGGAACACACGTTACAAGCGAGGGAAATGACAAAAAATCAAACAAAACCTTATCCCTCCCAAAGATCCCACTATCTTGCTAGGTTTTTATTTTCAGGAGATCAGGGATAATGCTCACCAACGAATCCTTGACAGGATTTTAGAGTCTTTTGTTTAAAAGACTCTGTAAGGCCCTTGTTGCTGCGAGGTGTCCGATGGTCACTGAGGCAGTCGCTCTGGTTTCTTCTTGCGTGCTGGTCTTTTTTCTGGCCTTCTTCCTCGTGGCTTGTGGTAGGTTTTGCTGGAGCAGGGAGAGAGCTGTGTCCGCGTGGTCAGGCAGTCCGAAAGAGAGAGAAATTATGGCACAGACTTTCAAATTACACTGTTTCTTTTTTGCGCCCAAAAAACCCTTACTAAAACGGATTCCTTTTGGTTGCAAATGAACCTTGCTTAGTCCATTGTCTAGTTTTGGCGGGCTTGCCAGTTCCGATGGCTTTTGCTCAGTGTTAAACATGTCTTGATCGTTTTCCGATTTAAACACAGACTTATATACGCGCCAAATCTCCCCCTATTGTCCTATATCTTTTGGCGGGCTTTTAAATCTGTTCAGTGGCTACCTGGTTGATTAGTTTTTTTTGATGGGATGATGGCTATGAAACTGTGTGCTGGAAGTTTTATCGTCAGGAATCGTTTTTAGATTTCCAGCATCTTGTTTGCCCCTGGGGATTCATATTTGAATGTGTTTGTGAGTTTTTGCTTTGTCTCTTGCACCTTGGTAGGATTTGTAGTGTAAACAATTCCCAGACAGCTTGATTTGTTCACTGCCTGGCCACGCCCCTCGCAGCTTGTGTCTGTGAAGGTGTCTCTCCCAACAGTAAGATTCAAAAAGTCAGTTTCCTCAGGTTTTTTCTTCCCTGATCTTTAGGTTTTTACATCAAATCACTTCACTTAGGCCCCATCATCCCAAGTTTGTATGAAAAGACCAAAAATTACTCCCTTTCGGGCTCTGTTCGAGTTTCTGGGGGATTTTGCGAAGCCTACATCCCCCACTTTGATACTAAAACTGAATTAGTATCATTAACAGGTGAGCAAAATTTCCGATCCCCGAAAACCAACCTTCCCCTGTATTACCTAAACTAAAAACCCAAACATACATTCCCCTTTTGAAAGTGGTGTTTCAGGGACATACAGGTAAGAATCAATCTTTATTTCACATCCAAGCACCGAGAGGGTCCGACACCCCTGCACAGCTTGGAAAAACACATCATACACATCGTAAAAATGACACAACACACATACAAATTTTTTTAATTAAAAGACAAAAATTCAAGTTTCGTTCCATCCCTGGCCATAGCCTTTATTTTGATGCACTTCCCAAGTCCCATCGTGTCTGGAGCGGAGCTCCCCGTCCCTTACCCTCCATCTTGTTCACAGCAGGTAGAGAAATATCCCGAGCTAGCAGACCACCAAAAGATGGGAAGCCATCCTGATCCAGGAAGGCACCTCTATATTCTCGAAAATATCCCAGCAGGTTGGAACTACTATATCCAAAATCTCTGCCCCTATTTCAACTGTTTTCTGTTCCAGGGTGTAGAAATGTCTTTGTGAAGTCTCTACAGCTTTAAGTAGGTTGGTAAGATGTTCGGGTAGAAGGGGAATTTTATATCCAAAGTAAGTCACATACTTTTGCAGGTTGGTGATGTTTTCTGTTACAGTGAGGTGAACAGTGGAGGGTTCAGGAATGGGGACAATCTGTTCCTGGGCCACTTGAACTTCTGCCTCTCGTTTAAAGCAGAAACTGCTGTCACTTAGCGGACACCAGAAGTGTCCATGCTGGTAGTGGGACGCACCCGTGGTGACACAATATGTCCCACCCCCTATATATGCTACCTGTGGGGAAACATGGCCGTGTGCCATCACCTCCATGGTACAATTGATAGGTCGTGCGCCAGCAGCTCTGAACCCGCATTGTGGTTTCGAATAGGCGTTCAAGTGCTGGGGACACAGTATGATGTGTGAACCCCGGCTCCAGCACCCGTCTAGGTCAATACCTGTCATGGCGTGCTCCCACTTTATGACATAAGGTGGGACCGCTGTAAAACGGATGTGTGCACCCCCTTTAATGACTCCAATGTTCTCCACCCTGTATACCGGTACGGGTCGGGCTGTCCCACTCATGACCGGCATTCTCACTACTATCCCCATGATAGTGTGATTTGAACGCCCACAATCTATTGGGACAGGGTAGGCTTCAGAGGCTAGATGAAATTGGCATGGGCTCAGCGAATTACTAAACGGGTGGAGGGCTGCAAGGTGCTTGTTGCTGATCCAGGAGGGGACTAAACCTTGCTTTAAATCCACCAGGTTGCTGCGGCCCTCGCCCAGCAACCATGCCCCGTACAGCACACACACCTCATTCTGTGCAGCCTGATCCGATGCATTCCTATCCTCCCGTATGAGTGCATTTACTGTTTTGGCATGCCTTTCCAATTCTGCAATAATTTCCTTTAAATGAACCGTCATAGCTTGGTCCTCATGTAGCTCTGAGCCTACCACTGTGTTCCCATCCTTCAGGATCTTTCTTAACTGGGTTTTTAAACCATTTATCTGTGTCTGTAATTCCATGTCATCCAGGCTATTTATTACAGAGGACCCTGTACTATAGGCTGTGAAGACATCATTCCAGGCTTCCCTTCTTTTTCTACCCGTGCCCATAGGGTTCTCAGGGTGTATTCTGTATAGCTCTACTTTGTCTATATTGGCAAAATCTAATTCGTAAAATTTCCTAAACATGTCCTTTAGCAGGGCCTGGTACAGCTGCTCCGTCTCCTTAGGACACCACTCAGGTAAGTATACCTCGGTAAGGTTTAATATTACTGGAGTTACTGCATAGTGTACCCCCTGGTATAGTACCTTTTCGGTTGGTACTAGGACTAACCCATTCCCTGCTCATTTGGTGGTGGTAGGGCACTTTTCTTCCAGGGTTTTCGGTACCTGGGTCCTGGGTAGGGGCTTTCGGGTGTGTGCCACGAGTTCAGTGGCATTAACTGGGACCGGAATGTGTGGGACCACACACCCATGCAGGCTGGAATCCCACCCTATCCCCTCCCCGGCATCTTGCCATTGGCTGGAGAAGATGATGGATACCCCTGTGGGGCAGGCTTCCTCTGATCCCCACATACAAACATAGACTCCCTGTTCCGACTCCCACCACTTATCCCAACAAACACTAACTCCTCCTTGGGTCCCTGTGATTGTCCGGTAGGTGTCGTTCCCTAATCTTTCCCAGTCGGCTGTATGGTCCCCTGCGTCCCTGCTCAGCTTCCTGTGCCACCACCACCTATTCAAGGGAATTCGTCCCTTACAGGTAAGGCACACACGCTTCCCCTCGGTGACACTGACCCTTGTGGCAACGACTTGTATTCTGGGGCATGGGAGGGAGGCCTCCCCGTACGTGAACCCGGGTTGGTTGGAGTATTTAGTAGAGTTGGACCCCAACCATCCTGGCCACCTTCCCTCGTGGAAGTAGATGGCGAGCTCCTCCACTCCCCGCTCGCCACCCACTGCGGTGACGACTGGTGCTCTCACTCCTGAGCACCCATAGATGTGGGAGTCCTCTACGTCACCTCGGCCACCGATGCTCAACCCTACCAGGGGAGCAGGAGCAGAAACCTTGTCATTCCGAAGTCCTTTCTGTCGGGGCACACACAAAACTTATATCCATGTCCCAGAAAGGTTATCTGGCTGGATAATTATTCAAGCCCTTAAACTTAAAAACTCCACAAATAACTAAACTAATGATAACCCATAACTACCAAAACTGCAATTACTTAAAACCGAAAATTCTGTACATTTGCCGCCCATCACCGGACGGCCAGGTTAAATCCTGTTTAGTCTCTGCCTTATGTGGCCTCTGGATGGCTTGTACACCTGGGTGTAGTGCGGCCTGTACTGCCGGACCCAGAAGGCCTTCCTCAAAACCGCTGGGGGTATCTTAACATCCCAGCTGCGTCCTGTGCTGCAGCACACTACCCCCTTTTGTGTGGCTGCATTGCCCTCGTTCATATCTGTGGGCTCCTCCCAGCCTGAGGCTGCAGGCGGGGGACCCTTCTCTCTCTCTTCTCCCAGTACTACCTCTCCTGTGAAACCCTCACTGTTGGAGGCTGTAGGCTGGGAATCCCCAACTTTAGAACGCACCCTGCTCTTGGGCGCTCTTCTTCGGGTTGCAACCCTCTTTGGGTGGGACCCTCTAAACAGATACACCTGTGGCCACAGTAGCCTTTGCTGTGGTGTGCGGGGAGACCTTCTTCGGGCTCTGGCCACTGGGGGTGTGCTTGAGTCCCACATAATCGGCGGAGTGACCTCTCCTGTGAGACAACACACTGTCCCTCCCGCTGCAGCTTGTGCGTCTGCCACAGCTGCGGCTGGCTGAGGATTTCTAACTTGGGGGCAGTCCACCATTTTCGGCTGTTCCCTTTCTAGGTTAAAACAGTTTGCATTGGTCAATCTCCCACCCGTGGGTTCTCTGGGGTTCCAACAGCAGCCGATCTTTCTGCTGCTGGCTCCCCAGGTTACTGGCTGCTTGCCAGTGACTCTGGTTTAAAATCTCGCCCTCTGCCCTGAATGGACCTTCTAGGGACTCCCCATTCTCTCTCTTTACCAGGACGGCCTTAGGGACGGGATCCTGGGCTTGAACCTGCTTCAAGTCCGGGGGCAAAGCTACCCCCTGTGTGCCTCCCTTGTCCCGGATTGCAGCTACCGGACCTGCTTTATAGGGAACCCAGAACTCTCCTTCCCTGGCCCCCTGCTTGGCCAACTTACCGGCCTTTTGCTTACGAACCCACGTGGTATGGAGGGATCCTAAATCTATGTCCAAAGGTTTGGACATTGCCCCAGCCTGCTTGTTCCCTGTGATTCCCATTAAACAGTACGGGACCCCGTTAGACCTGGGTGAATTGGTCAGGTCTTCCGAATGGACCACCGTGCTGGCAGCTCCGGTGTCCACCAAACATCTCCCCTGCACTTTCTCCACCCCCATCTTACCATCGTATCCCGGGGAACACAGGAGGACAGGCTGCGCTGGTTCCAGTCATAGGTCTGCGTTAGGCGGGCCGGTGGGATTAATGCACCAGTGGTTGTAGCTACCTTCCCTGGGCCACTAAACAGGACTCTGAAGGCCGCTACTATTGTGTCCAGTGTGGGGGAAGAGGTCGGTGCCTCTACTTTTGGGGCAAAAGCTGGGGAATTCTTTGTTAGGCTATCCTTCCAGGGATTCCTACAGTCCTTTCTCCAGTGCCCAGTCTTCCCGCACCCGAAGCAGTTACGCTTCATGTCGGAAGGTTTACCACCTTCCTGGTGCCACTCCTTCTTATCCTGACTTGGCTTTATCTCATGCACCTTCCCTTTTGGTGGGGTGTCTTCAGCTCCCCTACCGTTCCGGTAGGGTAGTGTCAGTTGCCTGACCACTGCCTCCTCGGTGACCCGGGGGTCACTTGGGTCAAACCAAAGCTCAGCCTTGGCTTTTACTCGTGGCAAGCCGTTTGCCACTAGGCTATGGAGCCAGTGGGCCAGCTCGTCCCTGTTCAGGTTAGCTCGATCGAGATCCCCATTACAAGCACCCCTGTACACCGGCCACAGTCTGTCTGCGAAAGCCTGTGGGGTCTCCCCTGCGAGCTGCACTGTTTTCTCCACCCGGGAGAAAGGACTTCCCTCATTCATTCCCATGGCCTCTAAAAGTTCCTCCCTGAGGGCGGCATACCCATTCCGTCCTCTCTTGCTCTCAGTAGAGAGTGACTGGTACAATTTGCCATCTAATGAGAACAGGTGCAATTTTGCCATTTCGGCATCGTCACAATCGTTAATGGCTGCTGATTGTTCCACCTCCATGAAGTGGAGTGAGGGGTCATCCTTTTGGGTAAGTTTACTCAGGTGGCTTACCATAGCCCTAAGCTGTTGTGTACCGTGGGGAGCCAAGAATTGGCTTTCAAGGTGTCCCTGACCTCCACCACCGGCGGGCGGGCCGAATTTTTGATGTCGTGCTGGGCACATTGGCCCTGGCACCGACTTCTCCTGCATCGGTTCGCCCCCCTCTCCCTGCTGCCAGACCGAGTCAAAACTCGGAGCCACAGGTGCTGGTGTGCACTCCCTGTCAGCCTCACAGATTGTCTGCACCTCCTGCTGCCTAACCAAGCTTCTCCTTGGCGCCACAGTTGGTGGTCGAACAGTCTCCCGCTGCTCTTCCAGTTCTGCCTGGGGCGCACCCGGGCTTATCAAGCACAGCATGCCTTTTGTCTTGGACAGAGCAAGGTTCAGACTCTCAATCTGCTTCTGACAGGGGCCGTGGTCCCCTACCTCAAACCCCCTTGTACTGGCTACTCTATAGGCTGCCTGAACATCGTTTAACTTCTCTGTGAGTTCCCTTAATTGCTTGGCAAGGCGGGTGTCCTCTTCCCGCAATGCCAGTTCACTACTGTTGGCCTCGGTGGCCTGACACTGGAGATATCCCTTACTGGCACGGTGTTCCTCCAGCATCTGTGACTGTTCCTGATCTTTTGTGCCGAGCTCTGCAAACAACCTATCCCCTGCTATTGCTCTGGCAGAGGACAGTTGGCTTTCTTCCTTTAGCTCTTCTGTGAGAGCCTGAATGCGCTTCCCCATAAGCTGCATTTGTTTCTGGGAGCAGACCAACCATATGGCTTTCTCCACAGACTTATTGTATTCCTTGCTCTCGGTCCATGCAGCTGCAGCGTCCATAGGACGTTCAGCATGCAACAGCCTGAGGACCCATTTCTTGGTGAGATTTACTTTTTTATATACATAGGATGACATCCTCTCTTCCATTTTTGTTCTCTCCTCAAAACCAGCATTTACTGCTTCACAACCCTTTCACCAAAGTCCTGCCGTGGTCGCCATTATGTAAGGGGTATCTTAACTGAGCGGTTCGAATCGACCAACACCCCTCCGGTTCCTAGACTTTGGGCTTATTTAGGGGTTGTGAACAAAATTGCAGTAAACAGGTTCTGATGAAAGAAATTTACTTTGTTAAAAGAAAAAAAGGTAACAAACTTGAAACACACTTATTACTTAAACACAGATTCGGGGAACACACGGTACAAACGAGGGAAATGATAATATATCAAACAAAACCTTATCCCTCCCAAATATCCCACTATCTGGCTAGGTTTTCGATTTCAGGAGATCAGGGATAATGCTCACCAACGAATCCTTGACAGGATGTTAGAGTATTTTGTTTTAAAGGACTCCGTAAGGCCCTTGGTGCTGCGAGGTGTCTGATGGCCACTGCGGCAGTCGCTCTGGTTTCTTCTTGCATACTGATTTCTTCCTCGTGGCTTGTGGTAAGTTTTGCTGGAGCAGGGAGAGAGAGCTGTGTCCGTTCGCCAGTCAGTCCAAAGAGAGAGATTATGGCACAGGCTTTCAAATTATACTGTTTCCTTTTCGCGCTCAAAAACCCCTTACTAAAACGAATTCCTTTTTGATTGTAAATGACCCTTGCTCGTCCAATTGTCTAGTTTTTGGCGGGCTGCCACTTCCGATGGATTTTGCTTAGTGTTAATTGCTTTCCGATTTAAACACGGCCTTATCTACGTGCCAAATCTTCACTCTTTTGTCCTTCTGTTTGGCGGGCTTTTAAATCGGTTCTCTGGGTCCCTGGTTGATTGTTTTTTTTGATGGGATAATGGCTATGAAACTGTGTGATCAGTTTTATATTGTCATCGAATCGTTGTTAGACTACCAGCACCTTGTTTGCCCCTGAGAATCCATAATTGAATGTGTTTGTGGGTTTTGCATTGTCTCAAACAATTCCCAGACAGCTTGATCCGTTCACTGACCGGCCACGCCCCTCGCAGCTTGTCTGTGAAAAAAAATGTCTCTTCCAACAATAAGATTCAAAAAAATAGTTTTATCAGGTTTTCTTCTTGTGATCTTTAGGTTTTTATATCAAATCACTTCACTGAGGTCCCATCATCCCAAGTTTGTAAGAAAAGTCCAAAAATCACTCCCTTTAGGGCTCTGTTCGAGTTTCTGGGGCATTTTGCGAAGCCTACACTTGTACTGTGAATTTAGCTGACTGACTCTTTGAAATGAGTTGTCTGGGTCTGTGAATGGAGCTGTCTGGGTCTGTGAAATGAGTTTTGTGAGTCTGTGAATGGAGATGTCTGGGTCAGTGAAATGAACTTTCTGAATTTGTGAAATGAGCTGTCTGTGTTTTTGTAATCAGCTTTCCATGTCGGTGAATGTTGCTGTCTGTTTCTGTGAATGGAGGTCTGAGTCATTGATACATACATAGATACATAGAAGATAGGAGCAGGAGTAGGCCATCCGGCCCTTCGAGCCTGCTCCGCCATTTAATGAGATCATGGCTGATCCTCCAATTCAGTATCCCGTCCCCGCCTTCTCTCCGTAACCCTTAACCCCTTTTGCCTGTAGAAATATATCTAATTCCCTCTTAAATATATTTAATGAGCTGGCGTACACTGCCCTCTGTGGCAATGAGTTCCATAGGTTCACCACCCTCTGAGTGAAGAAATTCCCCCTCATTTCTGTCCTAAATGGTTTAGCCCTTATCCTTAAATTATGTCCTCTAGTTCTGTTCTCACCCGCCAAGGAAAACATTCCTTCTGCATCTAGTCTGTCTAGACCTGTCAGAATTTTATACACTTCTATGAGGTCCCCTCTCAATCTTCTAAACTCCAGTGTGTACATCCCTAAACTACATAGTCTCTCCTCATAGGTCAATCCCGCCATTCCTGGTATCAGCCTGGTGAATCGCCGCTGCACCCCCTCCATGGCAAGAACATCTTTCCTCAGATGAGGCGACCAAAACTGTACACAGTACTCGAGGTGTGGTCTCACCAGTGCCCTGTACAGCTGCAGCAAGGTATCCCTGTTCCTGTATTCCAACCCTTTTGCTATGAAGGCCAGCATACCGTTTGCCTTCTTGACCACCTGTTGCACCTGCATGCTCGCCTTCAGTGACTGGTGTACAAAAACACCCAGGTCTCTCTGTACTTCCCCTTCTCCCAATTTATTGCCATTTAAATAATAATTTGCCCTCCCGTTCCTGCACCCAAGGTGGATAACTTCGCACTTGTCCACATTATAGTGCATCTGCCATTTATCCGCCCAATCACCCAGTCTGTCCAAATCGCTCTGGAGCTTCCTGGTCTCCTCCTCTGAGCCCACCCCCCCTCCTAGTTTAGTGTCGTCTGCAAATTTGGAAATGCTGCATCCGACTCCCTGATCCAGGTCATTAATGTAAATTGTGAACAGCTGGGGACCCAGGACAGATCCCTGTGGTACCCCACTTGTTACTGCCTGCCATTCAGAAAATGAGCCGTTTATTCCAACTCTCTGTTTTCTATCTGACAGCCAGTTCTCTATCCACGTCAATACTTTCCCCTTTATCCCATGAGCTTCAATTTTCCATGCTAATCTTTTATGTGGGACCTTGTCGAAGGCCTTTTGGAAGTCCAGGTACACCACATCTACTGGCTCTCCCCCATCTATTTTACCAGTTACTCCCTCAAAAAATTCCAATAGATTAGTCAAGCACGATTTACCCTTTGTAAATCCATGTTGACTCTGTCCTATCCTGTCCCCATTTGCTAAGTGCTCCGCTATTTCATCCTTAATGATGGACTCCAGCATTTTGCCCACAACTGATGTAAGGCTTACAGGTCTGTAATTACCTGCTTTTTCCCTACCCCCCTTTTTGAATAGTGGGGTAACGTTAGCTACCCTCCAATCCATGGGCACTGTTCCCGAGTCTAATGAATTCTGAAAAATCATCCTTAGTGCATCCGCTATCTCTAGGGCCACCTCCTTCAGTACCCTAGGATGCATGTTATCAGGCCCTGGGGATTTGTCCGCCTTCAATCCCTTTAGCTTCCTTAACACCATATCCTTAGAGATATTGATTTGCGTCAGTTCCTCCTTTGCCAATGTCCCTATTTTTCCCGATATCCCAGGGAGGTTTTTTGTGTCTTCCTTCGTAAAGACTGACCCAAAGTATGCATTTAGCTGGTCTGCCATTTCCTTATTTCCCGTTATATATTCCCCCGTATCTGACTGCAATGGACCAACTTTGGTTTTCACCAGTCTTTTCCTCTTGATATACTTATAAAAGCTTTTGGAGTTAGTTTTTATATTTTCCGCCAGCTTGCTTTCGTAAGCTATTTTGCCCCTCTTGATTAAGCCCTTTGTCCTCCTTTGCTCTATCTTAAACTGTTCCCAATCTTCCGCTCTGGTGCTTTTTTTTGGCTATTTTATACGCCCTATCTTTGGATTTTATGCTGTCTCTAATTTCCCCTGTTATCCACAGTTGAGTCACCTTTTTAGATTTCCTTTTATGCCAGATTGGTATAAACAATTTTTGCAATTTTGTCATTCTATCTTTAAATGCTTGCCATTGTTTATCTACCTCCAGTCCTCCCAGGAACGTTGTCCAATCAGACCTACTCAGTTCCCGTCTAATGGCATCATAATTCCCCTTGTTTAAATTCAGGACCTTAGTCTCTGAGTCAATTTCTTCGCTCTCCATTTCGAGTGAGAAATCGATCATGTTATGATCGCTCTGACCCAAGGGTCCCCGTACAACAAGATTACTAATTAGTCCCTTCTCATTGCACAGTACCCAGTCCAATATAGCCTGTTCCCGAGTTGGTTCCTCGACATATTGATCCAGATAACCATCCCTTAAACACTCAAGGAATTCCTCCTCCTCATTATTTTTACTGATTAGGCTAGTCTGTGGATGGATCTGTCTGGGTCTGTGAATGGAGCTGTCTGGGTCGGTGAAATGAACATTCGGCGTCTGTGAATGGAGCTGTCTGGGTCTGTGAATGGAACTGTCTCTGTCTGTGGAAGGAGCTGTCTGGGTCAGTGAATGGAGCTGTCTGGGTCGGTGAAATGAGCTGTCTGGATCTGTGAAATGATCTGTCTGGTTCTGTGAAATGAACATTCTGAGTGTGTGAATGGAGCTTTCTGAGTCTGTGAATGGAGCTGTCTGGGTCTGTGAATTGAGCTGTCTGAGTCTGTGAATGGAGCTGTCTGTGTCGGTGAAATTAGTTGTCTGAGTTTTTGAATGGAGCTGTCTGGATCTGTGAAATGTGCTGTCTGGGTCTGTGAAATGAGCTGTCTGGGTCTCTGAATGGAGCTGTCTGAGTCTGTGAATGGTGCTGTCTGGATCTGTGAAATGAACATTCTGAGACTGTGAATGAAGCTGCCTGGGTCTGTGAATTGAGCTGTCTGAGTCTGTGAATGGAGCTGTCTGGGTCTGTGAATGGAGCTGCATGTGTCTGTGAATGGAGCTGCCTGTGTCTGTGAATGGAGCTGTCTGGGTCGGTGAATGGAGCTGTCAGGGTTTGTGAATGGATCTTTCTGGGTCTGTGAATGAAGCTGCCTGAGTCTGTGAATGGAGCTCTCTGGGTCTTTGAATGGAGCTGCCTGGGTCTGTGAATGGAGCTGTCTGGGTGTGTGAATGGAGCTGACTATGTCTGTGAATGGAGCTGCGAGAGTCTGTAAATGGAGCTGTCTCGGTCTATCAATGGATCTGTCTGTGTCTGTGAATGGAGCTGTCTGTGTCTGTGAATTGAGCTGTCAGAGTTTGTAAATGGAGCTGTCTGGGTCTGTGAATGGAGCTGACTGGGTCTGTGAATGGAGCTGTCTGTGTCTGTGAATGGAGCTGCGAGAGTCTGTAAATGGAGCTGTCTAGGTCTGTGAATTGAGCTGCCATAATCTGTAAATCGAGCTGTCTGGGTCTGTGAATGGAGCTGTCTGGGTCTGTGAATGGAGCTGTCTGGGTTTGTGAATGGAGCTGTCTGAGTCTGTGAATGGAGCTGTCTGGGTCTGTGAATGGAGCTGTCTGTATCTGTGAATGGAGCTGTTTGAGTCTGTAAATGGAGCTGTCTGAGTCTGTGAAGTGTGCTGTCTGTTTCTGTAAATGGAGTTGTCTGGGTCTGTGAATAGAGCTGTCTGAGGTTGTGAATGGAGCTGTCTGGGTCTGTGACCTGAGCTTTCAGAGTCTTTGAAGTGAGCCGTCTGGATCTTTGAATGGAGCTGTCTGAGTGTCTGAAATGAGCTTTTTGAGTTTCTGAATGGAGATGTCTGGGTCTGTCAAATGAATTGTCTGAATCTGTTTGTGAAATGAGCTGTCTGTTTTTTTCAAATTAGATTTCCATGTCTGTGAATGTTGCTGTCTATTTCTGTGAATGGAGCTGTCAGAGTCTGTGAATGGGTCTGTCTGTGTCTGTGAATGGAGCTGTCTGGATCTCTGAATGGAGCTGTCTGGATCTATGAAATGAACTTTCAGAGTCTGTGAATGGAGCTGTCTTGGTCTGAATGGAACTGTCTGTGTCTGTGAATGGTGCTGTCTAGGTTTCTGAAATGAACTTTCTGAGTCTGTGAATGGAGCTGTCTGGGTCTGTGAATGAAACTGTCTGTGTCTGTGGAAGGTGCTGTCTGGGTCAGTGAATGGAGCTGTCTGGGTCGGTGAAATGATCTGTCTGGTTCTGTGAAATGAACATTCTGAGTCTGTGAATGGAGCTGTCTGAGTCTGTGAATGGAGCTGTCTGGGTCTGTGAATTGAGCTGTCTGAGTCTGTGAATGGAGCTGTCTGGGTCGGTGAAATGAGCTGTCTGAGTTTTTGAATGAAGCTTTCTGGATCTGTGAAATGTGCTGTCTGGGTCTGTGAAATGAGCTGTCTAAGTCTGTGAATGGAGATGCGAGAGTTTGTAAATGGAGCTGTCTGGGTCTCTGAATGGATCTGTCTGTGTCAGTAAATGGAGCTGTCTAGGTCTGTGAATTGAGCTGCCAGAGTCTGTAAATGGAGCTGTCTGGGTCTGTGAATGGAGCTGTCCGAGTCTGTAAATGGAGCTGTCTGGGTCTGTGAATGGAACTGTCTATGTCGTGAATGAGCTGTCTGGGTCTGAAAATGGGGTTGTCTGGGTCTGTGAATAGAGCTGTCTGAGGTTGTGAATGGAGCTGTCTGGGTCTGTGACCTGAGCTTTCCGAGTCTTTGAAGTGAGCCGGCTGGATCTTTGAATGGAGCTGTCTGAGTGAAATGAGCTTTTTGAGTTTCTGAATGGAGCTGTCTGGGTCTGTCAAATGAACTGTCTGAATCTGTTTGTGAAATGAGCTGTCTGTTTTTTTCCATGTCTGTGAATGTTGCTGTCTGTTTCTGTGAATGGCGCTGTCTGAGGCTGTGAATGGATTTGTCTTGATCTGTGAATGGAGCTGTCTGGATCTGTGAAATGAACTTTCGGAGTCTGTGAATGGAGCTGTCTGGGTCTCTGAATGGAACTGTCTGTGTCTGTGAATGGAGCTGTCTGAGTCTGTGAATGGATTTGTCTTGGTCTGTGAATGGAGCTGTCTGGATTTGTGAATGGAGCTGTCTGGATCTGTGAAATGAACTTTCGGAGTCTGTGATTGGAGCTGTCTGGGACTCTGAATGGAACTGTCTGTGTCTGTGAATGGTGCTCTCTAGGTTTCTGAAATGAACTTTCTGAGTCTGTGAATGGAGCTATGTGGATCTGTGAAATTAGCTTTCTGAGTCTGTAAATGGAGCTGTCTGGGTCGGTGAAATGAGCTGTCTGAATCTGTGAATGAATCTAACAACAGAAAACGCTGGAAAACTCTGCAGGCCAGGCACCATCCGTGGAGAGAGAAACAGAGTTAACGTTTCAGGTCGAAGACCTATCGTCAATGGAGCTGTCTGGGTCTGTGAATGGAGCTGTCTTGGTCGATGAAATGAGCTGTCTGTGCCTTTGAATGGAGCTGTCTGCGTCTGTAATTGTAGCTGTCTGGGTCTGTGAATGAAGCTGTCTGAGTCTGTGTCTGGAGCTGTCTGTGTCTGTGAATGGAACTGTCTGGGTCTTTGATTGGAGCTGTCTGGGTCTGCGAATGAAGCTGTCTGGGTCTGTGAATGGAGCTGTCTGGGTCTGTGAATGGAACTGTCTGGGTCTGTGAATGGAGCTGTCTGGGTCTGTGAATGGAGCTGTCTGGATCTGTGAATGGAGCAGTCTAGGTCTGTGAAGTGAGCTATCTGGGTCTGTGAATGGGGCTGTCTGGGCCTGTGAAATGATCTGTCTGTGTCTGTGAATAGAACTGTCTGGGTCTTTTAATGGAGCTGTCTGAGTCTGTGAAAGGAACAGTCTGTGTCTGTGAATGTAGCTGTCTGAGTCTGTGAATGGATCTGTCTGTGTCTTTAAATGGAGCTGTCTGAGTCTGTGAATGGAGCTGTCCAGGTCTGTGAATGTAGCTGTCTGGGTCTGTAAATGGAGCTGTCTGAGTCTGTGAATGGATCTGTCTGGATCCGTGAATGGAGTTTTCTGAGTCTGTGAATGGAGCTGTCTGAATCTTTGAAATGAGTTGTCTGGGTCTGTCAATCGAGATGTCTGAGATTGTGAATTGAGCTGTCTGAGTCTGTGATTGGAGCTGTTTGGGTCTGTGAAATGAGGTGCGTTGGTTTATGCAATCAGCTTTCCATGTCTGTGAATGTTGCTGTCTTGGTTTGTGAATGGAGCTGTCTGGGTCTGTGAATGGAGCTGTCTGGGTCTGTGAATGGAGCTGTCTGGGTCTTTGAATGGAGCTGTCTGAGTCTGTAAATGGAGCTGTCTGGGTCTGTGAATGAAGCTGTCTGAGTCTGTGAATGGTGCTGTCTGTGTCTGTGAATGGAGTTGTCTGGGTCTGTGAATGGAGCTGTCTGAGTCTGTAAATGGAGCTTTCTGGGTCTGTGAATGAAGCTGTCTGAGTCTGTGAATGGAGCTGTCTGTGTCTGTGAATGGAACTGTCTGGGTCTTTGAATGGAGCTGCCTGGGTTTGTGAATGGAGTTGTCTGGGTCTGTGATTGGAGCTGTCTGTGTCTGTGAAAGGAGATGTCTGGGACTGTGAATGGAGCTGTCTGTAACTGTGAATGGAGCTGTCTGTGTCTGTGAATTGAGCTGTCAGAGACTGTAAATGGAGCTGTCTGGGTCTGTGAATGGAGATGTCTGTGTCTGTGAATGGAGCTGCCAGAGTCTGTAAATGGAGCTGTCTAGGTCTGTGAATTGAGCTGCCTGAGTCTGTGAAGGGAAATGTCTGTGTCTGTGAAATGAACTTTCTGAATTTGTGAAATGAGCTGTCTTGGTTTTTGAAATCAGCTTTCCATGTCTGTGAATGTTGCTGTCTGTTTCTGTGAATGGAGCTGTCTGGGTCTGTGACTGAAGCTGTCTGGGTCTGTGAATGGAGCAGTCTGGATCTGTGAATGGTGCTGTCTAGGTCTGTGAAGTGAGCTGTCTGGGTCTGTGAATGGAGCTGTCTGGGACAGTGAAATGAGCTTTCTGAGTCTATGAAACGATCTGTCTTGGTCTGTGAAAGGTGCTGACTGGGTCTGTGAAATGATCTGTCTGGGTCTGTGAAGGGAGCTATCTGGGTCTGTGAATGGAGCTGTCTGTGTTTGTGAATGGAGCAGTCTGGGTCTGTGTATGGAGTTGTCTGTGTCTGTGAATGGAGTTGTCTGGGTCTGTGAATGGAGCTGCCTGGGCCTGTGAATGTCACTGTCTGTGACTGTGAATGGAGCTTTCTGAATCTGTGATGTGAATTGTCTGGGTCTGTGAATAGAGCTGTCTGGATCTGTGAAATGAACTTTCTGGGTTTGTGAAATGAGCATTCTGAGTCTGTGAATGGAGCTGTCTGGATCTGTGAATGCAGCTGTCTGGATCTGTGAATGGAGATGTCTGGGTCTGTGAATGGAGCTATCTGGGTCTGTGTATTTATCTGACTGAGTCTCTGAAATGAGTTGTCTGTGTCTGTGAAGGGAAATGTCTGGGTCTGTGAAGTGAACTTTCTGTGTTTGTGAAATGAGCTGTCTGGGTTTTTGAAATCAGCTTTCCATGTCTGTGAATGTTGCTGTCTGTTTCTGTGATTGGAGCTGTCTGTGTCTGTGGATGGATCTGTCTGGGTCTCTGAATGGAGCTGTCTAGGTCTCTGAAATGAACTTTCTGTGTTTGTGAAATGAGTTGTCTGTTTTTTTGAAATGAGCATTTTGGGAAGATTAAAAAGGCAAGGGAATACACAATGAATGGTAGGACCCTAGGAAGGAGGGAGGTTCAGAGGGACATTGGTGTGCATGTACATAGACCCCTGAAGGCAGCAGGAGAGGTAGAAAAGGTGGTTAAAAAGGCATATGGGATACTTGCCTTCATTCGCAGAGGCATAGAATATAAGCGCAGGGAATTTACGACGGAGCTGTAAAAAACGCTGGTTAGGCCACAGCTGGAATACTGAGTGCAGTTCTGGTCGCCTTACTATAGGAAGGATGTGATTGCATTTGAAAGGGTGCAGAGGAGATTCACCAGGATGTTACCTGGGCTGGAGCGCTTCAGTTATGAAGAGAAACTGGACAGGCTGGGGTTGTTCTCCTTAGAGCAGAGAAGGCTGAGGGGGGAACCTGATTGAGGTGTACAAAATTATGAGGGACATTGATACGGTAGATAGAAAAGAACTTTTCCCCTTAGTAGAGGGGTCAATAACCAGGGGGCATAGTTTCAATGTAAGGGGCAGAAGGTTTAGAGGGGATTTGAGGAAAAACTTTTTCACCCAGAGGGTGGTTGGAATCTGGAACTCACTGCCTGAAAGGGTGGTAGATGCAGGGACCCTCACAACATTCAAGAAGCATTTAGATGAGCACTTGAAATGCCATAGCATACAAGGCTACGGACCAAGTGCTGGAAAATGGGATTAGAATAGATGGGGCTTCATGGCCGGCGCGGACACGAAGGTCCAAAGGGCCTCTTTCTGTGCTGTATAAATCTATGACTCTGTGACTATGATTATGACCTTCTCCCCAGGAATATTTGGTACACAATCCTTCCCTTTTTTGAGCATGTCTCCATTATCATCACGACAACATATGGCCATGTGGCCTGCAGCTCACCAACCTTATTAACCACACTTCATGCATTTACCCACATGCACTGTAAACCTGTCTTGTATTCACTTAGTCTGACCCCACATAGGACCTTATTATTTATTACTCTTGTGCTATCCGTCTCTCCCAATTCTTTGTGCACCTTGATTCTCCTTTCTAATGCTACAGCCTGGTGCCCTCCCACTGCCAAATTAGTTTAAAACCTCCCCAACACTACGAGCAACCCACCCCACTCCCCGTCGAGCACATTGGTTTCGGCCCTGTTGAGGTGCAAACTTACCAGCCTGTACAGGCCCCACCTACCCGAGAACCGGTCCCAATGTCCCAGGAATCTAAAGCACTCCCTAATGCACCATCTCTCCAGCCACTCATTCATCTGCTCTATCCTTTTATTTCTATACTCACCAGCACAGGCACCGGGAGTAATCCGAAGATTACTACCTTTGAGGTCCTGATTTAATCTCTTTCCTTGCTCCCTAAAATCTGCCTGCAGGTCGTCATCCCTCTTTCTACATATGTCATTGGTACCGATATGGACCACGACCTCTGGCTGTTCAACCACCCTCCACCCTCAGAATGTTCTTCAGTCCTTGACCCTGGCACCAGGGAGGAAACATACCATCCTGGAGTCACGTCTGCGGCCGCAGAAACGATTGTCTATTCCCCTAACTATTGAATCCCCGATCACTATTGCTTTCCTGATCTTTCTCCTGCCCCGCCCCCCCCCCACCCCCCACTGTAGAGCTGATCCACCCGTGGTGCTCTGGACTTGGCTCTGGCTGTACTCGCCAGAGGAACCAACGCCCTCTCCAGTATGTACCACTGAATACCGGTTAGAGAGTGAGATGCACTCAGGAGACTCCTGCACTACCTGCCTGGTCCACCTTGTCTGTCTGGCGGTCACCCATTCCCTCTCTGCCTGCACACTCTTAGGTTGCGGGGTGACCATCTCCTGAAACGTGCGATCCACGTAGCTCTCAGCCTCACGGATCCACCGCAGTGACGCCAGTTGCTGCTCAAGCTCCGATAACTGGAGTTCGAGCTCCTCCAGCTGACGACACTTCCTGCACATGTGATTGTCCAGGACACGGGAAGTGGACTGGAGTTCCCACATGGGACAAGATGTGTATTCCAAGGGAATGAGGTGCCCTGCCATGCCTTTATTTAATAGACCATTA
The DNA here is from genome assembly GCA_030390025.1 of Squalus acanthias. Taxonomy (NCBI): domain Eukaryota; kingdom Metazoa; phylum Chordata; class Chondrichthyes; order Squaliformes; family Squalidae; genus Squalus; species Squalus acanthias. The sequence goes on along the minus strand of JASTWF010000125.1, from coordinate 125,879 downwards.
CTAACTTAACAGAAATAAACACAAGACTTAAATTTATATTTAGAATTCGAATTGTTAAACTGTTCAAATAATCTGTACAATGAGTTGTTGTTAGCCTGGTAACGACCTCATGGTGTCTGGCAAGTGATATCCCATGCACTGTGACTTTGTGGGAACAGGGGATTACAGGACTTTGGACCAGAAAGGTGGTGGGCGGGTCTCTCTACTAGTTAGAGGAACTGTATTAGTTTGAGGAGCTGTATTAGTTTGAGGTACTGTATTAGTTTGAGGGGCTGTATTAGTTTGAGGGGGTATAATGGTTTGATATGCTGTATTAGTTTCAGGTGCTGTATTAGATTGAGGGGCTGTATTAGTTTGAGGAGCTGTATTAGTTTGAGGAACTGTATTGGATTCAGGTACTGTATTAGTGTCAGGTACTGTATTAGTTTCATGTACTGTACCAGTTTGAGGTACTGTATTAGATGAGGGGCTGCATTAGTTTCAGGATCCATCGACGCAAATTCACCACTTTCATTGTTTAACTAAATGGCCACAGTTAAGGCGGACAGCCCCATCCCAGAGCGCAGCAGAGCAGCCCTGAGAGGACACTCTAACTTTTGGAATTTAATTACTGAATGGCCACAGCAGAGCGAAGGACTTCACCGAAACAATATGAGTTCTAGAGATGGGCCTGGTGGTGTTTGAAACAACAACCCCATTGCTGGGAGAATACAGCTGGCAATTGTCATTAGTTAATTCATGTGACCAGAATTGTCCGGTCTTTGGGGTTTTCAATTACAATCTCAGCACTAAATATATTCCATCACAACAGGGAATTAACTCGGCTGTCGTCATCTGTTTGTTCAAATGTTTTTTCAATAATATTTTCAGCGATGTTGCAACTTCAATCTCCCCGTGGATATCCCGCAGGGTATAAATGAAAGGCTCTGGGAATGTCCCGCCTCAGAGTTTAATTCAGAGAGATTGCCTGCAGCACGAAGGGACACATCGCTTCACACAGAAAATGCATCGGCCAATTGACCATGTGGAGAAAATGTACTACATGATCATTGCCGTCATTGGTGTTCCTGGTAAGTGATTATAACCATTGAAGTTGTGTAAATCTATGTGCGAGCTGGTGTCTGGTTTTACTCTGTGTCTGATAATGTTACATCCTGATCCAGTGGTCACCGTTATACAGACACCGGATCAGTGATAGTATTTCGTTTAGATAAATGACCTGAATTATTTCTGAGGTTTTATTCCATTGCCTCAACTGAAAGTAAAACTCTGTTTGTAACTCACGGGCTCGCTGTGTTATGTAGTTATTGAATTTCGTGGAATATTGTGCACTGTTGAATCAGACCTCAGTGTAAGGAACTCTCTGAGAGAAGGTATTGGTGGAAGGGTATCTCACTGTAGAACTACTGAGTGTGGGTCACTAACCGGAGTGGAACACCTGACCCCAGTGTCCATGTATTACTGGGAGTATCTTTCACTGTAGAACTGTACTGAGTGTGAGTCACTAACCGGAGTGGAATACCTGACCCCAGTGGCCATGTATTACTGGGAGTATCTGTCACTGTAGAATTGTCCTGAGTGTGGGTCATTAACTGGAGTGGAACACCTGACCCCAGTGGCCATGTATTACTGGGAGTATCTGTCACTGTAGAATTACTGAGTGTGGGTCACTAACTGGAGTGGAACACCTGACCCCAGTGGCCATGTATTACTGGGAGTATCTGTCACTGTAGAATTACTGAGTGTGGGTCACTAACTGGAGTGGAACACCTGACCCCAGTGGACATGTATTACTGGGAGTATCTGTCACTGTAGAATTTTCCTGAGTGTAGGTCACTAACTGGAGTGGAACACCTGACCCCAGTGGCCATGTATTACTGGGAGTATCTGTCACTGTAGAATTGCACTGAGTGTAGGTCACTAACCGGAGTGGATCACCTATAGACTCTGGAACAGCTCCCATGGATTCGAGGGTAGCTAATGTAACCCCACTATTATAGAAAGTTGGTAGAGAGAAAATGGGGAATTATAGACCGGTAAGCCTGACATCGGTCGCGGGGAAAATGCTAGAGTCCATTATAAAAGATGTAATAGCAGAGCACTTGGAAAACAGTGACAGGATCAGACAAAGTCAACATGGATTTACAAAAGTTAAATCATGCTTGACTAATCTACTGGAATTTTTTGAGGATGTAACTGGTAGATTAGATTAGGGAGAACCAGTGGATGTAGTGTATTTGGAATTTCAGAAGGCTTTAGATAAGGTCCCGCATAAGAGATTAGCGTGCAAAGTTAAAGCACACGGGATGGGGGTAAGGTACTGTCTTGGATAGAAAACTGATTGGCAGACAGGAAGCAGAGAGTTGAAATAAATGGGACTTTTTCCGAGTGGCAGGCAGTGACTAGTGGGGTACCGCCGGGATCGGTGCAAGAACCCCAGTTATTCACAATATATATTAATGATCTAGACGAGGGAACTAGATGTAATATCTCTAAGTTTGAAGATGACACACAACTGGGTGGGCGTGTGTGCTGTGAGGAGCATGCAGAGAAACTCCAGTATGATTTGGACAGGTTGGGTGATTGCGCAGATGCACGGCAGATGCAGTATAATGTGGATACATGCGAGGTTATCCACTTTGGTGGCAAAAACAGGAAGGCAGATTATTATCTTAATGGCAATAGATTGAGAAAAGGTGAAGTGCAACGTGACCTGGGTGTCCTTGTGCACAAGTCGCTGAAGGTAAGCATGCAGGTGCAGCAGGCGGTTAAGAAGGCAAATGGTATGTTGGCCTTCATAGCGAGAGGATTCGAGTAGAGGAGCAAGAATGTCTTGCTGCAGGTGTACAGGGCCTTGGTGAGACCACACATTGAATATTGTGTGCAGTTTTGGTCGCCTTATCAAAGGAAGGATGTTCTTGCCATGGAGAGAGTGCAGCGAAGATTCACCAGACTGATACCTGGGATGGCAGGAATGACGTATGAAGAGAGATTGGGTCGATTGAGCTTGTATTCGCTAGAATTTAGAAGAATGAGAGGGGATCTCATTGAAACTTATAACATTCTAACAGGACTAGACAGACTAGATGCAGGAAGGATGTTCCCGATGGTGGGGGAGTCCAGAACCAGGGGTCACAATCTAAGGATAAGGGGTAAGCCATTTAGGTTTGAGATGAGGAGGAATTTCTTCACCCAGAGAGTGGTGAACCTGTGGAATTCTCTACCACAGAAGACAGTTGAGTCCAATTCATTAAATATATTCAAGAAGGAGTTAGTTATATTTCTTAAGGCTAAAGGTGATCAAGGGATATGGGGAGAAAGCAGGGACAGGGTACTGAATTTGGATGATCAGCCATGATCGCATTGAATGGCGGAGCAGGCTCGAGGGACCGAATGGCCAACTCCTGCTCCTATTTTCTATGTTTCTTTCCCAGTGGCAGGAAGCGTCTATTGAGGTCGATGATCATCCATGATTTTATTGAATGGCGGAGCTGGTTCGAGTGGCCGAATGGGCTACTCCTGCTCCTATTTCTTATTTTCTTATGTTCATATATAAGTTGAAATGCATTGATAATGCTTTGTTTCCTACTGAACTGCACCAACAGAAACAGATGTTAACTAATTACTGACAGGTAAACAGCAGGACAGCAGTGTTACAGTATTCAAATCCTCTCTATATTGACTTATTCTTACTCTAAGTAGAGTTATTGTAAATACTTTAATTGTTTTGGTGCTGATTAATCACCTTCCCCCAACACCGCCCTGAGAATCTGTGGTTCATGAGCACTGAATTTCATCATGTTACATAGAAGCATCGAAGATAGGAGCAGGAGTAGGCCAATCGGCCCCTCGAGCCTGCGCTGCCATTTAATGAGATCATGGCTGATCATCCAAATTTAGTACCCTGACCCTGCTTTCTCCCCATATCCCTTGATCCCTTTAGCCTTAAGAAATATATCTATCTCCTTCTTGAATATATTTGAAGAATTGGCCTCAATTGCCTTCTGTGGTAGAGAATTCCACAGGTTCACCACTCTCTAGGTGAAGAAATCCCTCCTCATCTCAGTTCTAAATGGCTTACCCCTTATGCTTAGACTGTGACCCCTGGTTCTGGACTCCACCGCCATCGGGAACATCCTTCCTGCATCTAGACTGTCTAGCCCTGTTAGAATTTTATAAGTTTCAATGAGATCCCCTCTCATTCTTCGAAACTCTAGCGAATATAAGCCTAATCGACCCAATTTCTCTTCATACTTCATTCCTGCCATCCCAGGTATCAGTCTGGTAAATCTTCGCTGCACTCCCTCCATGACAAGAACATCCTTCCTCAGATAAGGCGACCAAAACTGCACACAATACTCAAGGTGTGACTCACCAACTTGTACAACTGCAGCAAGACATCCTGTACTCGAATGCTCTCGCTATGAAGGCCAACATACCATTAGCCTTCTTATCCGCCTGCTGCACTTGCATGCTTACCTTCAACGACTGGTGCACAAGGACTCCCAGATAACGTTGCAATTCCCCTTTTCCCAATTTATTGCCGTTCAGATAATAATCTGCCTTCCTGTTTTTGCAACCAAAGTGGATAACCTCGCATTTATCCACGTTATACTGCATCTGCCATGCATCTGCCTAATCACACAAACTGTCCAAATCATACTGGAGTTTCTCTGCATGCTCCTCACAGCACACACCCCCACCCAGCTTTGTGTCGTCTGCAAACTTAGAGATAATACATCTTGTTCCCTCGTCTAGATCATTAATATATATTGTGAATAGCTGGGGTCCTAGCACCGATCCCTGTGCTACCGCACTAGTCTCTGCCTGCCACTCGGCAAAAGACCCATTTATTCCAACTCTTTGCTTCCTGTCTGTCAACCAGTTCTCTATTCAACACAGTACCTTACCCCCAATCCCATGTGCTTTAACTTTGCACGCTAATCTCTTATGCGGGACCTTATCGAAAGCCTTCTGAAAGTCCAAATACACCACATCCACTATTTATCCCTTATCTATTCTACCAGTTACATCCTCAAAAATTTCCAGTAGATTAGTCAGCCATGATTTTCCTTTTGTAAATCCATGTTGACTTTGTCCGATCTTCTCACTGTTTTCCAAGTGCTCTGCTATTATATCTTTTATAATGGACTCTAGCATTTTGCCCACTACCGATGTCAGTCTTACCGGTCTATAGTTCCCCGTTTTTTCTCTACCACCTTTTTTAAATAGTGGGGTTACGTTAGCTACGCTCCAATCCATGGGAACTGTTGCAGAATCTATAGAATTTTGAAAGATGACCAGCAATGCATCTACTGAGTGCAAGTCTGCAGAGAGTGCTGAGTTTGGGTAAGTGTGAGTAGTTCTTTAATTGTTAGTTTTCTTTAAATCATTCTTGATAAGAGTACTTAATCAGTTTAAGTGAAGGGGAAAAGTTAACTATTTGGGATTCTGTTGGATTAAGAAGAGTAAAACAAGGTTACACTGCAGTAGGAGTAAATTGGCACAGCAGGCAGTGGAAACCAGTTTTCTAATCAATCAGCAGGGGTGACTCATTTGGCTGTAAACAAACAAACAGTAGAAAAAGACCGGTGCTAGTGAGAGCAAGCACTGAGTGCAAGTCAGCAGAGAGTGCTGAGTTTGGGTAAGTGTGAGTTCGGGTGAGTGGGGTGAAGGGTGCTCTTTTCAAACTTAAACTCTGGATTGTAGGTAATAAGGCCTTCCTGGTGCAGAGTGACTGTTGGTAAACCATTTAACTGGTGTAATTTAGAGGGATTGATTTAATTTAAATCCAATTAATCAGAGGGGATACTAGCAGCTATAATCGGGCAGAGAGTGTCCATAACTAACAATAAAAAAAATAATTAATTACATAGAATGGAGCAGGTGATGTGTTACTGTTGCAAGATGTGGGAGCCGGTGGACCCCATTGAGGCTCACAGTGATTACATCTGTGACAAGTGTCTGCTGCTACAGGAACTCCAGTTCCGTGTTGATGAGCTGGAGTCTGAGCTTCAGACACAGCGACACATTAGGGAGGGGAAGAAGTACCTGGACATTGTCTTTCAGAAGGTGGTCACACCTATGAAGTTAATTAATTCAGATGTCGCCCATGGTCAGGGACAGGACGGTGTGACTACGAGTGAGGCAGGTACGGGGATCCAGGAGGTAGTGTTGGAGGAGCCGCAGCCCTTGCTCTTGTCCAACAGGTTCGAGGTTCTTACTCCCTGTGGGGACGGGAGCAGGGACTGTAGGAAGGATGAACTACCTGGCCACAGCACCGTGGAACGGGGGGCCATTCAAGAGGGGGGTGTAAATTGAAATGTTGTAGTGGTAGGGGATAGTATTATTAGGGGGACAGATAGAGTTCTCTGCAGCCGAGAGCGAGAGTCCCGTCGGCTGTGTTGCCTGCCCGGTGCCAGGGTTAAGGACATCTCCTCTGGGCTGGAAAGAAACATGCAGTGGGAGGGGGTGGATCCAGTTTTCGTGGTCCATGTTGGTACAAACATCATAGATAGGACAAGGAAGCCGGTTCTTTTAAAGGAGTATGAGCAGCTAGGGGTCAAATTAAAAGACAGAACCTCAAGGGTAATAATCTCTGGATTATCACCTGAGCCACGAGCGGATTTGGCTAGGACAAATAAAATTAGATATTTAAATGAGTGGCTCAAAGACTGGTGTGGGAGAAATGGGTTTTCCTTCCTGGGACACTGGCACCAGTACTGGGGCAGGAGGGAGCTGTTCCGTTGGGACGGGCTTCACTTGGCCAGTGCTGGGACTAGAGTCCTGGCGGATCATATAACTAGGGCTTTAGAGAGGGCTTTAAACTAACTAGTGGGGGGGAGGTTCCTAGAGAGCAAATAATAAAAATGGCAACAGAGAAGGTCATAGACTTAGGTAGCAGTGGGGAAATTAAAAACTAGAGTGTGTCAGGAAGGGGCAGAAGTTATGGAGTAAAAGGTAAAGTAATAAAAAGGGCAACAGCAGGAACTAAGTGTCACAAAAAAGATATTTGAAAGTTCTCTATCTGAATGCACGTAGCATTCGTAACAAAATAGACGAGTTAATGGCGCAAATCACTACATATGGGTATGATCTTGTGGCCATTACAGAAACATGGCTGCAGGGTGACAATGCCTGGGAATTAAACATACCAGGTTATTTAACGATCAGGAAGGACAGGCAGGAAGGAAGGGGAGGTGGGGTGGCTATGTTAATAAAGGAAGGAATCACTGTAATACAGAGAAATGATATTGGGTCAAAAGATCAGGATAATGAAACAGTTTGGGGATAAGGAATAATAAGGGGAAAAAAACACTAGTGGGCATAGTCTATAGGCCTCCGAATAGTTGCAACTCTGTTGGACGGAGTATCAATCAGGAAATAGTTGAGGCTGGTAATAAGGGAACATCTATAATTATGGGGGATTTTAACTATCATATTAATTGGACAAATCAAATTGGGCAGGGCTGCCTTGAGGATGAGTTCATTGAATGTATTAGGGATGGGTTTCTTGAGCAGTATGTAACTGAACCGACCAGGTGGCAAGCAACCTTAGATCTGGAATAACAACAGAAAACGCTGGAAAAACTCAGCAGGCCAGGCAACATCCGTGGAGAGAGAAAGAGAGTTAACATTTCAGGTCGAAACCCTTTGTAGGAACTTAGCTCTGGTCCTGAGTAACGAGACAGGATTAATTAAAAATCTCGGAGTAAAGGATCCCCTTAGAATGAGTGACCATAACATTGTTGAATTCCATATTCAATTAGAGGGTGAGAAGGTCGCATCTCAAACAAGCGTGCTAAGCTTGAATAAAGGAGACTATGAAGGTATGCGTGCGGAATTGAGTAGAGTGGATTGGGAAAATAGATTAAAGGGTAAGACGATACATCATCAGTGGTGTACATTTAAGGAGTTATTTTACAACTTCCAAAAAATATATATTTCACCGAGAAAAAAAGGGTGTAAAAGAAAAGACAGTCATCCGTGGCTAAGTAAAGAAATTAAGGATAGTATTCGACTAAAAACAAGGGCTTATAAGGTAGCCAAATCTAGTGGGAGGATAGAGGATTGGGAAAACTTTAAAAGACAGCAAAAAATAACAAAAAGATTGATTAAGAAAGGGAAGATAGATTATGAAAGTAAATTAGCAAAACATATATAAACAGATAGTAAGAGTTTTTATAGTTATATAAAAAGAAAAAGGGTGGCTAAAGTAAATGTTGGTCTCTTAGAGGATGAGACCGGGAAATTAATGGTGGGAAATATGGAGATGGCAAATACACTGAATGAATATTTTGTATCAGTCTTTACAGTAGAGGACACTAAGAATATCCCATCACTGGACAAACAGGGGGCTATAGGGGGGGAAGAGCTAAACACGAGCAAAATCACTAAGGAAGTGGTACTCGGTAAAATAATGGGACTAAGGCGGATCAATCACCTGGACCTGATGGCTTACATCCTAGGGTCTTGAGGGAAGTGGCGGTAGGGATTGTGGATGCATTGGTAATAATTTTCCAAAACTCCCTGGACTCAGCAAAGATCCCGGCAGACTGGAAAACTGCTAATGTAACACACTTATTTAAAAAGGGCAGTAGACAGAAGGCTGGAAACAATAGACTAACATCTGTGGTAGGTAAAATTTTGGAGTCCATCATTAAGCAGACAGTAACTGGACATTTGGATAATCATAATTTAATAGGACAAAGTCAGCATGGTTTTATGAAGGGGAAGTCATGTTTGACAAATTTGCTGGAGTTATTCGAGGAAGTAGCACACAGGGTGGATAAAGGGGAACCAGTGGATGTGGTGTATTTAGACTTCCAAAAGGCATTTGACAAGGTGCCACACAAAAGATGAGTGCTTAAGATAAAAAATTACTGGATTGGGGGTAATATTTTGGCATGGATAGAGGATTGGCTATCTAACAGAAGGCAGAGAGTTGGGATAAATGATTCATTCTCGGACTGGCAACCAGTAGCCAGTGGTGTTCCACACGGGTCGGTGCTGGGTCCCCAATTCTTTACAATCTATATTAACGATATCGAGGAGGGGCCCGAGTGTACCATATCAAAGTTTGCAGATTATACTAAGATGGGAGGGAAAGTAGTGAGTGAGGAGGACATAAACAATCTGCAAGGGGACATAGACAGGCTAAGTAAGTGGGCAGAGATTTGGCAGATGGAATACAATACTGGAAACTGTGAGGTTATGCACTTTGGCAGGAAAAATAGTAGAGCAAGTTATTATCAAATGGCAAGAAACTGGAAAGTACTGAAGTACAAAGGGATCTGGGGGTCCTGGTGCACGAAACTCAAAAGGTTAGTATGCAGGTGCAGCAAGTGATTAAGAAGGCCAATGGAATGTTGACTTTCATTGCTAGGGGGATAGAATATAAAAATAGGGAGGTATTGCTTCAGTTGTACAAGGTATTGGTGAGACCGCACCTGGAATACTGCATACAGTTTTGGTGTCCATACTTAAGAAAATACATACTTGCTCTCGAGTCAGTACAAAGAAGGTTCACTCGGTTAATCCCGGGGATGAGGGGATGGACATATGAGGAGAGGTTGGGTAGATTGGGACTCTACTCATTGGAGTTCAGAAGAATGAGAGGCGATCTTATTGAAACATATAAGATTGTGAAGGGGTTGGATCGGGTCGATGCGGGGAGGATGTTCCCGATGATGGGTGAAACTAGAACTAGGTGGCATAGTCTTAGAATAAGGGGCTGCTCTTTCAAAATTGAGATGAGAAGGAACTACTTCACTCAGAGGGTGGTAGGTCCATGGAATATGCTGCCCCCAAAAGCTGTAGAAGCTACATCATTACATAAATTTAAAACAGAAATAGACAGTTTCCTAGAAGTAAAGGGAATTAAGGGTTACGGGGAGCGGGCAGGAATTTCGACATGAGTCTAGGTTCGGATCGGTCAAGGCCCTGTGGGTAGCGTAGCGGGCCCAGGGGCCGTGTAGCCTGATCGTGCTCCTATTTCGTGTGTCCAATTCTGTTAAGTTCAGGAGATGGTTCTGTGATAGTAGATTTGTAAGGGGGCGTTTCTCAGACGGGGCTGGTGCGAGGTTAGGCCTTCGTTGCCTAATACTATTGCTTGCTCTGGTCTCCGGCCAGCCTTTTTGCAATAAGCAACTGTGAGTGGTTCGACCCACTCGCCCTTACGTTTCTAACACTGGACTTAGGGGCAAGGAGCAGTAATGCAGAGAAAATTCAAATAGACCTGGTTGAATAGTACGAAATGGAAATCTTTATTGCATGGCGTCTAAAATCATGAAGTACATGTCATGGGCGCAAATCAACGAGAGTACAAGTATACATACATTCATAAAGCTTGGTCTATGGAAATGAAGAACACACGGCACATCGTAAAAAGGGTAACACATTATACCTTAACCTTATTAAAAACCACCCTCCCTTAACAATACCTACACTATGTCTAGAGTAGTAGGTACGGAAAACATGCTCACCACTTGTGTTACTTCGGAGATTTTTAAAGTGAGGCACTCAGCTCGTTTTGCTGCAGCGCCTGACTGTCACGTGTTTGGAAGGGTCTCTGCACCCCACTTGTTTACTTTCGCTGCTGCGAAAAGCAGGCCAGACTCTCTGTTGTCATGAAGAACTCGGCAGAACTCAGAACGTTTGTAAAATTCAAAGAAGAGTCTTCCTGTGCTCGATACAGGTTGTAGTCAGTAGAACTCAAAGAAGAGTTCTTTATTTATATTTTAGGGCGCGGTCGGGGTTTACTGACCGTGGCGGCACGTGTTTCTTCTCGTCTTCTTCTCGTCTTGTCTCTTCGGGCCTCCGGGTCCAGACACCGTTTACCGACACTCGGGATGGTGTACCCTGTTACTTGCACTTGTCGGGGCGGCTCGGTCCGATTGAGCTCCACCCAACATTCGAATAACCGACCAGTACGGCTAAGAGTCAAGAGTCAACAAAGTCCAGAGAAACACAAAGTCCAGCCCTAAGGAAGAGCTTCAGCAAGCGTCCGCCGAGAGATAAGAGCCAGCCGGGAGAAAAAGAGTTCAGCAGTCAGCAGCGAGATAAGAGACCGATGGACATTTGTTCTCTATAGTTATAGTGATGTGTCCCCTTATCTCCCGCTCAAATCTTAATGTTTGTCCTTTGTGTAATATTGGCGCACAAAACTCCCAGCATGGGGCCATTCTTTTCTTTAACGGGTTTCGGTAGCACCTGAAACTGGCCAACTATCCGTTAATGTCTTCCCCATTGTTGAACCAGCCAGGATGTGTATGAATCGTCTCCCTGACAGGTTTTGGGGCCTCCCCGAATACTGACTTAATCACCCGTCAATGTCTCTCTCATTGTAGAGCCGTGGGGGTATTTGTGTATTGATGTGTCTGGATGGGCCTTCAATTACCGAGTACAATGGTCCTTACTGTGCATAGGAAAACGATTCCAGCACTTATATCTTTGCTATTGTTCCAAATGCAAACGGGTTGCATCCTGTCTTTATCAGTGTTTACCGAGTATGATCCAATCTTATACTGAATGTTTATTCAACGCCATCTTGTCTGCCCACTGTATTTCTGGAAGCTTCTGCCACGATTGGCAGCGGCCATTTTACAGGCTTCTGTGTCCTTTATTATCAGGACAGCATTTCGTTTAATAAAACTGATCAAACGAATCTGCTTCTCTCTTGTTATTTTGAATCGCGATAATTCCGAAACTTTACAGATTGGCGGTTAGGATCAGATCAGCCATGATCTTATTGAATGGCGGACCAGGCTCGAGGGGCCAATTGGCCTACTCCTGCTCCTATTTCTTATGTTCTTATGTTCTTACTATTTCTACGGCCACTTCCTTAAGTACCCTAGGATGTAGATTATCAGGTCTTGGGGATTTATCGGCCTTCAATCCCGTCAATATCCCTACAATTGATTTCATTCAATTCCTCCCTCTCATTAGACAGGATGAATATTGGGCTGTGGTTATTGATTATTCCACTTCTGTAACTGATTAAGGTTTGACGAACCAGTTCTTACCTCTGATTCAAGTCTCTGCACAGGTAACCTGCAACGACCTCTGGCCTTAGCTCAGTGAGGTGTGTCCCTGCGAGGAGAGACATGCATAACTGAAGAACATGTATATCAGGTTTTCATAATACACATATCAGTCCCGAGGGAAGTAAATAATAGCATTAATAAATTGATAAAAATGTAATATATAGGGCAATGCCTCAATAAATAAAACACTTCAATATCGGCAATGATTAAATGAACTGATGAATGTGATTAATTTGTACTCAAGTTACGGAGAACTCCTTAGAATTTACAGCACAAACAGGCCATTCGGCCACACTCGGTTATGTCAGTGTTTATGCTCCACAGGAGCCTCCTCCCACCCCTCTTCATCTCACCCGATCAGCATAACCTTCTACTGCTTTCTACCTCGTGTACTTCTCTAGCTTACCCTTAAATGCATCTCTGCTATTCGCCTCAAGTACTCCAAGTTGTAGGGAGTTCCACATTCTAACCAATCTCTCAGTAAAGACATTTCTCCTCAATTCCGTGTTGGATTTATTAGTGACTCTCTTTTATCGATAATCTCCAATTTTGCACTCACGTCACGAGTATAAACATCTTCCCTATGTTACACCCTCAAAATTTAAAGGCCTCTATTAGGCCACCCCTCAGCCTTCTCTTGTGTAAAGAAAGCAGCCCCAGCCTGTTCAACCTTTCCTTATTATGTCTCAGTTCTGGTGTCATCCTTGTAAAAATATTACACTTTCTCCAGAGCCTTAATATCCTTTATGTAATATGGAGATCAGAACTGCACACAGTACGCTCAGTGTGGTATAACCAAGGTTCGATATAAGTTTAAGCTAACCTCTTTGATTTACGATTCTATTCTTCAAGAAATGAACCCCAGTGCTTTGTTTCCATGTTTATGGTCATGTTAACATGCGTTCCTACTTTAATTAATTTGTTAATCGGTGCTCCTCTACCCCATTCCCACTCTGATTTCCAAGGAGTATTTGGGAAACTTATTCTTCCTCGCAAAATGCAGTACCTCTCACTTAGCTATATTGAAATAAATTTGCCATTTAAACGCCCTTTTTGCAAGTGTATTAATGTCTGCAGGTATTGTGTTGCATTCTTCCACTGTATTAACTGTACTTCCAATTTGGATTCATCTGCAAATTTTGAATTTGTTCTTCTGCTTCCCGATTCAAGATCGTTTATGTAACTGGTGAACAACAATGATTGCAACGCCGATCCTTGTGGAACATCACTTCTCACCATCCACCTATCTGAGTAAATAGCTTTATCCACTACTCCCTATTTTCTGTTCTTGCAGCCATCTTGCTATCCATTCTACTGCTTGTCTCCTAACTCCAGTTGCTCTGTGATTCAGTCTGCTATGTGGTACCTTATCGAATGGCTTTAAAAAATCAAATATATCTCCTGCATAACCCTTATCTAATCTTTCTGATACTTATTCAAATCATTCACTAAGGTTACTCAAGCAAGACACTACAAAGGGGGTGCAGGAACAGATGGACCCGGGGGTACATGTACACAAATCGTTGAAGGTGGCAGGGCAAGTTGAGAAAGCGGTTAAAAAAGCTTACTGGAATCTTAGCTTTATAAATAGAGGCATAGAGTGCAAAAGCAAAGTAGTTATGATAAACATTTATGAAACATTGGTTCGGCCACAACTGGAGTATTGTGTCCAATTCTGGGCACCGCACTTTAGGAAGGGGCATGAAGGCTTTAGAGTGGTTGCAGAAAAGATTCACAAGAATGGTTCCAGGGATGAGGGACTTCAGTTATGTAGATATACTAGAGAAGCTGGGGTTGTTCTCAGTAGAGCAGAGAAGATTGAGAGGAGATTTGCTAGAGGTGATCAAAATCATGAGGGTTCTAGACAGAGTAGAGAGAGCAGATAGAGAGAAGATGTTCCCATTGGTAGAACGGTCAAGAACCAGAGGGCACAGGTTTTAGGTGATGTGCTGATGATCCAAAGGTGACATGAAGAAAACTTTTTAAGGCAGCGTTGGGTTATGATCTGTAATGCACTGCCTGAAAGGGTGGTGCAGGCAGATTCAATCGTGGCTTTCAAAAGGAAATGGGATAAGTACCTGAAGGAAAAGAATTGCAGGGCTACGGTGAAAGGGCAGGGATTGGGATTAGCTGCAGTGCATGTGCAGAGAGTGAGCACGGGCTCGACAGGCTGAATGGCCTCCTTCTCTGCTATAACCATTCTATGATTTCCTTTTGGAAAACCTGCTGACTACTCGTTATTATATTTTGTGTTTCTAGATGTTTTTCTGTTACATCTTTGAGTAAGGATTCCATTAACTTTCCTACCATCGACGTTCTGCTAACTGGTCTGTAGATCCATGGAATTGTTCTATCTTCCATTTTAAATACAGGAATAACATTTAAATGGTGAACCACAGTGATCTTCTATTCAATTCCTCGACTTCTCGATCTTCATTTCAGGGTCTAGGCCATCCACCAATATCTACTATAATACCACCAACTCCCACAGGAATCTTGAGTAGACTTCCTCCCACCCGGCTTCCTGGAAAGGCTATATTCTATTCTCAAAGTTTCTCCGCCACCGTTGCATATGTTCTGACGATGCCACCTTTCACACATGTGCTTCCGAAATGTCTTCATATTTCCTCAGCCGAGTATTCACCTCCATTGTGAATGACAGGGCCCTCGACCATGTCAATTTGCATTGCTCCCATCACCCCTTGTCCTCAGCTTCCACTGCACCAGCCTTCACATTCAACGGATCATCCTCTGCCATTTCCATCATGTCCAGCTAAGGCCAACAACAAACATATCTTCCCCTGTACTCCCATCCCCCCGGCCCTCGCAACACCCTGGTCCACTCTTCCATCACCACTAACATCTGCTCCCCTTCTCCGGCACCTTCCTATGCAAGCGCAGGAGATGGAACAGCTGCCCTTTCCCATCTTTCCATCCCACCAGCCAAGGCCCCAAACATTCCATCCACGTGAAAGACTAATTTACTTGTACTTCCACCTATTTAGTAAATCATACTCGCTGCCCACGATCCAGTCTCCTGTACATTGTGTGGACTAAGCACAGATTGGGTGATTGCTTTGCTGAACGCCTCCGTTCAGTCCACAATTGTGATCCAGAGCTTCAGGTCACTTCCCACTTTAATTCTACATCCCACTCCCACGCTGAACTCTCTGTTCTCGGCCTCCTGCACTGTTCCCATTTTAAACTCAATGAGGAGCAGCACCTTATTTTTCGATTCGACATTTTATTGCCTGCCGGATTCAACACTAAATTTAAAAACTTCAGATCATAACCTCCGCTCACGTTTTCTCGGACGACATGTGCTGGTAATGGAGGATGGCTCCACCAGAGCCACTGGGAGTGGAGGAGGTTTGGGCTGGGGCTTGGGGTGGCGATCCCGGTACACGGTCAGCGGGCTGGCCCAAACACCTGGGGAATACCCAACTTTCTCTGCCACATGTGCCCTACTACCACCCCCCCCCTTGTTATTCTGCTGTAACCATTTACACCTCCTCTAGACCCATCTTCTGTTTCTTTAATTCTCCCATTCGCCTTGCACCATCATCGCTTTTGTCATTGAATCACCTGCCCTCCAACCAATCACAGAGATTCCTATTGTTTCTATCCTTATGCTAAAGCACTTTCCTGTGACTCTATCATTGCTTTAATACTGATAATATCTGGAATCGTCCAGTTCTGATGAAAGGTCATGGACCTGAAATGTTAACTTTGTTTCTCTCTGCACAAATGCTGCCTGACCCGCTGAGTGTTTTCAGCATTGTCTTTTTTAATAAATTAAAGCCAGTATTGAGTAAAAGGAGGAAGCTTATAAAGTTGCCAGAAAACACAGTCAGCCTGAGGATTGGGATCTTTTAGAAATCAGCAAAGGGGGACCAAGAAATGGATAAAGAAAGGGAAAATGGAATATGAGCACAAATTAGCGAAAAATATAAAAACGGATTGTAAAAGCTTCTATAGGTATGTGAAAAAGAAAAGATTGGTGAAGGTAAATGTAGGTCCTTTACACTCAGAGATAGCATCATTTATAATGGGGAATGAGGAAATGTCCGGGAAATTAAATAAATACTTTGTTTCTGTCTTCACGGAGGAAGACACAAAAAACCTCCCAGAAATACAAGAAAACCAAGGGTGTGGCGAGAATGAAGAACATAATGAAATTATTATTAGTAAAAACAACAGTACTGGCAAAATTAATGGGACTAAAAGTCAATAAATCCCAAGGACCGGATGACCTACATCCTCGGGTTTTGAAAGAGGTGGTCATTGGGATAGTGGACGCATTGGTTGTCATCTTCCAAAATTCTATAGATTCTGGAATGGTTCCTGCAGATTGGAGGATAGAAAATGTAACACCGCTTTTTAAGAAAGGAGGGAGAGAGAAAAGGGGAACTACAGACCTGCTAGTTTCACATCAGTCGTTGGGAAAATGCTGGAATCTATTATAAAGGATGCAATAACTGGGCACTTAGAAACTAATACTAAGATTGGGAAGAGTCAACATGGATTTATGAAAGGGA
The DNA here is from genome assembly GCA_030390025.1 of Squalus acanthias. NCBI lineage: Eukaryota > Metazoa > Chordata > Chondrichthyes > Squaliformes > Squalidae > Squalus > Squalus acanthias. The sequence continues at coordinate 109,297 of JASTWF010000125.1, read as the reverse complement.
AGGCCTGTTTGACAAACCTATTGGAGTTCTTTGAGGATGTAACTAGTGGAGTAGACAAAGGGCAACCGGTAGATGTGGTGCATTTGGATTTTCAGAAGGCCTTCGATAAGGTCCCACACAAGAGGTTGGTGAAAAAAATTAGGGCACTTGGAATTGGGGGTAATATACTTGCATGGATTGAGAATTGGTTAACAGATAGGAAACAGAGTAGTGATAAATGAGTCTTTTTCAGGATGGCAGGCTGTGACTAGTGGGGTACCACAAGGATCGGTGCTTGGGCCCCAGCTATTCACAATCTATATCAATGATTTGGATGATGTGACTAAATGTAACATTTCCAAATTTGCTGATGACACAAAGCTAGGTGGCAGTGGCAGTTGCGAAGAGGATCTGAAGAGGCTTCAAGGGGATGTCGACAGGCTCAGTGAGTGGGCGAGAACATCGCAGATGGATTATAATGAGGATAAATGTGAAGTTATCCACTTTGGTCGAAAAAACGGAAAGGCAGAGTATTTCCTAAATGGTGAAAGATTGGGGAATGCAGATGCTCAAAGGTACCTGGGTTTTCTTGTACATGAGTCACTGAAAGTGACTGTGCAGGTGCAGCAAGCCATTAGGATGGCAAATGGTATGCTGGCCTTCATTACAAGAGGATACTTGCGTACAGGAGTAAAGAAGGCTTCCTCCAATTCTATAGGGCCTTGGTGAGACCACACCTGGAGTACTGTGTACAATTGTGGTCTCCTTACATAAGGAAGGATATACTTGCCATAGAGGGAGTGCAACGAAGGTTCACGAGATTTATTCCTGGGATGACGGATCGGTCGTATGAGAAGAGATTGAGTAAACTAGGCCTGTAAACTCCTGAATTCAGAAGAATGAGAGGGGTTCTCATTGAAGCATACAAAATTATTACAGGGCTTGATAGGGTGGGTGCTGGGAGAATGTTTCCCTTGGCTGGGGAGTCCAGAACCGGGGGCCACAGCCTTTGGATAAAGGGTAGGCCATTCAGGACAAGGATAAGAAGAAATTTCTTCACACAGAGGGTGGTAAATCTTTCGAATTGTCTACCCCAGAGGGCTGTGGATGCTCAGTCATTGGGTATATTCAAAACAGGTCGATAGATTTCTGACGAGTAAGGGCATCAAGGGTTATGGCGATAAGGCCGGTGAATGGAATTGAGGCAGAAGATCAGCCATGATCTCATTGAATGGCGAAGCAGTCTCGAAGGGTCAAATGGCCGACTCCTGCTCCTATTTCTTATGTTCTTATGTTCTTATCAGAATTAAAGCGGTCTCCGTATTTTGCATTTGCTGATATACTTCCGCCTGGATATTAAGAGAGGCGGGTTATGTACGATGGCCGGAGGGTATGGGGTGGATGTTGAATATCAGACAGGATACCAGGAAGTCCAGGGGTGTCTTAACTCCACAGCATACGTCCTTTCTCCTTGACTGGTTCCCCACCCTGGAAGTCAGCCTGATTGACAGTCGGGCTTCCAGTCGGACGGGGTGGGGTGTCTCTGGAGCAGGACCAGGTAGGTCGGATGGATGAAACTGGTTTGGATGGGGCGTCTGATCCCGCGATGTGTCCGATCATGGACCAGGGGATCAGACCTGTCCCGTGGGGTGTGACCAATTCCCGGGGATTTGAACGGTTCCGGGACATTGACTGGTCCCGGGGGATTGACCGGTCCCGGGAGTTTGACCGGTCCAGGTGTTTGACTGGTCCCGGGGTTTGACTGGTTCTGGGTGGTTGACCGGTCCCGGGGGTTGTGACCAGTCCTGGGGATTTGACCAGTCCCGGGGGTTTGACCGGTCCCGGGGATTTGACCAGTCCCGGGGGTTTGACCAGTCCCGGGGGTTTGACGAGCCCCGGGTTTTGACCAGTCCCGGGGTTGTGACCTGTCCCGGGGGTTTGACCTGTCCCCGGGGTTTGACCTGTCCCGGGGATTTGACCTCTCCCCGGGGTTTGACCTGTCCTGGGGATTTGATCGGTCCCGGGGGTTTGATCGGTCCCGGGGGTTTGACCAGACCCGGGGGCTTGATCAGTCCCGCTGGTTTGACCGGTCCCGGGGGTTTGACCAGTCCCGGGGGTTTGACCAGTCCCAGGGGTGTGACCAGTCCCGGGGGTTTGACCAGTCCCGGGGGTTTGACCAGTCCCGAGCGTGTGACCGGTCCCGGGGCTTTGACTGGTCCCGGGAGTGTGACCGGTCCCGGGGGTTTGAACTGTTCCGAGGGTTTGACCAGCTCCAGGGGGTTTGACCAGTCCCGGGGGTTTGACCGTTCCTGGGGGATTGACCGGTCCAGGGGTTTTGACCGGACCCTGGGGGTTGACCGTTTCCGGGGCTTTGACCGGTCCTGGATGTGTGACTGCACCCGGGGGTTTTACTGTCCCGGGGGTAGACTGGTCCCGGGAGTGTGACCGGTCCCGGGGGTTTGACTGCTCCCAGGGAGTTTGACCAGTCCCAGGGGATTGACTGGTCCTGGGAGTGTGACCGGTCCCGGGTGTTGACTGGTCCCAGTGGGTTTGACCTGTCCCGGGGGATTGACCGGTCCAGGAGTTTTGACCGGTTCCTGGGGGTTGACCGGTTCTGGGGCTTTGACTGGTCCTGGGGTGTGTGGCCGCACCTTGGGGTTTGACCGGTCCCGGGGGTTGACAGGTCCCGGGAGTGTGACCGGTCCCGTGGGTTTAACTGCTCCCAGGGGGCTTGACCAGTCCCGGGGATTTGACCGGTCCCGGGGTTTTGACCGGTCCTAGGGGCGTGTCCAATCTCCAGTCTTGGAGATGTCCGATCCGGACATAGAAACATAGAAACATAGAAGATAGGAGCAGGAGTAGGCCATTCGGCCCCTCGAGCCTGCTCTGACATTCGATGAGATCATTGCTTATCATCCAAACTCAATACCCTGTACCTGCCTTCTCCCCATATCCCTTGATACCTTTAGCTTTAAGACATAAATCTAACTCATTCGTGAATATATGTAATGACTTCGCCTCAACTACCTTCTGTGGTAGAGAATTCCACAGGTTCACCACTCACTGGGTGAAGAAATTCTTCCTCATTTCTGTCCTAAATGGCTTACCCCTTTACCTTAGATTATGACCCCTGGTTCTGGACTTTCCGACCATCGGGAACATTCTTCCTGCATCTAGTTTGTCCAGACCTGTCAGAATGTTATATTTTTCGATGAGATCCACTATCATTCTTCTATACTCCAGCGCGTATAAGCCCAATCGTCCCAATCTCTCCTCATTTGTCATTCCTGCCATCCCAGGTATCAGCCTTGTGAATCTTCTCTGAACTCCTTCCATGGCAAGAACATCCTTCCTCAGATAAGGCAACCAAAACTGCACACAGTACTCAGGTGTTGTCTCACCAAGACCCTGTACAACTGCAGCAGGACATCCCTGTTCCTTTACTCAAACCCTTTCGCTATGAAGTCCAACATACCATTTGCCTTCTTCACCGCCTGCTGCACCTGCATGATTACCTTCAGTGACAGGTGCACAAGGACACCCAGGTCTCGTTGCACTTCCCCTTCTCCAAATCTATTGCCATTCAGATAATAGTCTGCCTTTCTGTTTTTGACACCAAAGTGGATAACCTCGCATTTATCCACGTTATATTGCATCTGCCACGCTTCTGCCCACTCACCCAACCTGTCCAAATCATCCTGGAGTTTATCGGCATCCTCCTCGCATACACACTCCCACCCAGCTTAGTGTCGTCTGCAAACTTGGAGATATTACATTTAGTTCCCTTGTCTAGATCATTAATGTATATTGTGAATAGCTGGGGTCCAAGGTCCGATCCCTGCGGCACCCCACTAGTCACTGCCTGCCACTCGGAAAAAGACCCATTAATTCCTACTCTCTGCTTTCTGTCCGCAAATCAGTTCTCTATCCAGATCAATCCCTTGCCCCCAATCCCATGTGCCTTAACTGTACACGCTAATCTCTTATGCGGGACCTTATCAAAAGCCTTTTGAAATTCCAAAGACACCACATCCACTGGACCCCAGGTTTCCATCCATGGGGGGTTTCGGGCGTTGGGTAGAGTTTGGGGGATGGGGGGCGAAATCATTCCCTAGGCCCAGGAAGCCCGGCCAGCCGTAGTTAAACCTGTAAAACAAGTTAAATCAGAGGCTGCCCGCCTCATTAAAATATTGAACTTGCCAACCCGCCTCCTGGGAGCGGTTCGCTGCCCGGCCCCCTGTCCCGTCTCCGTTAAACTCGGAAGCGGGCGGGTTGGAGGCGAGTTGTGGTCTGGAGGATATTGTTCAATTTTCACCTCTGACCCGACCCCAATCTGCCGGTTTTTGGGGTGTTAAAATCCAGCCCTGACTGTCTGGGCTCAGACACGGAGAATGTGTGATCAGTAATTTACAGTCTCTTTTCCCTTCTGTGTTTTACAGTGAATTTGCTGGCGATTGTGATCCTGTCACGGGGAAAGTGCGGGCTCTCCACCTGCACCACTCGCTACCTGGTGGGCATGGCAGCGGCGGATCTCCTGGTCATTGTCACTGAGGTCATACTGTGGCGGATCAATGGTTATTATTTCCCAGTGTGTTTCCTGGACATCATCCCTGTGTGTAATGTTTTCATTGTCCTGACGTATGCAGCCACAGACTGTTCTGTCTGGTTCACCGTCACTTTCACCTTTGATCGATTTGTGGCCATTTGTTGCCAGAAGCTGAAAACGAAATATTGCACCGGGAAAACTGCGGCTGTGGTTCTGGCAACAACTGGCATTCTGCTCTGTTTAAAAAACGTTCCCCACTACTTTACATTTCAACCCACGGAGATAATCGACAATGTGCCGTGGTTCTGTGTCGAAATCCCAAATTATTTTACTGAGCCCGGGTGGGTGGGATTTGAATGGTTTGCTAAGTTTTTAACCCCATTGCTCCCATTCGCTTTAATTCTGTTGCTCAACGCTCTGACAGTCAGACATATTTTAGTGGCCAGTCGGGTCCGTAAGGGACTGAGGGGTGAGAGCAAAGGAGAGAATGGCAGAGACCCAGAGATGGAGAGCAGAAGGAAGTCTGTGATTTTACTCTTCACGTTATCCGGCAGCTTCATACTGCTGTGGCTGGTCTATGTTATAGAGTTCTTATATTATAACATTACAGGAAGCATTTATTACACTGATTCTTTACATATCTTTCAACAAGTCGGAGTTATGCTGCTGAATTTAAGTTGCTGCACAAACACATTTATTTATGGGTGACCCAGTCCAAGTTCAGAGAGCAGGTGAAGAGGGCGTTGAAATATCCGCTTACCTCAATTATTCAATTCATTAATAATCAGAAATAACTGAGCGCAGCCCAGAGGCGGCTCCCAGTGTTCCCAGCCCAGGAATGTGAAATTCAGCCCCAGACCGCCACCCACTGAATCACACCAGCAATCGCTGGAGATCTGAAGATACAGCCAGCGGCGGGGCGAGCACTGTGTTTAGGACTCGGCGCTGTTTCTGACTGACATTTCCCACATTGTCTTTCGGGACAGGACCACTAGTTTGCTGCTTTCACTCTGAGCTCTTCTGTAAAGTGTCCCTTCAGCGATTGAGGGCAGCAATTCATTCGCAGCTTCCAGAGTAAGAGCCTGGTCAATAGGTAGGCAGACAGAGCTGAGCTGAGCTGCAGTTCAGAGGATTATATTACCTGGGATATACAGCACAGAAACAGACCATTCGGCCCAATCAGTCTGTGCTGGTGTTTATCCTCCATATCAGTCTCCTCTCATTGCATCTACCTCATCTCAGTCTCTCAGAATATCTTTATATTCCCCTTTCTTGCATTTACTGGTTTAGTTTCATTCTGAAATAATCTAAACTATTTTCCTCAAACACTTCCTGTGGTAGTAACATAGAAGATAGGAGCAGGAGTAGGCCATTCGGCCTCTCGAGCCTGCTCCGCCATTCGATGAGATAATGGCTGATCATCCAAACTCAGCACCCTGTACCTGCCTTCTCCCCATTTCCCTTGATACCTTTAGCTTTAAGAAATATATCTAACTCATTCTTGAATATATTTAATGACTTGGCCTCAACTACATTCTGTGGTAGAGAATTCCACAGGTTCACCACTCTCTGGGTGAAGAAATTCCTCCTCATTTCTGTCCTAAATGGCTTACCCGTTATCCTTAGATTATGACCCCTGGTTCTGGACTCTCCGACCATCGGGAACATTCTTCCTGCATTTAGTTTGTCCAGACCTGTCCGAACTTTATATGTTTCGATGAGATCCCCTCTCATTCTTCTATACTCCAGCGAGTATAAGCCCAATCGACCCAATCTTTCCTCATATGTCAATCCTGCCATCCCAGGTATCAGCCTTGTGAATCTTCGCTGAATCCTTCCATGGCAAGAACATCCTTCCTCAGATAAGGCGACCAAAACTGCACACTGTACTCAAGGTGTGGTCTCACCAAGGCCCTGTACAACTGCAGCAGGACATCCCTGTTCCTAAACTCAAACCCTTTCGCTATGAAGGCCAACATACCATTTGTCTTCTTCACCGCCTGCTGCACCTGCATGCTTACTTTCAGCGACTGGTGCACAAGGACACCCAGGTCTCGTTGCACTCCCGCTTCTCCAAATCTATTTCCATTCAGATAATAGTCTGCCTTTCTGTTTTTGACACCAAAGTGGATAACACGCTAATATCTTATGCGGGACCTTATCAAAAGGCTTTTGAAAGTCCAAATACACCAGCTCTACTGGTTCTCCCCTATCTACTTTCCCAGTTACATCCTCAAAAAATTCCAGTAGATTAGTCAAGCACGATTTACCTTTTGTAAATCCATGTTGACTTTGTCCGATCCTGTCACTGTTTTTCAAGTGCTCAGCTATTACATCCTTTATAATGGCCTCTTTCACATCTCCGATTGTAACCGCTCCACCATTGGCGGCTGTGCTTTCAATTGCCTGGGCCCTAAGCTCAGGAATCCCCTCCCTGAACCTCTCTGCTTCCCTAAATCTCCCTCCTCCTTTAAGATGCTGCTGAAAACTTACCTCTTTGACCATGCTTTTAGTCATCTTCCCTAATATCTCCTCATGTGGCTCAGGGTCAGGTGTTGTTCAATAACGCTCCCGTGAATCGCTTGGGTCATTTTACTATGTTAAAGGCTTTATATAAATACAAGAAGTTGATGTTGTAAGTATTTTTTGCACTTTCTCCAGTTCTTCTTTGACCTTTTTATATTATGGAGACCATAACTATACACAGTTCTCTAAGTGTGACCTGACCCCGGTCCTATACATGTTTAATACAATTTACAAAGTATTTACAGGACAGAGACAGGCCATTCGACTCAAAATGTTCATGTTGGTGTCCATGCTCCACACGAGACTCCATCCACCCTCCTTCATCTAACCCAGTAAAAATATAATTCTATTCCTTTCCCCATTTTAATGTGTCTCTGCTATTCGCATCAACTGCTCCTTGTGGTAGCGAGTTCCACATTCTGACCACTCATTTGGTAAAAAGTTTTCACCTGAATTTCCCTGTTAGATTTATTAATGACTATCTTAAATCTATGGCGTCGAGTTCTAGTCTCTCCTGAAAGTGGAAACACCTTCTCTAATCTACCCTATGAAACACTTTCATAATCTCAAAGAACTCTATCTGATTATCCCTCAGTCTTCACTTTCCTAAAGGAAAGAGCCCCAGCCTGTTCAATCTTTCCTGACAGGTATAACCTCTCAGTTCTGGTATCATTCCAGTAAATACTGTTTGTACCTTCACCAGCCCCTCTATGTCCTTTTTATAAGATGGAGACCATGTTCACAGTACTCAAAGTGTGGTCTAACCAAGGTTCCATACAGATTTAACATAACTTCTATTCTTTACAATACTATCCCTCTGGAAATGAACCCCAGTGATTTCTTTGTTTTTATGGCCTTATCAACCTGCATTGCAACTTTTAGTGATTTATATAACTGTACCCTCACACCCCTCAGTCCCTCAACCTCGTTTACAACTTATTTTTCAAGGAGTAGTGACCTCCGTATTCTTCCTTTTAAAATGCACTACCTCACATTTCTCTATATGAGGTTCATTTGCCAGTTACACGCCCATTCTGTCAGTTTAATAGCGTCTTCCTGGATTGTGTCGCAGTCCTCTTCTGTATTAAGTATAAACCCCAATTTGGGTGGCATCCACAATGTTTGAAATTGCACTTCCGATTCCTGAGTCCTAATTGTTTAAGTAAATGGTGAACAAAAGTTTTCCCAGCACCGATCCTTGTGAAACACCACTTCCCACCATTGGCCAACTTCACTTCTTTTGAATTCTATCTCCTTCGAAATAAACCCCAATTCATTGTTAGCATTTTAATTGCTTTGCTGTCCTGTGATACTGCTATTAATTATTTGTTCACCTGTAGCCCTAGAGCCATTTGCTCTTCTGCCACGTTCAGTTTCTTATTTTCTAAGGTATCGGTGATTTTAGAATCATGGAATGATACAGCACAGAAGGAGGCCATTCAGCCCACCGTACCTGTGCCGGCTGTTTGGTGGAGCTATCCAATTAATACCACTCCTCTGCTCTTTCCACAGTATTTTTTTTTATCTCAAGTATTTTTCCAAATCCCCTTTGAAAGTTACTATTGAATCTGCTTCCACCGCCCTTTCAGGCAGCGCATTCCAGATCACAACAACTCGCTGTATAAAGCAAAAGCTTCCTCATGTTGTCTCGGGTTCTTTTGCCAATCACTTTAAATCTGTGTCATCTGGTTACTGACCCCACTGCCACTGGAAACAGTTGCTCCTTAATTACTCTATTAAATCTATTTAGGCTTTTGAACACTTCTATCAAATCTCCTCTTAACCTTCGCTGCTTTAATCAGAACAACCCCTGCTTGTTAAGTCTCTCCACATAACTGAAGTCCCTTGTCTCTGGTACCATTCTAGTAAATCTCTTCTGCACACGCTCCAAGGCCTTGACATTTTCCTAAAGTGTGGTGCCCAGAATTGGACACAATACTCCACCTGAAGCCTAATCAGTGCTTTATAATGTTTTCGCAAAACTTCCTTGCCCTTGTACTCTACTGCTTATTAATAAAGCGAAGGATCCCAAATGCTTTATTAACATACTTCGCAAATTGTCCGGCCACCTTCAAAGATTAGTGTACATACATGCCTAGTTCCGTCTGTTCCTGCACTCCCTTTAAAATTGTACCATTTAGTTCACATTGCCTCTTCTCATTTTTCACTTCACAATTCTCTGTGTTCAATACAATCTGTGAAGTGTCTGCCTAATTGAATCAGAGTTCGGGCTATGCTGTAAGCAAAGGGATTGGATTCGGAAAGAAACGCCATCAGAGAAGTGTAGGATCATGTCAGGGACGTATCTGAAGCTCTCAATCCCTCCAGCCTGAGGAACAGTTTATAAGGGTAAAGATCCAGCCAAATGTTCTTGGCATTTAGATTCTCGCTTTCGGCTCCAATTATATTTTATTCTGTCATTGCAAGATATTCCAGTAAACTGAGTAAGGAGATAACTTTATATGCAGGAATGAGGGTCAGTTAGAAGGTGTTGCATGAATGACTTTTTAACCGAAGGTCAGCCATGATCATATTGAATGGTGGAGCAGGATCGAAGGGCCGAATGGCCTACTCCTGCTCCTATTTCTTATGTTCTGTTGTTGACCAGTCAGTCTACGTCCTCCTGAAGTCTGTTACTATCCTCCTCATTGTGTACTACATTTCCGAGTTTTGATGCCCTGTATACCCAACTCTAGTTCATTAAAAAATATCAAACAGAACACTGGTCCTAATACCAACCCTTGCGGAACACCACTGTATACTTCACTCCAGTCTGAAAAACAACCGGTCAACATTACTCTCTGCTTTCTGACCCTTAGCCAATTTGGTATCCATGGTGCCCTGTCCCATTAATCACATGGGCTACAATTTCATGACCAGGTATGTCACGTGGTACATTGTCAAACGCTTTTTGAAAGTCCATATACACAACATCAACCGCACTACCCTCATGATGTTTAAATTTTCCTACCAAAGTGCATCACCTCGAATTCATCTATGTTAAAGTTCACTTGACACTTAACTGCGCAGTCTGTATGGTTTCTAATGTCTATTGTGAGATGTCATCTAGAGAAATGTCTTTTCAATTTTGGAAGCAAAGCATCAGTGTTATGAATAAAAAACAATAATAATGAATAAAGGCAGCCATCTAAAACTGTGTGTGGTTTTGGAATTTAATCAGAAAATCTGAGGATTTATTGCAGAGTAATCTCCTGGCTTGTCCCTTTGTACCACTGCTTTGCAAAGAAGTTGGTGAAGATATTATTTATTTCAAATAACAGAACTGCTCTCCTGTATTCTTCAGCCTCACTTTGTGACTTTCGAAATCTATTTATGCATCGAACATCCGAATCTCCTCCCCACCTCACCTAATATCCTCAGCTCCTCCCGTCCCCACCTAATATCCTCAACACCCCCCACCCCACCTAATATCCTTAGCTCCACCCCATCCCACCTAATATCCTCAGCTCCACCCCACCCCACATAATATCCTCAGCTCCTCCCCAACCCACCTAATATCCTCAGATCCTCCCCACCCCACATAATATCCTCAGATCCTCCACACCCCACCTAATATCCTCAGCTCCTCCACACCCCACATAATATCCTCAGCTCCTCCCCACCCCACCTAATATCCTCAGCTCCACTCCATCCCAATTAATATCCTCAGCTCCTCCCCACCCCACCTAATATCCTCAGCTCCTCCCCACCCCACCTAATATCCTCAGCTCCACTCCATCCCAATTAATATCCTCAGCTCCTCCCCACCCCACATAATATCCTCAGCTCCTCCCCACCCCAACCAATATCCTCAGCTCCTCCCCACCTCACCTAATATCCTCAACTCCTCCCCACATCACATAATATCCTTAGCTCCTCCCCACCCCACCCAATATCCTCAGCTCCTCCCCACCTCACCTAATATCCTCAGCTCCTCCCCACCCCACATAATATCCTCAGCTCCTCCCCACCCCACCCAATATCCTCAGCTCCTCCCCACCTCACCTAATATCCTCAACTCCTCCCCACATCACATAATATCCTTAGCTCCTCCCCACCCCACCTAATATCCTCAGCTCCTCCCCACCTCACCTAATATCCTCAACTCCTCCCCACCCCACCTAATATCCTCAGCTCCTCCCCATCTCACCTAATACCCTCAGCTCCTTCCCTCCCCACCTAATATCCTCACCACCCCCCACCCCACCTAATATCCTCAGCTCCTCCCCATCCCACCTAATTTCCTCAGCTCCACCCCACCTCACCTAATATCCTCAGCTCCTTCCCACCACACCTAATATCGGCAGCTGCTCCCAAATCCACCTAATATCTGAAGAGATCGCAAAGTCTCTGTTTGAAGAATGGACTCAGTCGAGAATATTTTGTGGACTTTATGGGATTTTTCTGAGGGTATTTTCCCTGTGATGGGCTCACCCTGTGGAAATTTTTGAAAAACTGGTTTGTTAAAACTCCAGAGAACGCAACGCAGTTGGGTGTGACAAAACAACTGTCAGTCATTCAGAATATGCAAAAGCACTTCTCACCTCCATCTCAGAAGAGAAGCAGAACAATGAACCCACTAGCTTAGCCAGCCGAAGAGGAGCCAGTTTTTCCCAACACAAAGACCGAAATATATCACAGACTTAGGGCCATTAGTCCAATCGCGGAATACTCATGGGTCTGAGGATGACCCCATCACTGATTAAGCACCGGAGTGCTTAGAAACAAAATGATTTTAAAAATTGGATCAATAGATAGGGGTAGCGAGAAACCTATAAAGATAAACCCTTTCCCACCTTTCTCTCTCTCTCTCTCGCTCTCGCTCTCGCCCCAACAAGCTCGACCTAACAACAAGTACCGCAGGAAGAAGCAGCTAAGTGGAGCGATCGAGACCGACTGTGTGTGTGTGGTGGTAAGCATGGTCTCGAGTGTCCCAAGCCGGTAACCAGAGGGCTTAGAGTTTTTCTCAGAAGTGAATCTTTTGGCCTATTCCGAGGGTGGGAGCTTCGTTTGGTTCAGCCAGGAGAAGGGGCTTATGCGACTGGGTAATTCGTTGTTAGGGGTGGAATTAGAGTCCACCATAGCAACAAGGGAATTACTGCTTGTCATAGTCCTCAGTTTTGGAATGTATGTATGCTGTTTGTAACCTGGATTATATTCTCCACAGAGACAGTGATTTCGTTTAGTAGTGCACGTTTTAGCCAGTGTATGTTAGACCAAATAAATATAAGTTTGATTTTTCGCTGAAGCATTCCTGTCCATGACTTATTTAATTTACACTCTGAATAATAATTCCCGTGTATAGAACTTTCTTAAGGCGGGGGCGATTCGAACCGTCCGTCTAGAAATTGGGCTCGGATCAAAAACCACTAACATCTCTTTGCGACCGCGGCAGGACCTGGGTTAAAGGAGTGTAAATCAGTCATGGACAGTGCTTCTGGCGAAAGATCCCAAATGGAGGAAAGGATTTCTTCATATGAGTTTAAGAAGATTAACGTCACTAAGAATTGGGTGCTAGGCTTGTTGCGTGCTGAGCATCCGGTGGACGCAGCGGCAGAATGGACGGAGGGCATGGAGCAGAGGCGCAGCATTGAAAAGGCGATATGGCTCGTCTGTCTACAAAGACAAGTCCAACTGCTAGATAAGCAGGTTGCGACGTTAGAGGCAGAGCTCAGGGAGTCCGAGGCACAGTCAGACGCAAGGGCTGTAGTAGGGAGCTGGTTATGCACGGAGTTAAGGGATGAGAAGCAGGGAAAAATAAGCCAGGAGACAACCTTCCGTAACCATAAGGAGTTCCTGCAATGTCAGGTAACTGAGGCAAAGGTGAACGAGAGGGTGGTTAGTGAGGAGAACGCTCGCTTGTCGAGTGAGGTAAAGGTCCTGGGAGAGCAGTTGAAGGATATTCAGGTGGCATACAGAGTCTCCAGCGCTGGAGGGTTTGATACGGGTAATCATGGTCCTGGCCAGGAGCAGAACCGGAATTTGACCAATGCTCTATCTAAGGCCAAAGGGATGGTCTGCTTGGTAGCTCCGGGAATGGCCCGGGTAGATGAGGAAGAGCAGGAGGGAGATAAGGAGGACTGTGAGGCAGAGGAGGACGCTCGACCACCGCCCGAAGTGCCGGGACCAGGACCCATGTGCCCTGTCCGGCAGCAGAAATACGGTTCGCCCGTAGACGGTCAAGAGCAAGGAGCACTGCAGAGTGACTTCGTGGTCCCGTATACGACCCCCCAGCTGCGGGCAATGGTCTCTAACCTGACCAAACTGACCAGCACAGGGGACCCATCTGTCCATTTTACGGATGTGGAGCAGGTCGGGGGGATCAATAATTGTAACCAAGCTGAGACAGACAAATTACTATTATTTTCCCTGGATAGTAGGTTGTACCAGTCGCTCTCAGCGGGTAGCAAGAGGGGGCAGGGTACGTTAGAGGGGATAAAGGATGACATCCTAGAGGCTATGGGCTTGAATGGTGGAAGTCCCTTCTCCCGAGTGGAACGGACACTGCAGTCAGCTGGGGAGGCACCGCAGGCTTTCGCAGACAGGCTTTGGCCCGTCTACCGGAGTGCCTGTGCGGAAGTGCCCGACCGGGCGCAGCTGCAGGGGGAGCCTAGGGCTCATTGGCTGAGGACCCTGGTGGCAAACAAACTGCCCAGAATCAAGGCCAAAGCAGAGGGGTGGTTCGATTTCAGGGATCCCCAGACCACACAAATGAGTGTGATCCGGCAGTTAACGCACTCTTTTAAGAATGGTAGGGGTGAGGATGACAAACCGAAGGGCAGAGTACACGAGTTAAAGCCTAGTGGAGGCAACGTTAGAAGAGAGTGGCGCCAGGAAGGGGGTAGCTCAGAGAAGAAGCAGGTTTGTTATGGATGCGGGAGTAAAGGGCACTGGAGGAAAGACTGCCCAGTCTCTGACAAAAGGAGCGGGAAAGGGGATCCTCCAGCGCCAGTGAAGAAAGCCGCAGCTGTGGCAGGAAGCAGCACTGATCCGTTCGCGGTATTAGTGGCTGCTCTCCGCGCACTCTTTCCGGCAGGGCAGGGTAGGGTGGATGCCGCAGCGGGCAGCGAACTCCCATCCGCCCCAAACAATCCCGACCCATGACTAGGGGCTTCTCAGCCCGTTTACCTGTGCCCACTAAGTTATGATGCTTGGAAGAGACCGTGCGTGAAGATGGGGGTGGAGAAGGTGCAAGGGACCTATCTGCTGGACACTGGAGCTTCAAGCACCAATCACTATGCGGATAACCCGACCACTGCATCTCTATCGAGCGGGGTCCCATATAACTTAGTAGGGTTCACCGGGAACAAACAAGCTGGGTCTTTCTCCATCTCGCTAGCCATCGATCTGGGTACACTCCATACGGAGTGGAAATGTGTCCTGATGTGGTGGGAGCGGAAGGGAATAGGCATTTTGGGGGCAGACTTCATACTGGCCCACAAGGTATTGGTGGATTTCCGGAATCACTGTCTTTGGGGGGCAGTGTGCACGGGAAAAGAGGAGGAGGTGATAGTTATACCAGGGAAGCAAGGCAAGGGAACCGTGTGTACGATGAAGCCCAAGGGTAGTTATGACCTTGAACTTTTCGTTACTTCTACCCCGGCGGAGTACATAGCAGATGTATGAGCCAACCTCGCGGCATTCGCTACACACAAGCACGACTGTGGGAGGGTAATAGGGGTGGAGGTCAGAGTAGAAGGAGACCCCATGGCCCGACCACAGAAACAGTACAACTTCCCCAGAGAGGCAGAGGCGGATTTAGAGATGGCATTGGGATCATTGATTGAGCAGGGTGTGTTGAGACCCTTAGCGACCCATGTGAACTCTCGGATTTGGCTGGTTAGGAAACCGGTCAATTCGTGGAGAGCCACTGTGGACTATCGGGTTCTTAAAGAACATCCCAGCCTGTGCCCCCACCATTGCAGCCATAGCCGACCTGATCGGGAGTATCCCAGCATCCGCGAAAACATTCGCGTTGCTGGACATTTCGAACGGATTCTGGTCTATACCTCTGAAAAGGGAGGACCAGTATAAATTCGCATTCACTTTGAAGGGTCAGCAGTACACATGGACATGCCTCCCCCAAGGGTTTCATAACAGCCCTTCTATTTTCCACCAATATATGGCCAACTGTTTAAAAGGGTTCAGCAGACCGCAGCGGCTTGTGCAGTACGTGGACGATCTGCTTTTGTTCTCCAACGAGGGGGAGGAGCATGGCCCCCTCTCGGCTGAGCTGCTGAGTCTGTTAAAGGAAGCTGGGTTCAAGGTTAATCCCAAGAAAGCACAGATCGGCCAGCAGGACGTAAAATTCCTCAGGCTGACCATACGTGCTGGGGAGAGGGAATCGATGAGGCGAAAAGGAAGGTGGTACAGGAGTTATGACTCTATGACTCTAAAGGAAGGGATGGTTTTCAGAGGGGATCAGTGGGTAGTTCCGCAGCAGCACCGGAGAGAATACATTCAGTTGGCCCACGAGGGTCCAGGAGCGGGGTAGCCCGGGCCGGAGACCACCTGGCAACGGGTGAAACAGGCCGGGTGGTGGCCGCAACTGAGGGAGGAATTCCGCGACTTCTGCGTGGATTGCTTGGTGTGTGTTGCAAATAACCTTGACTCCCAAAAAAGGAAGGTATCCATGGGACACACTAGGATGGTGGAGGGACATTGGCAGTCCATACAGCTCGATTATATCGGACCACTGCCCACCTCGCAGGGGGGTTACAAGTACTGCCTGATCCTGGTGGATGTGTTCCCTAAATGGGTAGAAGCCTTCCCATGCCGAACAGCCACAGCTTTGTGGACCGCAAGAATTCATTCGGAAGATCAGCCATGAACTCATTAAATGGCGGAGCAGGCTCGACGGGCCGAATGGCCTACTCCTGCTCCTATCTTCTATGATGCTATGCTTCTATGATCCTAGTGAGAGAAGTGTTCTCTAGGTGGGGGCTACCACGGTATGTGGAGTCCGATCAGGGGAGTCACTTCACAGGGGCAGTCATGCAGGCGACTCTGAAGATGCTAGGTGCAGAGGGTAAATGGCACGTCGCACACAACACGCAGTCATCGGGGATTGTGGAGCGGATGAATAGGACCATCAAGGAAAGGTTATGGAAGGAGACGGGAGACTCGCCTAGAAAAAGGGCGGTTGTCTTGCCGTTAGTTGTGATGGGGGTCCGAGCCAGCCCGTCTAGAAGCACAGGGTATTCCCCGCATGACCTCGTGACTGGCAGGGTCATGAAAACGCCCAGCCATGTATTGGCCCCGGTTCTCACGGAAGGTCAGTTGAGAGAGGTGAACCGGGACAGGTTTGTTAAGAATTTGTTTGAGCATCTCAGACAGATCCATTGGCAGGCTGCCAGTAACATGGGGAAGCAACATCGTAGAAATCGTTTATTGCTTGAGCCTCAAAGGCACCACGATTGGAAGGTCGGAGATCAAGTAATGGTTAGAAACTTCGCCAGGGTAGGGACTTTTGAACCGCTATACATGGGATAGTACAGTATCTTTGATAGGGCTAGTCCGATGATTTATGCGGTCAAAATGCCTCGACGCACTAAGTGGTCCCATATCAATAAGTGCAAGCTTTTCAACCCCGGGGAAAGAGCTGATAAGAGGAGGAAACAGCAGGGAGTGGTGAGCTGCGCTACAGGTGTGGGTCTCCAGCCCATAATCTGGGACTGTGAGGAGCCCACAGAGGGACCAGTTGTTCCGCCTGTGGGGGCAGGAGTGAGAAGGAGTGCCAGGATCCCACGGCCGAGGGTGCCGTGGACGCCTCCTTACACAACGTTGAACGAAGGAAGCCGGAGTCGTAGTCGGCCCAGGGTCGAGGAGACCTAGTGTGGCCACCCGGAGACAGGTGGCGCTGTCCATAACTTCTTTCTCTCCTGCCTGTTGCCTTAGCTTGTCTGTATAGTTTGGATTGACATGTATGCTGTGGATACCAAATGTAATCGTGTGTAGCTGCGTCTGGAAAGGTGAGGCATCACCCAAGGACAACGTTGCATTCTGTGTCCTTTCAGGGAACGCCTAAGAACAAGATGAAGTCAGCCATGGTAGTCCTGATCGTCATGATTGAAGCCAGCGAGAGTCACAGGGGCAACACTGAGGAATCAGTTATCTTCGGCTGCACCGGTGGAGATGGACCGACTGTGACCACTGGAGGTGGCTCGAAGGATGGGGCGAGCGTCTATCTCCACGAGGGAAGATGGCCTGGATGGCTGGGGTCGAATTCCACCCGGTATTCCAGCCATGACAAGTTCACCTATGGTGAAGCGTCCATCACATGCCCGAGAATAGGGGTTACCACCTCCCGGGTTAGGGTAACAGAGGGTAAACGGGTGTGCGTTAGCTGTAGGGGACACATTCCATTGGGAAGGTGGTGGTGGCTCAGGAAACTGAGCGCGGATACAGGGGACCAGAGAGCTGACTGGGAAAGACTAACTAATGACACGTACCGGACGATCACGGGTTCTCAGGGAGGAGTGAATGTGTGTTGGGATAAGTGGTGAGAATCCGAGGAAGCGCTTTATGTGTGTATGTGGGGGTCGGAAAAGATCTGCCCAGCGGGTGTGTCGATGGCGTTTAGCAGGACACCGGGGGTGGGATCGGTTGGGATTGGACTGCGGACTCCTGTGTGATCCCAAAACCCCCGAATACCATCAACGCCACAGAGCTCATCTCATACACCAGGAAGCCCCCGCCCAGAGCCCCTACGGTACAGTCGGCTGTAGATGGGTGTCCCACCACCACCAGGGGTCCAGGGAATGAGTTGGTGTTAATCCCGACTGACAAAGTGTTGTTTCAGAACGTGCTCTACGCCGTGGCAGCCGTGACCCTGAACCTGACTGAAGTCCATCTGCCTGTGTGGTGTCCAAGGAAGACGGAGAAGCTTTATGAAGCTCTGTTAAAAGCGATGTTTCAGGATATTTTATGAACTGGACTATGGACATGTAGAGAAAGAACAGCTTTATAATCTGAATGTTGGGGACAGTGTGGGGTCCGGGAGGCAGAGAAGAGGGACCTGGTACGATTCCTTTTCTGCCGGAACATCTCACTGAGTTAATAAAGACCGTTGAACTCTCCCAGAAACATTTTTACACTTTGGAGCAAAAGACAGTAGAAGTGGGTGAGGAGATGAAGGGGATTGTCTCGCCACCATGGTGGGACATCGGTCTGAGTATAGAGATTCCTCCCTGGATCCGCATTTGTTCCCATGCATTAGTTATCATACAATTGTTGCTTGTAAGCTACTTGTTCTACACCAGCTGCGGGTGATGGAGCCAGATGCTCCGAGCGCGGTGACAAGGGGTGTTAGATCGATCCGGAAAGGTGTCATTGATTTATGTTGATGATGGTTTCTCCCTGCAAAACTTGTAATGTACCAAGATTTTGTAAGCAAGTGTATAGTATTCTGGTTATAGTTTTACACTCTGTGCGCTGTTGTATTTTTGTAATGTGTTACCACCTGTCAATGCTGTACTGTGTGATATACGCGGTTATGTTTTTGTAATGTGTTACCACCTGTCAATGCTGTACTGTGTGATGTGCGCTGTTGTATTTTTGTAATGTGTGACCACCTGTCAATGCTGTACTGTGTGAAGTGCGCTGTTTTATTTTTGTAATGTGTTACCACCTGTCAATGCTGTACTGTGTGATGTGCGCTGTTGTATTTTTGTAATGTGTTACCACCTGTCAATGCTGTATTGTGTGATGTGCGCTGTTGTATTTTTGTAATGTGTTACCACCTGTCAATGCTGTACTGTGTGATGTGCGCTGTTGTATTTTTGTAATGTGTTACCACCTGTCAATGCTGTACTGTGTGATGTGCGCTGTTGTATTTTTGTAATGTGTTACCACCTGTCAATGCTGTACTGTGTGATGTGCGCTGTTGTATTTTTGTAATGTGTTACCACCTGTCAATGCTGTATTGTGTGATGTGCGCTGTTGTATTTTTGTAATGTGTTACCACCTGTCAATGCTGTACTGTGTGATGTGTGCTGTTGTATTTTTGTAATGTGTTACCACCTGTCAATGCTGTACTGTGTGATGTGCGCGGTGACTTTTTGGTAACCTCTGTGGATCTTATTAATTTTCTGTATTTTGACTTGAAGTTTGTCGGTGGGAGTTGGAACCCAGCCATTTGAATGTGTCAAGAAGCCGTTTCGCTGATGTTTTGACTCGGTAGAAGGGAACTATGACACGCAGTAAGGGGTACAGCTCTGGGGTTAAAATATAAAATCAGAGAAACAGCTTCACTTGTGGGAGACTTTGGCCTTTGCTCTCTCGTCGAGTGATACTTTGTGGAAAGACAAACATCAAACGGGGGACTGAAGAGATCGCAAAGTCTCTGTTTGAAGAATGGACTCAGTCGAGAATATTTTGTGGAAATTATGGGATTTTTCGGAGGGTATTTTCCCTGTGATGGGATCACCCTGTGCAGATATGTGAAAAAGTGGTTTGTTAAAACTCCAGAGAACGCATGGCAGTTGGCTGTGACGAAAGAACTGTCAGGCATCCGGAATATGCAAAAGCACTTCTCACCTCCATCTCAGAAGAGAAGCAGAGCAATGAACCCACTGGCCTAGCCAGCCGGAGAGGAGCCAATTTTTCCCAACACAAAAACCGAATTATGTCCCAGACTTAGGGCCATTAGTACAAACACGGAGTACACATGGGTCTGAGGATGCCCCATCACTGATTAAGCACTGGAGTGCTTAGAAACAAAAGGATTTTAAAGATTGGGGCGAAAGATAGGGGTAGCAAGACTCCTATAAAGATAGATCCTTTCCCACCATCTCTCTCTCTCTCTGTCTCGCTCTCGCCCCAACAAGATCGACCTAACAATAAGACCAGACGAAGAAGCAGCTAAGCGGAGCGATCGAGACCGACTGTGTGTGGGGGTAAGCATGGTCTCTAGTGTCCCAAGCCCGTAACCAGAGGGCTCAGAGTTTTTCTCAAAAGTGAGGCTTTTGGGCTATTCTGAGGGTCGGAGCTTCCTTTGGTTCAGCCAGGCCAAGGGGCTTATGCGACTGAGTAATTCGTTGGTAGGGGTGGAATGAGAGTCCACCATAGCAACAAGGGAATTTCTGCTTGTCATAGTCCTCAGTTTTTTACTGTATGTATGTTATTTGTAACCTGGATTTTATTCTCCACAGAGTCAGTAATTTCGTTTAGTAGTGCATGTTTTAGCCAGTGTATGTTAGACCAAATAAATATAAGTTTGATTTTTCACTGAAACATTCCTGTCCGTGACTTATTTCATTTACACTCTGAATAATAATTCCCGGGTGTAGAACTTTCGTAAGGCGGGGGCGATTCGAACCGTCCATCTAGCAATTGGGCTAGGATCAAAAACCACTTACATATGGAAATGGTGTTAGGGAAATTGATGGGATTGAAGGCCGATAAATCCCCAGGGCCTGATAATCTACATCATAGGGTATGTAAGGAAGTGGCCCAAGAAATAGTAGATGCATTGCTGGTCATCTTCCAAAATTCTATCGACTCTGGAACAGTTCCCATGCATTGGAGGATAGCTAATGTAACCCCACTATTTAAAAAAGGTGGTCGAGAGAAAATGGGGAATTATAGCCCTGTAAGTCTGACATCGGTAGTGGGAAAAATGCTAGAGTCCATTATAAAAGATGTAATAGCAGAGCACTTGGAAAACAGTGACAGGATCGGACAAATTCAACATGGATTTACAAAAGGTAAATCATGCTTGACTAATCTACTGAAATTTTTTGAGGATGTAACTGGTAGAATAGATAAGGGAGAACCAGTGGATGTGGTGTATTTTGACTTTCAGAAGGCTTTCGATAAGGTCCCGCATAAGAGATTAGCAAGCAAATTTAAAGCACATGGGACTGGGGGTAAGGTACTGCCTTGGATAGAAAACTGGTTGCCAGACAGGAAGCAAAGAGTTGGAATAAACGGGTCTTTTTCCGAGTGGCAGGCAGTGACTAGTGGGGTACCGCAGGGATCGGTGCTAGGACCCCAGCTATTCACAATATATATAAATGATCTAGACGAGGTAACTAGCTGTAATATCTCCAAGTTTGTAGACGACATAAAGCTGTGTGTGTGTGTGTGTGCTGTGAGGAGGATGCAGAGAAACTCCAGTATGATTTGGACTGGTTGGGTGATTGGGCAGATGCATGGCAAATGCAGTATAATGTGGATAAATGCGAGGTTATCCACTTCAGTGGCAAAAACAGGAAGGCAGATTATTATCTGAACGGCAATAGATTGGGAAAAGGGGAAGTGCAACGAGACCTGGGAGTCCTTGTGCACCAGTCGCTGAAGGTAAGCATGCAGGTGCAGCAGGCGGTTAAGAAGGCAAATGGTATGATGGCCTTCATAGCGGGACGATTCGAGTACAGGAACAAGGATGTCTTGCTGCAGTTGTATAGGGCCTTGGTGAGACCACACCTTGAGTATTGTGTGCAGTTTTGGTCGCCTTATCTGAGGAAGGATGTTCTTGCCATGGAGAGAGTGCAGCGAAGATTTACCAGACTGATACCTGGGATGGCAGGAATGACATATGAGGTGAGATTGGGTCGATTAGGCTTATATTCGCTAGAGTTTAGAGAATGAGAGTGGATCTCATTGAAAATTATAAAATTCTAACAGGACTAGACAGACTAGATGCAGGAAGGATGTTCCCGATGGCGGGGGAGTCCAGAACCAGGGGTCACAGACTAAGGATAAGGGATGAGGATGAGGACTGAGATGAGGAGGAATTTCTTCCTCCAGAGAGTGGTGAACCTGTGGAATTCTCTACCACAGAAGGTAGTAGAAGACAATTCATTAAATATATTCAAGAAGGAGCTAGATATATTTCTTAAGGCTAAAGGAATCAAGGGATATGGGGAGAAGGCAGGTACAGGGTACTGAGTTTGGATGATCAGCCATGATCTCATTAAATGGCAGAACAGGCTCGAGGGGTCGAATGGCCTACTCCTGCTCATATCTTCTATGTTTCTATGTTTCTTTGAAACAGAGAACAGGGGAAGTAAGGGGAACACAGTAAATGTTTAATTAGAAACAGAGAATAGGGGGAGTAAGGAAGACACGGTAATTGTTTTGTTAGATATAGCGGACAGGACCATTATGGGGAACACAACAACTGTTTAAATAGAAATAGAGGACTGGGAAATTTAGCGGAACACATTATTTGGAAACAGAGAATAGGGGAAGAAAGAGGTACACGGTAACTTTTCAATTAGAACCTAGGACAGAAATAGAGGTCTTCAAATATCCTAATATATACTGGGATAGAAATCGTGTAAAGGGCAGAGAGGGGAACCAATTTCTGAAGTGTGTTCAGGAGAACTTTCTTGATTAGTATGTTTCCGGCCCAACGAGGAAGGGGAGATTGCTAAATCTGGTTCTGGGGGATGAGGTGGGTCAAGTGGAGCAATTTCTGTAGGGGAACATTTAGGGAACAGTGATCATAGAATCATAAGGTTTAGATTAGCTATTAAAAAAGGACAGGGAGCAATCTAGAGTAAAAATAGTTATTTGGAGGAAGGCCAATTTCAGTGGTTTGAGAACAGATCTGGCCTGG
This sequence comes from Squalus acanthias, assembly GCA_030390025.1. Lineage (NCBI taxonomy): Eukaryota > Metazoa > Chordata > Chondrichthyes > Squaliformes > Squalidae > Squalus > Squalus acanthias. The sequence goes on along the minus strand of JASTWF010000125.1, from coordinate 86,681 downwards.
GTAAATTGGAATCAAAGATTGGCAGGCAAAACTGTAATTGAACAAGGGGCTGCCTTTAAAGAGGAGATGGTTTGGGTACTGCCGAGGTACTTTCCCACAAGGGGGAACGGTAGGGCAACAAAAGCCAGAGCTCCCTGGATGATGAAAGAGATGGAGAATAAGATGAAGGAGGAAAAGGGGGAGTATGACAGATGTCTGGTTGAGAATACAAGTGAGAACCAGGCTGAATATAGAAAGTTCAGAGTTGAAGTGAAAAAGGAAATAAGAGGGGAAAAGAGAGCAGGAGAATAGACTGACAGCTAACATAAAATGCAATCCAAAAGTCTTATATATGCATATAAATAATAAACGGGTAGTAAGAGGAGGGGTGGGACCGTTTAGGGACCAAAAGGGAGACCTACGCATGGAAGCAGAGGGCATGGCTGAGGTACTAAATGAATACTTTGCATCTGTCTTTACCAAGGAAGGAATGCTGCCAAAGTCATAATGAAAGAGGAGGTAGATGAGATACTGGATGGGATAAAAATAGGTAAAGAGGAGGTAGTAGAATGGCTGGCAGAACTTAAAGTAGATAAGTCACCAGGACGGGATGGGATGCATCCTAGGATACTGAGGGTGGTAATGGTGGAAATTGCGGAGGTACTGGCCATAATCTTCCAATCCTCTTTAGATACAGGGGTGATGCCAGAGGAAAGGAGAATTGCAAATGTTACACCCTTGTTCAAAAAAAGGCTGGAGGATAAACCCAGCAACTACAGACCAGCCAGTTTAACCCCGATAGTGGGGAAGCTTTTAGAAACGATAATCCGGGACATAAGTAACAGTCACTTGGACAAGTGAGGATTAACTGAGGAAAGTCTGCACGGATTTGTCAAAGGCAAATCATGTTTAACTAACTTGAGTAGTTTTTTGATGAGGTAACAGAGAGTGTTGATGAGGGCAATGCGGTTGATGTGGTGTACATGGACTTCAAAAAGGCGTTTGATAAAGTGCCAGATAATAGGATTGCCAGAAAAGTTGAAGCCCATGGAATAAAAGGGACAGTGGCAGCATGGTACGAAATTGGCTAAGTGACAGGAAACAGAGTGCCAGAAATTCGGCTCTTGTCGGGTGAGTACGCGCTGTGTACTCACCCGTAAGGCCACCTGAAGTGCCGGTTTCACGCATGCACTGTGCATGCGCTGGAAACCGGAACTTCCGTTCCCCTGAAGGAAGGGGTTCAGAAGTCGAATGCGTGCGTGGGAGAGGCAGCGCGCACGCAGCGAACTTCGTTTTTTTCAGCTTTCTCCGTGAGGGTAAGTATGGAGAAGCTGCGCTTTTAAAAAGGAGGCGCAAGGCCTGTTTTAAACAAGGTAAGTGGTTAATTAAGTACAATTTAAACATTTTTTCAACAAGTTTATGTTTTTTACATACTTTAAAGAAAGGTAAGTTTATTTTTAGCACCGTTAAAAAGTGTAATTAATTTTTTCAAAAATTTAAACTTTTGTTTAAAGTAGTTAATTTAGGTAATTTATAGTTGTTTTAAAAATGTGATGTATTTTTTTTAATTTATTTGAAGTTTTAGTCTGGTTTAGCGGCTGATCTCTATTCATACATTTGACAGGTCTTCCTTTGAAATCTATGAATGAAAATTCCCTGCTAGGATTGGCTCTCCATGGCCCACGTGATCTTAGGGGACGCTTCGAACTAACTGTGCCCCTGGGATACGCGAGCACTGCGCGCCGGCAGCTGCAGGAGACCCAGGACCCGAATTCCTCGTGGGCCCGAAGCACAACGGCAGGCGCGGTAGGTAAGTACGCGCGCGATGCTTGCACCCACAGGAAGCCGGAGAGCCGAATTTCTGGCCCTAGAGTAGTGGTGAGCGGTTGTTTTTCAGACTGGAGGAAAGTATGCAGTGGTGTTCCCCAGGGGCCGGTACCAGGATCACTGCTTTACTTGATATATATTAATGACTTGGACTTGGGTATACAGGGCACAATTTCAAAATTTACAGATGAAACAAAACTTGGAAGTAAAGTGAACAGTGAGGAGGATAGTGATAGACTTCAAGAAGACATAGATAGGCTGACTGAATCGCTGGACACCCGGCAGATGAAATTTAACGCAGAAACATGCGAATGATACATTTCGGTAGGAAGAATGTAAAGAGGCAATATAAACTGATAAGTGCAATTCTGAAGGGGGTGCATGAACAGAGCATCCTGGGGGTATATGTGCACAAATCGTTGAAGGTGGCAGGGTAGGTTGAGAAAGCAGGATCCTGGGCTTCATAAATAGAGGCAGAGAGTAGAAAAGCACGGAAGTTATGATGAACCTTTACAAAACACTATTTCGGTCTCAACTGCAGCATTGTGTCCAATTCATGGCACCGCACTTTAGGAATGATGTGAAGACCTCAGTGAGGATGCTGAAAAGATTTACAAGAATGGTTCCAGGTATGAGGGATTTCAGTTACATGGATAGACTGGAGAAGCTGGGGTTGTTCTCCTTAAAGCAGTGAAGTTTGAGAGGAGATTTGATAGAGGTGTTCAAAATCATGAGGTGTATAGTCAGAGTAGATAGAGGGAAACTGTTCCCATTGGCGGAAGGGTCGCGAACCAGAGGACACAGCTTTAAGGTGATTGGCAGAAGAACCAAAGACGACATTTGGAAAAAAAAATGATGCAACGAGTGGTTATGATCTGGAATGCCCTGCCTGAAAAGGTGGTGGAGACAGATTCAATCGTGGCTTTCAAAAGGGAATTGGATAAGTACGTGAAGGAAAAATGATCAGGGCTACGGGGACAGGGAAGGGGAGAGGGTCTAGTTGAAGTTCTCTTGCAGAGAGCTGGCACGGGCCCGACGGGCCGAATGGCCTCCTTCTATGCGGTAAATTTATATAATTTTATTATTGTCCTTTACAATGGATTAGCACTTTACAATGGAATAGATCTTTTCAATATAATAGTAATTTGCAATTGAATAGCACTTTGCAATATCATTGTCCTTTGCAATATAATAGTCATTTGCCATGGAATAGCAACTTGCAATGGAATAGTCCTTTGCAATGAAATAGCACTTTGCAATATAATAGTCCTTTGCAATGAAATAGCACTTTGCAATGGAATAGTCCTTTGCCATGAAATAGCACTTTGCGATGGAATAGTCCTTTGCAATATATTAGCACTTTGCAGTATAATTGCGCTTTGCGGTGGACTGTGATTTTAAATGGGCGCCACTTGTGTTGCAGGATGGGGTCCCGCCCCGCTGCTTTGTGCCATTGTCTGGAGCCGCTCACAGGCTGCACTGCTGCTCACACATACCCAGGCAGGCAGCACATGGTGCAGGGAGGAAGGAAGGAAGTATTGGCGGCTGCAGCTCGCCAGCTCGGCTCCTGTTGTGAGTGAGTGTGGAGCTCAGGACCAAAAGTGGCTGCGGGATTGGAGGGGGTGAAATGCATGTAGGGGGTGATTGACGCCCCAAGAGATGGGCACGGAGGGAGGGTGAAAAGAAGCAAATAAAATCAAGAATAAATAATAATAATAACATTTGTTCTTTACTTCTGTAAATGAAATGTCTGCATTCTGTGATTTGAGTGGACTGGAATGAAATGAATGGAAAGATCCCACAGCAGCTTTTGCTCTGAAAACACTCGACAAACATTCCCCAATAGATCCCAGTCGAGAAAAACATCAAATAGATTATTCTGAAAATAATAATAAAATAAATATAATATATATATACTGTGTTTTTACAAAAGTCTTGTCTTGTCTTAGTTGGGTTGGGAATTAAAGGGAGAGTAAGGTCCCACAGCAGGATATGCTCTGACACTTCCCACAAACATTCCCCGATAACGTCCAGTCAAGAAAAAATTCAAATGGCTTGTTGTAAATATGTAGCTTTGATTTTTACAAGTCTTGAAAGAAAGGCAAAGTAAGCTCCCACATCAGTGCGGTCTGGAATGAAATCAGTATGATCTAATGGTGTAAACTTTCTGTTTTTTCAGACATGAGATGCAGTACCAATGCACACGGCAGATAACTTGAACACAGACAAGCCCTGCTTACACACCAGCTTTGGCTCTCTGTCTCTCTCTCACACACACACACACACACACACAGGCCAGTCTGCAAAATTGCCACACAACACTGTCAGCAATGAAGGAAAGTTGATTTCTCTCATTGCTCTGCTGTGTTTGGCAGTTTAAAAGTAAAAAAACACTTTTCAGTATCTTATCTCTTCATTTTGCGGCCTACAGAATAAGGCTTTCTATGCTGCATCAAAAGCAAAATACTGCAGATGCTGGAAATCTGAAATTAAAACAGAAAATGTTGCAAATACTCAGCAGGTCAGGCAGCATCTGTGGAGAGAGAGAGAATCAGAGTTAATTCAGCTCAATGACCTTTCGTCAGATTCTGGCAAGGTTCTGACGACAAGTCATCGAAATGAAACGTTATCTCTGTTTCTCCATCTCTCCACATACGCTGCCTGACCTGCTGAGTATTTCCAGCATTTTCTGTTTTGATTTCTATTCTGCCTGTTGTCTTAATTTCATGTGACTCTCTCATTGCCTGCCTGCCTGGACTTGATTTGAGTGGAGTGGAATAAAAAGAATGCAAAGATCCCAGAGCAGCTTTTACTGTCAAACAGTCCACAAAGACATTTTCCAGTATCTCACTGACTGACTGTCTGTCTTGAAGTGAAGTGAAATAAACAGCAATAAAGTGATACACAACAGCATTACATGTGGACCAGGCCAGAATTAAATCAATAGGGTTTAATACAACAACAGCAGATAATAAGACAGCCGACCACATCTCACACAAACACAAGCTTTTGACCTCCCTCCCTCTCTCTCTCTCTCTCTCTCACACACACACACACACACAGCCTGGCCAGCCTGCAGAATGATGACGGCCATGTTGGAAAATTAAAACCAAAAATACACTTTTCTGTATCATATCATTTCACTTTGTGGCCTACAGAAACAGGCTTTCTATTCTGCATCTTGCCTTTTGATTTCATACCTCGCGCTCTCACTGGCTATCTGTCTGTCTGTCTCTCACTCACACACTCTGCCTCCCATCCACAGTGAACTAAAACTTACAGTGACAGGACACACAGACACACAGTTTCTGCAATTTGCAGAGATCAGACACACACGCACATACAGAGAGAGTCACACAGACTCTGAAATTTGCAGACACACAGACACCCACTCACATACAGACGCACTCACACAGACTCTGTAATTTGCAGAAACTCACACACACACATCAATTTTGAAAAGGGTGCAGCCTGGGTGTGTCAATGTTTGATGATGTCTCTTCCTGGCTGTGTGACCATGTTTGATGAGGACAATCCAACAGGAAGATGTGAAGCCGAGGCCCCAGAAATCCGGGTCCCCGAGAGGAAATGAAAGCCTGGGAGGGTGAAAAGAAGTAAATACAATCAGGAATAAAGAATATATATACTTTAATTCCGTTAATTAAATGTCTGCCTGTCTGTGGTTTGCCTGGAGTGTAATAAAATGAATGGAAAGATCGCACAGCAGCTTTTGCTCTGAAAACATCCCAAGCACATTCCCCAATAAAGCCCAGTTCAGAAAAAAATCAAATGGATTATTCTGAAAATAATTTAAAAAATAAAATATATAACTTTTATAACAAATGTCTTGTCTTGTTTGAGTTGGGCTGATGGGGAGAGTAAGATCCCACAGCAGGATGTGCCATGAAACAATCCACAAACATTCCCCAATAAAGTCCAGTCCAGAAAAATATCAAATGGCTTGATGTATATATGTAGATTTGCTTTTTACAACATTTTTGAAACAAAGGCAAAGTAAGATCCCACAACAGTGCAGTCTGGCATTAAATTAATATGATCTAATGGTATATATTTTCTGTTTTTTTCAGACATGAGATGCAGTACCAATGCACATGGCAGATAACTTGAAAAAATTGAGAGGTCGCACAACACCAGGTTATAGTCCAACAGTTTTATTTTAAATCACAAGCTTTCGGAGTTACAACTCCTTCGTCTCCTCACTTCACCCAACGAAGGAGTTGTAACTCCGAAAGCTTGTGATTTAAAATAAAACTGTTGGACTATAACCTGGTGTTGTGCGACCTCTCAATTTATCCACCCCAGTCCAACACCGGCATCTCCGCATCAAGATAACTTGAACACAGACAAGCCCGGAATACACACCAGCTTTTGCTGTCTGTCTGTCTCTCTCTCACACACATACACACACACACACAGGCCAGTCTTAAAATAGCCACAAATCACTGTCAGCAATGAAAGAAGGTGGATTTCTATCATTGCTCTGCGCTGTTTAGCAGTTTAAAAGCAAACAGACTGTTTCCAGTATTTTATCTTTTCAGTTTGCGGCCTACAGAAACAGGCTTTCTATTCTGCATCAAAAGCAATTGCTGTGGCTGTGGGAAATCTGAAATAAAATCAGAAAATGTTGGAAATACTTAGCAGGTAAGGCAGCATCTGTGGAGAGCAAGAGAAACAGAGTTAATATTTCAGCTCGATTACCTTTTGTCAGTTTCTGGTAAGGTTCTGATGAAAGGTCATCGAGCTGAAACATTTACTCTGTTTCCCTGTCTCTCCATTGATGCTGCCTAACATACTGAGTATTTCCAGCAGTTTCTGTTTTTATTTCTATTCTGCATGTTGTCTTGATTTCATGTGTCTCTCTCACTGCCTGCCAGCCTTGTCTTGATTTGAGTAGTGTGGAATAAAAAGAATGCAAAGATCCCAGAGCAGCTTTTATTGTCAGACAGTCCACAAAGACATTTTCAGTATCTGACTGACTGACTGACAGTCTTGAAGTGAAGTGAATGAAATAAAGTGCAATGAAGTGATACACAACAGCATTACATGTGGACCAGGCCAGAATGAAATCAATAGGGTTTAATACAACGACAGCAGGTAATAAGACAGCAGACCACATCTCACACAAACACCAGCTTTTGCCCTCTCTCTCTCTGTCACACACACACACTCACAGCCTGGCCAGCCTGCAGAGAGATGACTGCCGTGTTGGAAGATTAAAACCGAAATGAGACTTGTCAGTATCTTATCTTTTCACTTTGTGGCCTACAGAAACAGGCTTTCTACTCTGCTACTTGCCTTTTGATTTCATGTCTCTCTCGCTCTCACTGACTGACTGTCTGTCTGTCACTCACACAGTCTCCCTCCCACCAACATTGAACTAAAATTTACAGTAGCATGACACACTCACACACACAGACTCTGCAATTTGCAGACATACAGACTCCCACTCACATACAGACCCACTCACACATCCATTCTGAAAGGGGTGCAACCTGGGAGTGTCTATTTTGATGATGTCACTTTCTGGCTGTGCGGCCATGTTTGATGCAGACAGTCCAACAGGAAGAAGTGAAGCCGAGGCTCCAGAAATCCGGGTCCCCGAGAGGAAATGAAAGCCCGGGAGTGTGAAAGGAAGTAAAAACAATCAGGATTAAATAATAATATATGTACATTACATTTGTTAATTAAATGTCTGCCTGTCTGTGGTTTGCCTGGGGTGTAATAAAATGAATGGAAAGATCGCACAGCAGCTTTGGCTCTGAAAACAATCCCAATAAAGCCCAGACCAGAAAAAATCAAATGGGTTATTCTGAAAATAATTTTAAAAATAAAATATATACTTTTTTTTTACAACAGTCTTCTCTTGTTTGTGTTGGGATGAAGGGGAGAGTAAGATCCCACAACAGGATGTGCCATGAAACACTCCACAAACATTCCCCTATAAAGTCCAGTCCAGAAAAATATCAAATGGCTTGATGTATATCTGTAGATTTGCTTTTTACAAAATTCTGGAAAGAAAGGCAAAGTAAGATCCCACTGCATTGCAGTCTGGAATTAAATCAGTATGGTCTAATGGTGTATACTTTCAGATTTTTTCAGACATGAGATGCAGTACCAATGCACACAGCAGATAACTTGAACACAGACAAGCCCTGCATACACACCAGCTTTTGCTGTCTCTCTCTCTCTCTCTCTCTCACACACACACACACAGGCCAGCCTTAAAATTGCCACAAATCACTGTCAGCAATGAAAGAAAGTTGATTTCTATCATTGCTCTGCTCTGCTTGGTAGTTTAAAAGCAGACAGACAGTTTTCAGTATTTTATCTTTTCATTTTGCAGCCTACAGAAACAGGCTTCCTAATCTGCATCAAAAGCAAATGCTGTGGATGTGGGAAATCTGAAAAAAAATCAGAAAATGCTGGAAATACTCAGCAGGTAAGGCAACATCTGTGGAGAGAGAGAGAAACAGAGTTAATGTTTCAGCTCGATTACCTTTTGTCAGATTCTGTCAAGGTTCTGATGAAAGGTCATCGAGCTGAAACATTTACTCTGTTTCCCTGTCTCTCCATTGATGCTGCCTAACATACTGAGTATTTCCAGCAGTTTCTGTTTACATTTCTATTCTGCATGTTGTCTTGATTTCATGTGTCTCTCTCATTGCCTGCCAATCTTGTCTTGATTTGATTAGAGTGGAATAAAAAGAATGGAAAGATCCCAGTGCAGCTTGTAATGTCACAAAGTCCATAAAGACATTTTTCAGTATCTCACTGACTGACTGTCGGTCTTGAAGTGAAGTGAAATGAAATAAAGTGCAATGAAGTGATACACAACAGCATTACATGTGGACCAGGCCAGAATGAAATCAATAGGGTTTAATACAACAGCTGGTAATAAGACAGCAGACCACATCTCACACAAAAAACAGCTTTTGCCCTCTCTCTCTCTCTCACACACACACTCACAGCCTGGCCAGCCTGCAGAGGGATGACGGCCGTGTTGGAAGATTAAAATTAAAAAGACACTTTTCAGTATCTTATCTTTTCACTTTGTGGCCTACAGAAACAGGCTTTCTACTCTGCTACTTGCCTTTTGATTTCATGTCTCTCTCCCTCTCATTGACTCTCTGTCTGTCACTCACACAGTCTCCCTCCCACCAACATTGAACTAAAATTTACAGTAACATCACTCACACCCTCACACAAACTCTGCACTTGGCAGACACACAGACACCCACGCACATACAGACACACTCACACCGACTCTGCAATTTGCAGAAACTCACCCTCACACACACACACAATTATTTTGAAAGATGTGGAGCCTGGGAGTGTCAATTTTTGATGATGTCCCTTCCTGGCTGTGCGTCCATGTTTGATGAGGACAAACAAACAGGAAGAAGTGAAGCCGAGGCCCCAGAATTCCGGGTCCCCGAGAGGAAATGAAAGCCCGGGAGGGTGAAAGGAAGTAAATACAATCAGGAATAAATAATACTGGCCCAGAAATTGCAGTGTGAGGGTTCGTGCGAGGGTAAGCCCTTCCCGCGATGTCTCACTGCGCGTTGGCTTTTTCAGTCCCAGCTCGCTGGAACTTCATGTTCCAGCCATCAGCTGCGAGTGCATCGTGATCCCACAGTGCGGAGTTAGTTCGAGTGCACTGTGGGATCACGTGACTGAGTTACAGCCAATGGCAGCACACCAAGCTCTCATTCATAGAATTCACAGCGGCCATTGAACTGCTGTGAAAACTAGGAATACAACAAGCCCCCAAAAGAAGAGCTAAACCTCCATTAAATTAAAAAAAAAAACCATCACATAATTAAAATAAGTGTAATTAAATAAATTAACCTTTTTAAACAAAAAAATAAATTTTTGAAAAAATTTTAAATCTTTTAAAATGTTATAAAAATAAACTTACCTGTCTTTAAAGTCGCTACTAAAGATTTACCTGTAAAAAAAAATTCTAAATACTACTTAATTATGTACTTACCTGGTTAAAAGAGTCTCCTGCGCTTCCTTTTTTCTTTTCCAGATTCTTCAATACTTACCTGCGTGCGCAAGCGATGAAGTGCACAGCGTGCGCGCAGCCTGTAGCGCGCACGCGGTGCACTGAGGACCCGCCCCCTTTTCGAAAGATCAATTGCCGGTTTTCAGTGCATGCGCAGTGCATGCTGAAAACCGGCAATTGAAGTCTGGCTGCGTGAGTGTACACTGTGCGTACTCTCGCGCAGCCGGATCAATTTCTGGGCCACTATATATACTTTACTTCTGTTAACTTAACGTCTGCCTATCTGTGGTTTGCCTGGAGTGTAATAAAATGAATGGAAAGATCGCACAGCAAGTTTTGCTCTGAAAAAATCCCAAGCACATTCCCCAATAAAGCCCAGTCCAGAAAAAAATCAAATGGATTATTCTGAAAATAATTTTTAAAATATAATATATACTTTTTTTTTTAAATGTCTTGTCCTGTTTGGGTTGGGCTGAAGGTGAGAGTAAGATCCCACAACAGGATGTGCCATGAAACACTCCACAAACATTCACCAATAAAGTCCAGTCCAGAAAAATATCAAATGGCTTGATGTAAATATGTAGATTTGCTTTTTACAAAATATTGTAAGAAAGTAAAGTAAGTTCCCACAACAGCGCAGTCTGGAATTAAACCAGTATGATCTAATGGAGTATACTTTCTGTTGTTTTCAGACATGAGATGCAGTACCAATGCACACGGCAGAGAACTTGAACACAGACAAGCCCTGCATACACACCAGCTTTTGCTGTCTGTCTCTCTCTCAAACAAACAAACACACAGGCCAGCCTGCAAAATTGCCACAAATCACTGTCAGCAATGAAAGAAAGTTGATTTCTATCATTACTCTGCTCTGTTTAGCAGTTTAAAAGCAAACAGACAGTTTTCAGTATTTTATCTTTTCAGTTTGCGGCCTACAGAAACAGGCTTTCTATTCTGTATCAAATGCAAATCCTGTGGAAGTGGGAAATCTGAAATAAAATCAGAAAATGCTGGAAATACTCAGCAGGTAAGGCAGCATCTGTTGAGAGAGAGAGAAACCGAGTTAATGTTTCAGCTCGATTACCTTTTGTCAGATTCTGGAAAGGTTCTGACGAAAGGTCATCGAGCTGAAACATTTACTCTTATTCACTGTATCTCCACTGATGCTGCCTAACATACTGAGTATTTCCAGCATTTTCTGTTTTCATTTCTATTCTGCATGTTGTCTTGATTTCATGTGTCTCTCTCACTGCCTGCCAGCCTTGTGCTGATTTGAGTAGAGTGGAACAAAAAGAATGCAAAAAGCCCAGAGACAGACAGTCCAAAAATACATTTTTCAGTATCTCACTGGCTGACTGTCGGTCTTGAAGTAAAGTGAAATGAAATAAAGTGCAATAAAGTGATACGCAACAGCATTATATGTGTACCAGGCCAGAATGAAATCAATAGGGTTTAATAAAACAACAGCAGGTAATAAGACAGCAGACTACATCACACACAAACAGAAGGTTTTTGCCCTCTCTCTCTCTCTCACACACTCACAGCCTGGCCAGCCTGCAGAGAGATGACGGCCATGTTGGAAGATTAAAATCAAAAAGACACTTTTCAGTATCTTATCTTTTCATTAGGCTGCCTACAGAAACAGGCTTCCTATTCTGCAACTTGCCTTTTGATTTCATGTCTCTCTCTCTCTCACTGACTGTCTGTCTGTGTGCCACTCAGACAGTTTTAATCCCACCCCTATTGAACTAGAATTTACAGTAACATGACACACACACTCAAACAGACTCTGAAATTTGCAGAAACACAGACACCCATGCACATACAGACACACTCACACAGACTCTGCAATTTGCAGAAACTAACACACACAAATTTATTTTGCAAGATTTGCAGCCTGGGAGTGTCAGTTTTTGATGATGTCCCTTCCTGGTTGTGCGGCCATGTTTGATGAGGACAGTCAAACAGGAAGAAGTGAACCGAGGCCCCAGAAATCCGGGTCCCCGAGAGGAAATTAAAGCCAAGGAGGGTGAAAAGAAGTAAATACAATCAGGAATGAATAAAAATATATATACTTTACTTTAGTTAACTAAATGTCTGCCTGTCTGTGGTTTGCCAGGAGTGTAATAAAATGAATGGATATATCCCACAGCAGTTTTTGCTCTGAAAACATCCCAAGCACATTCCCCAATAAAGCCCAGTCTAGAAAAAAATCAAATGGATTATTCTGAAAATAATTTAAAAAATATAATATAGATATATTTTTTTAAAAGGTCTCGTCTTGTTTGGGTTGGGCTGAAGGAGAGAGTAAGATCCCACAACAGGAAATGCCATGAAACAATCAACAAACATTCCCCTATAAAGTCCAGACCAGAAAAATATCAAATGGCTTGATGTATAAATGTAGCCTTGCTTTTTACAGAAAATTCTTGAAAGAAAGGCAAAGTAAGAGCCCACAGCAATGCAGTCTGGAAGGAAATCAGTATGATCTAATGGTATATACTTCCAGTTTGTTTCAGACATGAGATGGAGCACCAATGCACATGGCAGATAACTTGAACACAGACAAGCCCGGAATACACAGCTTTTGCTGTCTGTCTGTCTCTCTTTCTCTCACACACAGACACAGCCAGCCTGCAAAATTGCCACATATCACGGTCAGCAATGAAAGAAAGTTGATTTCTATCATTGCTCTGCTCTGTTTGGCAGTTTAAAAGCAAACAGACAGTTTTCAGTATTTTATCTTTTCAGTTTGCGGCCTACAGAAACAGGCTTTCTATTCTGCATCAAAAGCAAATGCTGTGGATGTGGGAAATCTGAAATAAAAACAGAAAATGCTGGAAATACTCAGCAGGTAAGGCAGCATCTGTGGTGAGAGAGAGAGCAACAGAGTTAATGTTTCAGCTCGATTACCTTTTGTCAGATTCTGGCAAGGTTCTGATGAAAGGTCATCGAGCTGAAACATTTACTATGTTTCTCTTTATCTCCACTGATGCTGCCTAACATACCGAGTATTTGCAGCATTTTCTGTTTACATTTCTATTCTGCATGTTGTCTTGATTTCATGTGTCTCTCTCACTGCAAGCCTGCCAGCCCTTTTCTTGATTTGAGTAGAGTGGAATAAAAAGAATGGGAAGATCCCAGTGCAGCTTTTAATGTCAGACAGTCCATAAAGACATTTTTCAATATCTCACTGACTGACTGTCAGTCTTGAAGTGAAGTGAAATGAAATAAAATGCAATGAAGTGATACACAACAGTATTACATGTGGACCAGGCCAGAATGAAATCTATAGGGTTTAATACAACAGCTGCTAATAAAACATCAGACCACATCGCACCCAAACACCAGCTTTTGCCCTCTCTCTCTCTCTCACACACACACTCACAGCCTGGCCAGCCTGCAGAGGGATGACGGCCGTGTTGGAAGATTAAAACCAAAAAGACACTTTTCAGTATCTTATCTTTTCACTTTGTGGCCTACAGAAACAGGCTTTCTACTCTGCTACTTGTCTTTTGATTTCATGTCTCTCTCGCTCTCACTGACTGTCTGTCTGTCTGCCACTCACACAGACACCCTCCCACCAACATTGAACTAAAATTTACAGTAACATCACTCACACCCTCACACAAACTCTGCAATTTGCAGACACACAGACACCCACGCACACACATACACACTCACACCGACTCTGCAATTTGCAGAAACTCACCCTCACACACACACACAATTATTTTGAAAGATGTGGAGCCTGGGAGTGTCAATTTTTGATGATGTCCCTTCCTGGCTGTGTGGCCATGTTTGATGAGGACAAACAAACAGGAAGAAGTGAAGCCGAGGCCCCAGAAATCCGGGTCCCCGAGAGGAAGTGAAAGCCCAGGAGGGTGAAAGGAAGTAAATAAAATCAGGAATAAATAATAATATGTACTTTACTTCTGTTAACTAAATGTCTGCCTGTCTGTGGTTTGCCTGGAGTGTAATAAAATGAATGGAAAGATCGCACAGCAAGTTTTGCTCTGAAAAAATCCCAAGCACATTCCCCAATAAAGCCCAGTCCAGAAAAAAATCAAATGTATTATTCTGAAAATAATTAAAAAAATATAATATATACTTATTTTTAACAAATGTCTTGTCTTGTTTGGGTTGGGCTGAAGGTGAGAGTAAGATCCCACAGCAGGATGTGCCATGAAACAATCCCCAAACATTCCCTATAAAGTCCAGTCCAGAAAAATATCAAATGGCTTGATGTACATATGTAGAATTTCTTTATACAAAATATTGTAAGAAAGTAAAGTAAGATCCCACAACAGCGCAATCTGGTATTAAATCAATATGATCTAATGGTGTATACTTTCTGTTTTTTTCAGACTTGAGATGCAGAACCAATGCACATGGCAGGTAACTTGAAGAACAGACAAGCCCTGCATACACACCAGCTTTTGCTGTCTGTCTCTCTCTCACTCACACACACACACAGGCCAGCCGGCAAAATTGCCACAAATCCCTGTCAGCAATGAAAGAAAGTTGATTTCTATCATTACTCTGCTCTGTTTGGAAGTTTAAAAGCAAATAGACAGTTTTCAGTATTTTACCTTTTCAGTTTGCGGCCTACAGAAACAGGCTTTCTATTCTGCATCAAATGCAAATCCTGTGGAAGTGGGAAATCTGAAATAAAATCAGAAAATGCTGGAAATACTCAGCAGGTAAGGCAGCATCTGTGGAGAGAGAGAGAAACAGTGTTAATATTTCAGCTTGATTACCTTTTGTCAGATTCTGGCAAGGTTCTGACGAAAGGTCATCGAGCTGAAACATTTACTCTGTTTCTCTGTATCTCCACTGATGCTGCCTAACATACTGAGTATTTCCAGCATTTTCTGTTTTATTTCTATTCTGCATGTTGTCTTGATTTCATGTGTCTCTCTCACTGCCAGCCTGCCTGTCTGCCTTGTGTTGATTTGAGTAGAGTGGAATAAAAAGAATGCAAAGATCCCAGAGCAGCTTTTATTGTCAGACAGTCCACAAAGACATTTTCAGTATCTCACTGACAGACTGTCTGTCTTGAAGTGAAGTGAAATGAAATAAAGTGAAATGAAGTGATACACAACAGCATTACATGTGGACCATGCCAGAATGAAATCAATAGGGTTTAATACAACAACAGCAGGTAAGGAGACAGCAGACCACATCTCACACAAACACCAGCTTTTGCCCTCTCTCTCTCTCTCTCTCTCACACAAACACTCACAGCCTGGACAGCCTGCAGAGGGATGACTGCCGTGTTGGAAGATTAAAACCAAAAAGACACTTTTCAGTATCTTATTTTTTCAGTTTGTGGCCTACAGAAACAGGCTTTCTATTCTGCTACATGCCTTTTGATTTCATGTCGCTCTCCCTTTCACTGACTCTCTATCTGTCTCTCACTCACACAGACACCCTCCCAACCTCATTGAACTAAAATTTACAGTAACATGACACACACACTCACACAGTCTCTGTAATTTGCATAAAACTCACCCTCACACTCACACATCCATTTTGGAGTGAGGTGCAGCCTGGGAGTGTCAATTTTTGATGATGTCCCTTCCTGGTTGTGAGGCCATGTTTGATGAGGACAAACAAACAGGAAGAAGTGAAGCCGAGGCCCAAGAAATCCGGGTCCCCGAGAGGAAATGAAGGCCCGGGAGGGTGAAAAGAAGTAAATAAAATCAGGAATAAATAATAATATGTATACTTTACTTCTGTTAATTAAATATCTGCCTGTCTGTGGTTTGCCAGGAGTGTAACAAAATGAATGGAAAGATCGCACAGCAAGTTTTGTTCTGAAAACATCCCAATCACATTCCCCAATAAAGCCCAGTCCAGAAAAAAATAAAATGGATTCTTCTGAAAATAATTTTAATCTAATATATACTTATTTTTAACAAATGTCTTGTCTTGTTTGGGTTGGACTGAAGGGGAGAGTAAGATCCCACAGCAGGATGTGACATGAAATAATTCACAAACATTCCCCTATAAAGTCCAGTACAGAAAAATATCAAATGGCTTGATGTATATATGCAGATTTGTTTTTTACAAAATTCTTGAATGAAAGGCAATGTAAGATCCCACCATAGCATAGTCTGGAATTAAATCAATATAATCTAATGGTATATAATTTCTGTTTTTTTCAGACATGCGATGTAATAACAATGCACACAGCAGATAACTTGAACACAGACAAGCCCTGCATACACACCAGCTTTTGCTGTCTGTCTCTCTCTCCCTCTCTCTCTCTCACACACACACAGCCAGCCTGCAAAATTGCCACAAATCACTGTCAGAAATGAAAGAAAGTTGATTTCTTCCATAGCTCTGCTCTGTTTGGGAGTTTAAAAGCTAACAGACAGTTTTCAGTATTTTATTCTGCATGTTGTCTTGATTTCTCTCACTGCCTGCCAGCCTGCCTTGTCACACACAAACTCACAGCCTGGCCAGCCTGCAGATGGATGACTGCCGAGTTGGAGGATTAAAACCAAAATGACATACAGACACTCTCACACAGATTCTGCAATTTGCAGAAACTCACATACAGACACTCTCACACAGTCTCTGTAATTTGCAGAAACTCACATACAGACACTCTCACTCACACAGACTCTACAATTTGCAGAAACTCACATACAGACACTCTCACTCACACAGACTCTGCAATTTGCAGAAACTCACATACAGACACTCTCACACAGACTCTGCAATTTGCAGAAACTCACATACAGACACTCTCACTCACACAGACTCTACAATTTGCAGAAACTCACATACAGACACTCTCACTCACACAGACTCTGCAATTTGCAGAAACTCACATACAGACACTCTCACACAGACTCTGCAATTTGCAGAAACTCACATACAGACACTCTCACTCAGACAGACTCTGCAATTTGCAGAAACTCACATACAGACACTCTCACTCACACAGACTCTGCAATTTGCAGAAACTCACATACAGACACTCACACAGACTCTGCAATTTGCAGAAACTCACATACAGACACTCACACAGACTCTGCAATTTGCAGAAACTCACATACAGATACTCTCACTCAGACAGACTCTGCAATTTGCAGAAACTCACATACAGACACTTTCACTCAGACTCTGCAATTTGCAGAAACTCACATACAGACACTCTCACTCACACAGACTCCGCAATTTGCAGAAACTCACATACAGACACTCACACACAGACTGCAATTTGCAGAAGCTCACATACAGACACTCTCACACAGACTCTACAATTTGCAGAAACTCACATACAGACACTCTCACACAGACTCTGCAATTTGCAGAAACTCACATACAGACACTCTCACTCAGACAGACTCTGCAATTAGCAGAAACTCATACATACACTCTCACACAGACTCTGCAATTTGTAGAAACTCGCATACAGACACTCTCACTCACACAGACTCTGCAATTTGCAGAAACTCACATACAGACACTCTCACACAGACTCTGCAATTTGCAGCAACTCACATACAGACACTCTCACACAGACTCTGCAATTTGCAGAAACTCACATACAGACACTCTCACACAGACTCTGCAATTTGCAGAAACTCACATACAGACACTCTCACTCACACAGACTCTGCAATTTGCAGAAACTCACATGCAGACACTCTCACACAGACAGATTCTGCAATTTGCAGAAACTCACATACAGACACTCTCACTCACACAGACTCTACAATTTGCAGAAACTCACATACAGACACTCTCACAAAGACTCTGCAATTTGCAGAAACTCACACTCACACATTCTTTTGAAAGGGGTGCATCCTGGGAGCGGTTGAGTCACGTGACCCTGTGGCTGAGCCTCTGACCTCACAATGGGCGATGACGCGATCAGCCCCTGCAGTAACTCCAGCTGTTTCTGTCCGTCTGAACTGAACCGATTCCACCCCAGCCTGAAACAGTTTAAAGATTAAACAGGGAATAAACAAATAGAACAACAGTGTAAATAACCGCGAGACTGGGGTTAATATTTCAATAATAATTACAGACAAATATTACCCATTAAAGTGAATGAATCCCATTGATATTTTATTTATTACATTAAACATTAACACAAACACTCACTGGATCCGCTCCAGACTCCGGCAGGTCAGTATGAGGCGGAGGAGAGCGGGGACAGATCGGTCTGTGAAGGAGTTTAATGTCAGGTTCAGATCCTTCAGTGAGCGGATTCGACTGAGAGCAGAGGCGAGTTCCTCGGCACAAGAATCTGTGAGACCGACAGTCTCCAGCCTGGGGATCAGAGAGAGAAATAACAGGAATCAGAGTCAATCCCCAGAGTTTATTAATAACACTATTACTGATACTAATAATAATGTTCAGTGTCAGACATCCAGTTATTATAAACACAATCTCACACAGTCTGGTACTTACCCCAGTTTCTGTATTTTACAGTCCGGGTTCCTCAGAGCCGCAGACACCAGTTTCACTCCTGAATCTCTCAGTTTATTGTTGTTCAGTCTAAACACAAACAGAGAGAGAAACAAACTGAATCAAAGCCCGGATCTGATATATTTTTCTCTTTCGGATATTACAGCAATCACTGAAAGTACTTCAGGAAATTAATAATCCGGATTCACCCCGTGATTTCCTCCCTGGGCATGTTGGGTGGAACCGGTGGCGGGTCGGGTGGGAACGGGGTCGGTGGCATAGAAACATGGAAGATAGGAGCAGGATTAGGCCATTCGGCCCCTCGAGCCTGCTCCGCCATTCGATGAGATCATGGCTGATCATCCAAACTCAGTACCCTGTACCTGCCTTCTCCCCGTATCCCTTGATACCTTCAGCTATAAAAAAATATATCTAACTCATTCTTGAATATATTTAATGACTTGGCCTCAACTACCTTCTGTGGTAGAGAATTCCACAGGTTCACCACTCTCTGGGTGAAGAAATTCTTCCTCATTTCTGTCCTAAATGGCTTACCCCTTATCCTTAGATTATGAATCCTGGTTCTGGACTCTCCGACCATCGGGAACATTCTTCCTGCATCTAGTTTGTCCAGACCTGTCAGAATTTTATATGTTTCGATTCGATCCCCTCTCATTCTTCTATACATTAGCGAGTATAAGCCCGATCGACCCAATCTCTCCTCATATTTCATTCCTGCCATCCCAGGTATCAGCCTGGTGAATCCTCGCTGAACTCCGTCCATGGCAAGAACATCCTTCCTCAGATAAGGCGACCAAACTGCACACAGTACTCAAGGTGTGGTCTCACCAAGGCCATGTACAACTGCAGCAGGACATCCCTGTTACTATACTCAAACCCTTTCGCTATGAAGGCCAACATACCATTTGCCTTCTTCACCGCCTGCTGCACCTGCATGCTTACCTTCAGCGACTGGTGCACAAGGACACACAGGTCTCGTTGCACTTCCCCTTCTCCCAATCTATTGCCATTCAGATAATAGTCTGCCTTTCTGTTTTTGACACCAAAGTGGATAACCTCGCATTTATCCACGTTATATTGCACCTGCCACGCTTCTGCCCACTCACCCAATCTATCCAAATCATCCTGGAGTTTCTCGTTATCCTCCTCGCAGCAAACACGCCCACCCAGCTTTGTGTCATCTGCAAACTTGGAGATATTACATTTAGTTCCCTTATCTAGATCATTAATGCATATTCTGAAAAGCTGGGGTCCAAGGACCGATCCCTGCGGTACCCCACTAGTCACTGCTTGCCACTCGGAAAAAGACCCATTAATTCCTACTCTCTGCTTTCTGTCCGCCAACCAGTTCTCTATCCAAGTCAATACCTTGCCCCCAATCCCATGTGCCTTAACTTTACACGCTAATCTCTTATGCGGGACCTTATCGAAAGCCTTTTGAAAGTCCAAATACACCACATCTACTGATTCTCCCTTATCTATTTTCCCAGTTACATCCTCAAAAAATTTCGGTTGATTAGTCATGCACGATTTACCTTTTGTAAATCCATGATGACTTTGTGCGATCCTGTCACTGTTTTTCAAGTGCTCAGCTATTACATCCTTTATAATGGACTCTAGAATTTTCCCCAGTACCGATGTCAGGTTTACCGGTCTGTAATTCCCTGCTTGCTCTCTACCACCCTTTTTGAATAGTGGGGTAACATTAGCTACGCTCCAATCCATGTGTACTGTTCCAGATTCCATCTAATGTTGGAAGATGATCAGCAATTCATCTACTAATTCTATTGCCACTTCCATAAGTACCCTAGGATGTAGATTATCAGGCCCTGGGGATTTATCGGCCTTCAATCTCGTCAATTTCCCTAACACCATTTCCCTGCAAATACTGATTTATTTCAGTTCCTCCCTTTCATCAGACCCTGTGTTCTCCAACATCTCTGGGAGGTTATTTGTGTCCTCCTTTGTTAAGACAGAACCAAAATATGTATTTAATTGGTCTGCCATTTCTTTGTTCCCCATTATAACTTCCCCCGCTTCTGACTGCAATTAGGAAGGCAAGTGGCATCTTGTCCTTCATTGCAAGTTGGTTGTAGTATAAGAGTAAGGAAGTCTTACTACAATTTTGCAGGGCATTGGTGACACCACATTTGGAGCCCTGTGTACAGTATTCGTCTCCTTATTTACAGAAGGATATAAATGCGTTGGAAGCAGTTCAGAGAAGGCTATGGGAGCGTTAACCTGTATCTAACCCGTTCTGTACCTGTCCTGTGAGTGTTAGATTGCAGAATGTGGAGGGAGCTTTACTCTGCATCTAGCCCGTGTTGTACCTGCCCTGGGCGTGTTTGATGGGACAGTGTAGAGGGAGATTTACTCTGTATCTAGCCCATGTTGTACCTGCCCTGGGCATTGGTGAGACCACATCTGGAGTGCTGTGTACAGTATTGGTCTCCTTATTTAAGGCAGGATATAAATGCTTTGGAAGCAGTTCAGAGAAGGTTTACTAGACTAATACCTGGAATGGGCGGTTTGTCTTATGAGGAAAGGTTGGACAGGCCAGGCTTGTATCCGCTGGAATTTAGAAGAGTAAGAGGTGACTTGATTGAAACATATAAGATCCCGAGGGGTCTGGACAGGGTGGATGTGGAGAGGATGTTTCCTCTTGTGGGAGAATCTAAAACTAGGGGTCACTGTTCAAAAATAAGGGGTCGGCCATTTAACACAGAGCTGAGGAGAAATTTCTTCACAGAGGGTCGCAAGTCTTTGGAACTCTTCCTCAGAAGGCGGTGGAAGCAGAATATTTGAATATTTTTAAGGCACAGGTAGATAGATTCTTGGTAAGCAAGGGGGTGAAAAGTTATCGGGGGTAGTCGAGAATGTGGATTAATCAGATCAGCCATGATCTTATTGAATGGCGGAGCAGGTCCGAAGATGTAGGTGAGGTTTTAAATGAATATTTTGCATCTGTGTTCACTATAGAGAAGGACGATGTAGGCAGATAAATCAGGCAGGGCGATTGTGATATACTTGAACAAATTAGCATTGAGAGGGAGGAGGTACTAGCGGTTTTAGCAGGCTTAAAACTGGATAAATCCCCAGGCCCAGACGAGATGTATCACAGGCTGCTGTGTGAGGCAAGGGAGGAGATTGCAGGGGCTCTGACACAAATTTTCAGAACCTCTCAAGCCACAGGGGAGATGCCAGAGGACTGGAGAACAGCTAACGTAGTATCATTATTCAAGAAGGGTAGTAGGGATAAACCAGGGAATTACATGACTGTGAGCCTCACATCAGTGGGAGGGAAATTATTGGAAAAAAATCCTGAGGGATTGAATTAGTCTCCACGTGGAGAGGCAAGGATTAAATCAAGGATAGTCAGCATGGCTTTGTCCGGGGGAGATCATGTCTAAACAATTTGATTGCTTTTTTCGAGGGGGTGACTAGGTGTGTGGATGAGGGTAGTGCAGTTGATGTAGTTCAGATGGACTTCAGTAAGGCTTTTGACAAAGTCCCGCATGGGAGGCTGGTCAAGAAGGTAAGAGCCCATGGGATCCAGGGCAATTTGGCACATTGGATCCAAAATTGGCTTTGGGGCTGGAGGCAGAGGGTGATGGTCGAAGGTTGTTTTTGTGACTGGAAGCCTGTGTCCAGTGGTGTACCGCAGGGATCGGTGCTGGGTCCCTTGCTGTTTGTAGTGTACATTAATGATTTAGATGTGAATGTAGGAGGTATGATCAGTAAGTTTGCAGATGACACGAAAATTGGTGGAGTGGTAAATAGCGAGGAGGGAAGCCTCAGGCTACAGGACGATATAGACGGTTGGTCAGGTGGGCAGAACAGTAGCAAACGAAATGTAACCCTGAAAATTGTGAGGTGATGCATTTTGGGAAAACTAACAAGGCAAGGGAATACACAATGAATGGTAAGACCCTAGGAAGGACAGGAACCTTAGTGTGCATGTACAGAGATCCCTGAAGGCAGCAGGACAGGTAGATAAGATGGTTAAGAAGGCATATGGAATAGTTGCCTTCATTAGCCGAGGCATAGCATTAACACAATTGAAAGGAAGGATATTAGCTCTGATGATGCGGAATCTGTATGGGTAGAACTGAGAAATAACAATAGGCAGAAAACGTTAGTGTGAGTGGTATATAGACCTCCAAACAGTAATACGAAGGTTGGGGACGGCATTAAAAGGGAAATTAGAGAAGCATGCAGTAAGGGCACAGCAGTCATCATGGGTGACTTTAATTTACATATAGATTGGGCTAACCAATTTAGTAAAAATACTGTGGAGGAGGAATTCCTAGAATGTTTACGAGATGGTTTTAACATAGAAACATAGAATCTAGGAGCAGGAGTAGGCCATTCGGCCCATCGAGCCTGCTCCACCATTCAATACGATCATGGCTGATCATCCAAATCCAGTACCCTGTCCCCTGCTTTAATCCCCACAGTACACATATCCCACCCTACCCCCGTAACCCCACGTATTTAATTCCCCCTAACATATCCCATCCTATCCCCATAACCCCACATATTTAATTCCCCCCTAACACTAAGGGTCAATTTATCATAGCCAAATCAACCTAACCCGCACATTTTTGGCCTGTGGGAGGAAACCGGAGCACCCGGAGGAAACCCACGCAGACACGGGGAGAATGTGCAAACTCCACACAGACAGTCACCCGAGGTCAGATTCGAACCCGGGTCCCTGGCGCTGTGAAGCACCAGTGCTAACCACTATGCCACCGTGTTGCCCTCAAACAATATGTCGAGGAACCAACCAGAGATCAGACCATCTTAGACTGGGTATTTTGTAACGATAAAGGATTAATTAGCAATCTTGTTGTACGAGGCCCCTTGGGTCAGAGTGATTCTAATATGATAGAATTCTTCATTAGGATGGAGAGTGAAGTAGTTGTATCAGAGACTAAGGTCCTGAATTTAAATAAAGGAAACTACGATGGTATGAGGTGCGAATTGGGTAGGATTGATTGGGGAATGTCACTCAAGGGGTTGACGGTGGATAGGCAATGGCAAACATTCAAAGACTGCATGGATGAATTACATAATTTGTTCATCCCAGTGTGGCATAAGAATAAAACAAAAAGGGTGTCTCAACCGTGGCTAACAAGGGAAATTAGGGATAGCATAAGATCCAAGGAGAGGGCATATAAATTGGCCAGAAAAAGCGGTAGCCCTGAGGATTGGGAGCAGTTTAGGATTAAACAAAGGAGGTCAAAGGAATTAATTAAGAAGGGGAAAATAGAATATGAAAGTAAGCTTGCTGGGAACATAATAACTGAATGTAAGAGCTTTTATAGATATGTGAAGCGAAAAAGATTAGTGCAATCAAGTGTAGGTCCCTTGCAGTCAGAAGCGGGGGAAGTTATAATGGGGAACAAAGATATGGTAGCCCAATTAAATGCATATTTTTGTTTCTGTATTCACAAAGGAGGACACAAATAACCTCCCAGAGATGTTGGAGAACATACGGTCTGATGAAAGGGAGGAACTGAAATAAATCAGGGAAATGGTGTTAGGGAAATTGACGGGACTGAAGGCCGATAATTCCCCAGGGCCTGATAATCTACCACCTAGGGTACTTAAGGAAGTGGCCCTAGAAATAGTAGATGCATTGCTGATCATCTTCCAACATTAGATGGAATCTAGAACTGTACCCATGAATTGGAGAGTAGCTAATTTCACCCCACTATTCAAAAAGGGTGGTAGAGAGAAAGTGCGGAATTACAGACCGGTAAGCCTGACATCGGTAGTGGGGAAAATGCTAGAGTACATTATAAAGGATGTAATAGCTGAGTGTGGTAACACAATACAACTTCTTGTGACTTGAACTTTATTACATCACTTCCTGTGATTCGTCCAGGATAAATACTGGGCTGATCAGTTGGATCCTGGAGAGGCATAGAGTAAGACCTCTTTTGTATGTAGCACCTTTTTAGTTGATTAAAGCTTACTTTAAGTTCACCACGCGTAAGGCTCATTCTTACGACAATTTAATCAACTTTGAAAAAATTCGCACTCAAACTTATTGGACGAACTCGGAACTAAGGATCCAGGGAATCACCCATCATGGAAAACATCCTTAAACCAGCGCGTCTTGACTTGGACCCAAACACCCCAGCAGCCGGTAAGGTGTGGAAACACTGGTATCGCACGTTTGACAATTTTCTCGAATATTGCAAGGCTGATGATGACTCAAAATTGCGGATACTCATCAACTGTGTCACCCCGAATGTATTTCAGTATGTCGAGGAATGGGGCAGTTACGAGGAGGCAAGTCGGACGCTTAAAAGACTATATACTAAGACACCGAATGAGGTCTATGCCAGACATCTACTAGCTACAGCCCAACAAGGGCCGGAGGAATCCATTGATAAATTCCTCGAAGAGCTTCGCAGACTTAGTATGGACTGTAACTTTCAGGCGGCCTCAGCTGAGCTGTACCGTGAAGAAATGATCCGTGATGCTTTCATCTGCGGGCTTGCCTCCCCATTTATACGCCAGTGTCTACTGGAAAGTAAGACACTTGAGCTTCAGAGAGCTTATGACATGGCTTGCTCTCTAGATCTGGCAAAAAGAAATGCAGACCTTTATACAGTGCCCAGACCTCGGTCTGCTGCCTTAACTACAGTCAGGCAATTTAAGAGGCCACAGGTGAACTCTATTAGGGAGGACTTTATCCGTGACGATCAATCTGATGACTTAACTGATGAAGAGGATGATGACCCCACTGTGGCAGCCTCTTGGCAATCTAAGAAATGCTTCTTTTGCAGTGATGAGTTTCACCCTCGGAAATTCTGCCCTGCTCGCAATGCGTTTTGCAGTCATTGCAACAAAAAGGGTCATTTTGCAAAGGTTTGCCTATCAAGAGCCTCTACGGGGGCTTATCAAGCTAAGTCCTACCGAACTACCCCGGTAAGGGCCTATCAAGATGTTCTGGCTAACATCTATCGTGCTTCCTCTCGGGTTTCCTCTGGAAGAAACACACCTAGAGTTTCAGCCATTCTTTGTGCAACGACACCAATTACAGCTGCTTGTCCTCAGAACCTATTCCATGCAGCTACAAAAGCATCAATTAATGGACATACTTTAGATGCCTTAATTGACTCAGGTAGCAATGATAGTTTCATTAAGGAACAGATTGTTGCAGATTTAAAGCTACATGTTTTCCCATCGGACCAGGCTATTGCGATGGCTCAGTCATCACTTCACACCAGAATTTTTCTGGCTTTTGTATGCTTGAAATAACACTTAATGGTCACAGGTATCCCTCCACCCGGCTTTCGGTGCTCAAGGATTTATGTAGTGAACTTATCTTAGGGCTGGATTTTCAAAAGCAGCATAAGAAGCTCACCATTGAGTTCGGCGGATCCAAACCTGAACTCACTATTTCTAATATACGACCTCAATTACCGTTCTGTGCATTGTCAGCAGCTTCACTGGATGAACCCTCACTGTTTACCAGTATCCCTCCTCGATGCAAACCGATTATAACAAATTCACGACGTTTCAGTCAGGAAGACCAGTCTTTTATTGCGGCTGAGATTTCTCGGCTTTTAGCAGAGGATATCATCGAGCCTTGTTCGTCGCCATGGCGCACCCAGGTCGTTATTGTTAAGAACCCTCTACAACCTCACAAGAAACGGCTGTGCATTGACTATTCACAGACCATCAATCAATATACGGACTTGGACGCATACCCATTGCCGCGCATCGATGATATGGTTAATAAACTGGCTGAGTACACGGTGTTCTCAACATATGATCTGAAAAGTGCCTATCATCAGGTACCCTTGAAGGTCTCAGACAAGCAGTATACGGCCTTTGAAGCCAATGGACGGCTGTATCAATTTCGTCGCCTCCCCTTTGGGGTCACTAATGGAGTGGCTGTCTTCCAGCGAGCAATGGATGACCTGGTCAAACAGGAAGACTTGAAGGATACGTTTCCTTATCTGGACAATATTACTGTCACAGGTCGCAATCAGCGGGAACATGACGCCAATCTCCAACGATTTTGGGATGCACTCCAGCACCGTAATTTGACATTAAATGCGGCTAAATCCATTGAGTCACAACCAACCATCAACATCCTTGGCTATTGTGTGGGCAATGGCATCATTAAAGCTGACCCTGAAAGGCTTCGCCCACTCCAAGAACTCCCGCCACCTAAGAATCCGGCCTCCTTGCGCCGGGCCCTCGGCCTGTTTGCATACTATGCTAAATGGATTCCTAACTTCTTGGACCGAATCCAACCTCTACTGAAGGCCAGCACATTGCCACCAGACACAGCGGCTGTTGCAGCCTTTAACCTCCTGAAAAAACAGTTGGAGAAAGCGGCTCTTCACTCCATCGATGAGAGTCTTCCTTTTGTTGTTGAGTGTGATGCCTCGGAGGTGGCGATCTCGGCCACTCTGAATCAGGAAGGTCGTCCGGTGGCATTTTTGTCCAGGACTTTTCAAGGGGCTGAGCTACATTATCCTCCAGTCGAGAAAGAAGCTACAGCCATCATAGAGGCAGTACGGAAGTGGAGTCATCTCCTAGCTCGCCAGCACTATACCTTAATCACGGACCAGCGATCGGTCGCCTTCATGCTCGATAATCGAAAACGGACCAAAAATAAAAATAATAAAATCCAGCTTTGGCGGCTGGAATTGGCCTCTTTTGGTTACACCATCCACTATCGACCTGGCAAGGAGAATGTGGCTCCGGATACCCTCACACGAGCATTCTGCTCCGCTATGGCACCCTCTACGCTCGTAGTCATCCATGATGGGTTGTGTCATCCGGGCGTTACTCGCATGCTACACTTCGTGCGGTCCCGAAATCTTCCATTCTCTACCGGGGATGTAAAGAAGATGTGCTCGGACTGCAGAGTCTGTGCGGAATTGAAACCTCAGTTTTTCCGCCCCTCGGGTGGTATTCTCATACATGCGACCCAGCCAATGCAACGGCTTAGCATTGATTTTAAGGGGCCGTTTCCCTCTTCAACTCGCAACACTTATCTGTTGACCATGGTCGATGAGTATTCCCGTTTTCCGTTTGCCTTTCCCTGCCCCAATATGCTGACGACCACGGTTATCAGCTGCCTTGAGCAGGTATTTGCTTCCTGTGGCATGGCATCCTATGTTCATTCGTTTCGGGGCCCTTCTTTAATGTCAGGAGAAGTCAAGGCCTATCTCTCGGAACGGGGTATTGCTGCCAACAGAACGACGCCTTATCATCCGGTCGGGAATGGGCAAGTCGAGCGTTTTAACGCTATCATCTGGAATGCGGTACGTCTGGCTTTGAGATCTCGGGGCCTACCCAACCAGCAATGGGAAGCAGTACTTCCAGACGCATTACACTCCACATGGTCCCTCCTTTCGACCGCCACAAATACGACGCCTCATGAACGGTTCTTCCGATTTCAGCGTCGCTCATCCTATGGGATATCTCTCCCGTCGTGGCTGACTACACCGGGACCAGTGCTACTCCGAAGATATGTCCGGGCGTCTAAGAATGACCCCCTGGTAGATGAAGTTGAGCTCACTGACGTCAACCCTACCTACGCCTATATTCGGTATCCTGACGGTCGGGAATCTACCGTGTCATTGCGGGATCTGGCTCCCTGCCCGCCGAAACATAGAGGGACACCAGGGGATGATATTGTACCAGGCACATCTCTGGGCTCGCCAGGTGCCTCTCATCACGATCTGGATCTGTCGCAGGCTGGTACCTCACTCCAGCGTGCTGACCTGGGGCAGACTGACTATGAGCCCGTCGGGGCTCGCACGCATAGCCACGATCCACCCCGTACCGTACGCTCGGAAACAGATCTGCCACAGCCCTGCCCGACACCCGTTCGGGCACCAGTACACAGTCAGGATCGTCCTGACCCCTCACAGAGGGGGCTGGATCACTCGGTCTCTGGTCCACGGCCCGCGGCGGGTAAACGGGCTAGGGGCCCTCTACCGCTACGAGAACCCAAACGGGTGCGGCTCTCCCTCGTCCAGCGGCTACGAAATGGAGGTAGCATCCCGGCCTCCTAATATTTTGGGGGGGGAGAATGTGGTAACACAATACAGCTTCCCGTGACTCGAACTTTATTGCATCACTTTCTGTGATTAGTCCAGGATAAATACTGGACTGATCAGTTGGATCCGGGAGAGGCATAGAGTAAGACCTATTTTGTATGTAGCACCTTTTTCGTTGATTAAAGCTTACTTTAAGTTCACCACGCGTAAGGCTCATTCTTACGACAGTGACCCTTCTCTAACATTACTGGTGGTGACTCTACACTAACATTAGTGGTGGTGACACTACTGTAACATTACTGGTGGTGACACTAATCTTACATTACTGGTGGTGGTTCTACTGTAACATAACTGGTGGTTACACTAATGTTACATTACTGGTGGTGATTCTACTCTAACATTAATGGTATTGACCCTACTCTAACATTATCGGTGGTGACCCTAAACTAACATAACTGTTGGTGACTCTACTCTAACATTACTGGTGGTGACCCAACTCTAAAATTACTGGAGGTAAGTCTACTCTACAATTACTGGTGGCGACTCTACTCTAAAATTACTGTTGGTTACCCTACTCTAACATTACTAGTGGTGAGTCTACTCTACCATTACTGGTGGTTACCCTAATCTAACATTACTGGTGGTGACTCAGCTCTATCATTACTGTTGATGATCCAACTATAACATTAATTGTGCTAACCCTACTCTTACATTACTGGTGGTGACCCTACTCTAACATTAGTGTTGGTGAAACTACTCTGACATAACTGGTGGTGACTCTACTCTATCTTAACTGGTGGTGACACTACTCTAACATTAGTGGCGTTGACTCTACTCTAACATTACTGGTGGTGAGTCTACTCTAACATTACTGGTGGTGACCCTACTCTTACATTACTGGTGGTAACGCTACTCTAACATTACTGGTTGTGACTCGACTCTAACATTACTGATGGTGAGTCTACTCTAGCATTACTGCTGGTGACCCTACTCTAACATTACTGGTGGTGAGTCTAGTCTAACATTACTGGTGGTGAGTCTACTATAACAGTACTGGTGGTAACTCTACACTAACATTACTGGTGGTGACTCTACTCTAACATTACTTGTGGTGAACCTACTATAACATTACTGGTGGTGACTCTACACTAACATTATTGTTGGTGAACCGACACTAACATTAGTTGCCGTGACCCTACTCAACAATACCAGTGGTGACCCTACTCTAACATTACTGGTGGAGAGTCTATTCTACCATTACTGGTGGTTACCCTACTTTAACATTAATGATGGTGTGTCTACTCTAACATTATTGGTGGTGACCCTAATCTAACATTACTGGTGGTGACTCAGCTCTATCATTACTGTTGATGATCCTTCTATAACATTAATTGTGCTAACCCTACTCTAACATTAATGGGGGTGAGTCTACACTTACATTAATGGTGGTGACCCTACTGTAACCTTCGTGTTGGTGAAACTACTCTGACATAACTGGTGGTGACTCTACTCTAAAATTACTGGTGGTGACCCTACTCTAACATTAGTGGCGTTGACTCTACTCTAACATTACTGGTGGTGAGTCTTCTCTAACATTACTGGTGGTGACCCTAGTCTAACATTACTGGTGGTGAGTCTACTCTAACATTACTGATGGTGAACCTACTCTAACATAATGGTGGTGAGTCAACTCCAACATTACTGGTGGTGAGTCTACTCTCACATTACTGGTGGTGAGTCTACACTAACATTAATCGTGCTAACCCTACTCTAACATTACTGGTGGTAACTCTACACTAACATTACTGGTTGTGAATCGACTCCAACATTACTGGTGTTGACACTACTCTAACATTACTGGTGGTAACTCTTCTCTAACAGTACTGGTGGTGACCCTGCTCTAACATTACTCGTGGTGACTCATCTCTAACATTACTGGTGGTGACTCTACTCTAACATTAATCGTGCTAACCCTACTACAACATTATTGGTGGTGATTCTACACTAACATTACTGGTTGTGACCCTACACTAACATTACTGGTGGTGACCCTAATTTAACATTTCCGATGGTGACTCTACTCTAACATTGCTGGTGTTGACAATACTCTAACTACACTGGTGGTGACCCTACTCTAACATTACTGGTGGTGACCATACTCTAACATTATTGGTTGTGACAATAAACTAACATAACTGGTGATGACACTATTCTAACATTACTGGTGGTGACCGAACACTAACATTACTGGCAGTAAGAATACTCTACAATTTCTGCTGGTGACTCTACTCTAACATTACTGGTGGTAACACTACTCTATCATTACTGGTGGTGACCCTCCACCAACATTACTGGTGATGACTCTATTCTAACATTACTGGTGGTGACTCTACTCTATCATTACTTGTGATGACCCTACTCTAAAATTAGTTGTGCTAACCCTACTCTAACATTACTGGTGGTGTGTCTACTCTAACATTACTTGTGTTGACCCTACTCTAACATTACAGGTGGTGAGACTACTCTAACATTACAGGTGATGAGACTACTCCAACATTACTGGTGGTGATCCTACTCTAACATTACTGGTTTTGACTCTACTCTAACATTACTGGTGGTGACTCTACTCTATCATTACTGGTTATGACCCTACTCTAACATTAATTGTGCTAACCCTACTATAACATTACTGGTGTTGACTCTACTCTATCATTACTGGTGGTGAACCTACTCAAACATTACTTGTGGTGACACTACTCTTACATTTTGGTGGTGACTCTACTCTAACATTACTTGTGTTGACCCTACTCTAACATTACAGGTGGTGAGACTACTCTAACATTACAGGTGATGAGACTACTCCAACATTACTGGTGGTGATCCTAATCTAACATTACTGGTTGTGACCCTAATCTAACATTACTGGTGGTGACTCTACTCTTTCATTACTGGTGGTGACTCAACTCTAACATCACTGGTGGTGACTCTACTATATCATTACTGATGGTGAGTCCACTCTAACATTACTGGTTAGAACTCCACTGTAACATTGCTGCTGGTGACTCTACTCTAACATTATTGGTGGTGATCCTACTCTAACATTACTGGTGGTGACTCTAATCTAACATTACTGGTCGCGACCCTAATCTAAAATTACTGGTGGTGCGTCTACTCTAACTTTACTGGTGGTAACTCAACTCTAACATTTCTGGTGGTGACCCTCATCTAACATTACCGGTTGTGACTCTACTCTTACATTACTGATGGTGATACTAATCTTACATTACTGATGGTGACCATACTCTAACATTACTGGTGGTGACTCTACTCTAACATTACTGGTGATGACCCTACTCTAACATTACTGGTGGTGACTCTACTCTAACATTACTGGTGGTGACTCGACTCTAACATTACTGGTGGTGACTCGACTCTAACATTATTAATGGTGACCCTACTCTAAGATTACTGGTGGTAACCCTACTCTAACATTACTGGTTGTGACTCGACTCTGAGGTTACTGATGGTGACCCTACTCTAACATTACTGGTAGTGAGTCCACTCTAACATTACTGCTGGTGACTCTACTCTAACATTACTGGTGCGGACCCTACTCTAACATTACTGGTGGTGAGTCTACTCTAACATTACTGGTGGTGAGTCTACGATAACATTACTGGTGGTAACTCTACACAACATTACTGGTTGTGACTCGACTCCAACATTACTGGTGGTGACCCTACTCTAACATTACTGGTGGTAACTCTTCTCTAACAGTACTGCTGGTGACCCTGCTCTAACATTACTCGTGGTGACTCTTCTCTAACATTACTGGTGGTGACTCTACTCTAACATTAATCGTGCTAACCCTACTCTAACATTATTGGTGGTGATTCTACTGTAACATTACTGGTCGTGACCCTACTCTAACATTACTGGTGGTGACCCTAATTTAACATTTCCGATGGTGACTATACTCTAACATTGCTGGTGGTGACAATACTCTAACTACACTGGTGGTGACCTTACTCTAACATTACTGGTGGTGACCATACTCTAACATTATTGGTGGTGACACTAAACTAACATAACTGGTGGTGACACTACTCTAACATTACTGGTGGTGACCGAACACTAACATTACTGGCAGTAAGTATACTCTACAATTACTGCTGGTGACTCTACTCTAACATTACTGGTGGTTACACTACTCTATCATTACTGGTGATGACCCTACTCTAAAATTAGTTGTGCTAACCCTACTCTATCATTACTGGTGGTGACCCTCCACCAACATTACTGGTGATGACTCTATTCTAACATTACTGGTGGTGACTCTACTCTATCATTACTGGTGATGACCCTACTCTAAAATTAGCTGTGCTAACCCTACTCTAACATTACTGGTGGTGTGTCTACTCTAACATTACTGGTGTTGACCCTACTCTCACATTACTGGTGGTGAGTCTACTCTAACATTACTGGTGGTGAGTCTACACTAACATTACTGGTGGTGACTCTTCTCTAACATTACTGGTGGTGACTCTACTCTAACATTACTGGTGGTGACTCTACTCTATCATTACTGGTATGACCCTACTCTAACATTTATTTTGCTAACCCTACTATAACATTACTGGTGGAGATTCTACACTATCATTACTGGTGGTGACCCTACTCTAACATTACTGTTTCTGACTCTACTCAAACATTACTGGTGGTGACACTACTCTTACATTTTGGTGGTGAGTCTACTCCAACATTACTGGTGGTGACTCTACTTGAACATTACTGGTGGTGACCCTCATCTAACATTACTTGTTGTGACCCTCATCTAACATTACTTGTTGTGACCCTAATCTAACATTACTGGTGGTGACTCTACTCGGGTGACTGTCTGTGTGGAGTTTGCACATTCCCCCCGTGTCTGCGTGGGTTTCCTCCGGGTGCTCCGGTTTACTCCCACAGTCCAAAAATGTGCGGGTTAGGTTGATTTGGCTATGATAAATTGACCCTTAGTGTTAGGGGGCGATTAAATATGTGGGGTTATGGGGATAGGATGGGATATGTTAGGGGGAATTAAATACGTGGGGTTACGGGGATAGGGTGGGATAGGTGCAGGCTCGATGTGGGGATTCGGTGTGAGAAAGCAGGGACAGGGTACTGGATTTGGATGATCAGCCATGATCGTATTGAATGGTGGAGCAGGCTCGACGGGCCGAATGGCCTACTCCTGCTCCTAGTTTCTATGTTTCTATGTTTCTATTACTGATGGTGACCCTACTCTATCATTACTGGTGGTGAGTCTACTCCAGCATTACTGGTGGTGACTCTACTCTTACATTACTGGTGGTGACTCAACTCTAACATTACTGGTGGTGACTCTACTCTAACATTACTGGTGGTGAGTCTACTCTAAAATTACTGGTGGTATCTCTACTCTAACATTATTGGTGGTGATCGTATTCTAACTTTATTGGTCGTGAACCTACTCTATCATTACTGGTGGTGACACTAATCTAACATTACCGGTGGTGTCTCTACTCTAACATTGCTTTTTGTGACACTACTCAAACAACACTGGTGGTGACCCTTCTCTAACATTACTGGTGGTGACCATACTCTAACATTTTTGGTGGTGAACCTAAACTAACATAACTGGTGGTAACTCTACTCTAACAATACTGGTGGTTACCCTACTCTAACATTACTGCTGGTGAGTCTACTCTAACATTACTGTTGGTGTACCTACTCTAACAATACTTGTGGTGAGACTCGTCTACCATTACTGGTGGTGACTCTACTCTAACATTACTGGTGGTGACTCTGCTCTATCATTACTGGTGAAGACCCTACTCTAACATTAACTGTGCTAATCGTAATCTAACATTACAGGTGGTGAGACTACTCCAACATTACTGGTGGTGACTCTACTCTAACAATACTGGTGGTTACCCTACTCTAACATTACTGCTGGTGAGTCTACTCTAACATTACTGTTGGTGTACCTACTCTAACAATACTTGTGGTGAGACTCGTCTACCATTACTGGTGGTGACTCTACTCTAACATTACTGGTGGTGACTCTGCTCTATCATTACTGGTGAAGACCCTACTCTAACATTAACTGTGCTAATCGTAATCTAACATTACAGGTGGTGAGACTACTCCAACATTACTGGTGGTGACTCTACTCTAACATTACTGGTGGTGACCCTACTCTAACATTACTGGTGGTGACACTACTCTAACATTACTGGTGGTGACACTAATCTTACATTACTGTTGGTGAGTCTACTCTAACATTAATGGTAGTGAATCTACTCTAACATTAGTGGTGGTGACACTAATCTTACATTACTGGTGGTGACTCTACTCTAACATTACTGGTGGTGACCCTACTTTAACATTACTGGTGGTGACTTTACTCCAACATTACTGGTGGTGACACTAATCTTACATTACTTGTGGTGACCCTACTCTAACATTACTGGTGGTAACTCTACTCTAACATTACTGGTGGTGACTCTAATCTTACATTACTGGTGGTGACCCTACTCTAACATTACTGGTGGTAACTCTACTCTAACATTACTGGTAGTGAGTCTACTCTAACATTACTGGTGGTGACACTAATCTTATATTACTGGTGGTGACTCTACTCTAACATTAGTGGTGGTGACACTAATCTTACATTACTGGTGGTGACTCTACTCTAACATTACTGGTGGTGACCCTACTTTAACATTACTGGTGGTGACTTTACTCCAACATTACTGGTGGTGACACTAATCTTACATTACTGGTGGTGACCCTACTCTAACATTACTGGTGGTAACTCTACTCTAACATTACTGGTGGTGACTCTAATCTTACATTACTGGTGGTGACCCTACTCTAACATTACTGGTGGTAACTCTACTCTAACATTACTGGTAGTGAGTCTACTCTAACATTACTGGTGGTGACACTAATCTTATATTACTGGTGGTGACTCTACTCTAACATTAATGGTGGTGACTCTACTCTAACATTACTGGTGGTGACTCTACTCTAACATTACTGGTGGTAACACTACTCTAACATTACTGGTGGTGACTCTACTCTAACATTACTGGTGGTAACACTACTCTAACATTACTGGTGGTGACACTAATCTTACATTACTGGTGGTGACCCTACTCTAACATTACTGGTGGTAGCACTACTCTAACATTACTGGTGGTAGCACTACTCTAACATTACTGGTGGTGACTCTACTCTAACATTACTGGTGGTGAGTCTACTCTAACATTACTGGTGGTGAGTCTACTCTAGTATTACTGGTGTCTAGTCTACTCTGTGATTACTTGTGGTGACTCTACTCTAACATTACTGGTGGTGACCCTTATCTAACATTACTGGTGGTGAGTCTACTCTAACAATACTGGGGGTGTGTCTACTCTACCATTACTGGTGGAGATCCTACTCTTACATTATTGGTGGTGAGTCTACTGTAACATTACTGGTCGTGAGTCCTCTCTGACATTACTGGTGGTCAGTCTACCCTAACATTACTGTTGATGACCCTACTCTAACAATACTGCTGTTGAGTCCTCTCCAGCATTACTGGTCGTGAGTCTGCTGTAACATTACTGTTGGTAACGCTACTCTAACATTACTGCTGGTGACTCTACTCTAAAATTACTGGTGGTGACCCTACTCTAACATTAATGGTGGTGACCCTACTCTAATATTACTGGTGGTGTGTCTACTCTGACATAACTGGTTGTGACTCAACTCTAACATTACTGGTGGTGACCCTACTCTAACATTAATGGTGGTGACCCTCCTCTAACATTGCTGGTGGTGAGTCTACTCTAACATTACTGGTTGTGAGTCTACTCTAACATTACTGGTGGTGCCAATACTCTAACCTTACTGGTTGTGACTCTACTCTAACATTACTGATGGTGATCCTACTCTAATATTACTGGTGGTGAGTCAACTCTAACCTTACTGATGGTGATCCTACTCTAACATTGCTAGTGGTGACTCTACTCTAACATTACTGGTGATGACCCTACTCTAACATTACTGGTGGAGAGTCTTCTCAAACATTACTGGTGGTGAGTCAACTCTAACATTACTAGTGGTCAGTCTACTCTAACATTACTGGTGGTAACTCTACTCTAACATTACTGCTGGTGACTCTACCGTAACATTACTGGTGGTGACCCTTCTCTAACATTACTGTTGGTTAGTCGACTCTAACATTACTGGTGGTGAGTCTACTCTAACATTACTGGTGGTGACCCTACTGTAACATTACTGGTGGTGAGTCTACTCCAACATTACTGGTCGTGAGTCCTCTCTAACATTACTGGTGGTCAGTCTACCCTAACATTACTGTTGATGACACTACTCTAACATTACTGCTGGTGAGTCCTCTCTAACATTACTGGTCGTGAGTCTACTCTAACATTACTGTTGGTAACGCTACTCTAACATTACTGCTGGTGACTCTACTCTAAAATTACTGGTGGGGACCCTACTCTAACATTACTGGTGGTGACCCTACTCTAATATTAATGGTGTTGTGCCTACTCTAACATTATTGATGATGACTCAACTCTAACATTACTGCTGGTGACCCTACTCTAACATTAATGGTGGTGACCCTCCTCTAACATTACTGGTGGTGACTCTACTCTAAACTAACTGGTGGTGACTCTACTCTAACAGTACTGGTGGTGACCCTTTCTAACATTACTGGTGGTGACTCTACTCTAACATTACTGGTGGTGAGTCTACTCTAACATTACTGGTTGTGAATCTACTCGAACATTACTGGTGTTGCCACTACTCTTACATTACTGGTTGTGACTCTACTCTAACATTACTGTTGATGAGTCTACTCTAACATTACTGGTGGTGACCCTACTCTTACATTACTGGTGGTGAGTCAACTCTAACATTACTGGTGGTGAGTCTACTCTAACATTACTGGTGGTGAACCTACTCTAACATTACTGGTGGTGAGACTACTCTAACATTACTGGTGGTGAACCTACTCTAACATTACTGGTGGTGAGACTACTCTAACATTACTGGTGGTGAGTACACTGTAACATTACTGGTAGTCAGTCTACCCGAACATTACTGGTGGTTACCCTACTCTAACATTACGGGTGGTTAATCTTCTCCAACATCACTGGTGCTGAGTCTACTCTAACATTACTGGTGGTGAGTCTACTGTAACATTACTCTAACATTACTGGTGGTGACCCAACTCTAACTTTACTGGTGGTAAGTCTACTCTACAATTACTAGTGGTGAATCTACTTTAACATTACTGGTGGTGACTCTACTCTAACATTACTGGTGGTGAGACTGCTCTACAATAAATGGTGTTGACTCTACTCTAACATTACTGGTGGTGAGTCTACTCTAACATTACTGGTGGTGACCCTAATCTAACATTACTGGTGGTGACTTTACTCTAACATTGCTGGTGGTGACTCTACTCTAATAACACTGGTGGTGACCCTACTCTAACATAATTTGTGATGTCCCTACTCTAACATTACTGGTGCTGAGTCTACTCTAACATTACTGGTGCTGAGTCTACTCTAACATTACTTTTGCTGACCCAACTCTAAGATTACAGGTTGTAAGTCTGCTCTACAATTTCTGTTGGTGTCTCAACTCTAACATTACAAGTGGTGATTCTACTTTAACATTACTGGTGGTGAGTCTACACGAACATTACTGGTGGTGAGTCCACTCTAACAGTACTGGCGGTCAGTCTACTCCAACATTACTGGTGGTGATCCTACTGTAACATTATTGGTGCTGAGTCTACTCTAACATTACTGGTGGTGAGTCCACTCTAACATTACTGGTGGTCAGTCTATCCTAACATTACTGGTGGTGACACTACTCTAACATTACTGGTGGTGCGTCTTCTCTAACATTACTGGTGGTGAGTCTACTCTTACATTACTGGTGGTAACGCTACTCTAACATTACTGCTGGTGACTCGACTCTAACATTACTGGTGGTGACCCTAAACTAACATAACTGGTGGTGACTCTACTCTAACATTACTGGTGGGGACACTACTCTAACATTACTGGTGGTGAGTCTACTCTAACATTATTGGTGGT
The DNA here is from genome assembly GCA_030390025.1 of Squalus acanthias. Classification (NCBI taxonomy): domain Eukaryota; kingdom Metazoa; phylum Chordata; class Chondrichthyes; order Squaliformes; family Squalidae; genus Squalus; species Squalus acanthias. Next base: position 48,204 of record JASTWF010000125.1, on the reverse strand, counting down.
GAGTCTAGTATAACAGTACTGTTGGTAACTATACACTAACATTACTGATGGTGAACCTATTCTAACAGCACTGATGGTGACCCGACTCTAACATTACTGGTAGTGACTCTACTCTAACATTAATCGTGCTAACGATATTCTAACATTATTGGTGGAGATCCTACTATAAAATTACTGATCGTGACCCTACTCTAACATTATTGGTGGTGACCCTACTCTAACATTATTAATGGTGACCCTAATCTAACGTAACAGATGGTGACTCCACTCGACATTACTGGTTGCGACCCAACTCTAACATTACTGGTGGTAAGTCTACTCTAACATTACTGTAGGTAAGTCTACACTACAACTACTGGTGGTGACTCTATTCTAACATTACTGGTCTTTTCCCTACTCTATCAGTACTGGTGGTGACTCTACTCTAACATTACTGGTGTTAAGTCTACTATACAGTACTGGTGGTAAAACTACACTAACATTACTGGTGGTGACTCCACTCTAACATTACTGGTGGTGAACATACTCTAACAGTTCTGGTGGTGATTCTACTCTAACATTACAGGTGGTGACTACTCTAACATTACCGGTGGTGACTCTACTCTAGCATTATTGGTATTGACCCTAAAGTAAAATAACTGGTAGTGACTCTTCTCTAACATTACTGGTGGTGACCCAACTCTAGCATTACTGGTTGTAAGTCTACTCTACAATTACTGGTGGTGAATCTACTTTAACATTACTGGTGGTAACCCTCCTCTGACATTAATGGTGCTTACCCTACTCTAACATTACTGGTGGTGAGCCTACTATACAATAAATGGTGGCGACTCTACTCTAACGTTAATGGAGGTGACCCTAATCTAAGATTACTGGTGGTGACTTTACTCTAACATTGCTGTTGCTGACTCTACTCTAACAACACTGGTGGTGACCGTACTCTAACATTATTGGTGATGACCCGACTCTAACATTATTGGTGCTGACCCTAAACTATCATAACTGGTGCTGAGTCTACTCTAACATTACTGGTGGTGACCCAACTCTATCATTACTGGTGGTGAGTCTACTCTAACATTACTGGTGTTAACTCTACTCTAACATTACTAGTGTTTACCCTACTCTAACATTACTGGTGGTGAGTCTACTCAAACATTGGTGGTGGTGACCCTACTCTAACATTACTGGTGGTGACCCTACTCTAACATTACTGGTGGTGAGTCTGCTCTACCATTACTGCTGGTGAATCTACTCTAATATTACTGGTGGTGAGTCGACTCTAACATTACTGGTGGTGAGTCCACTCTAACATTCCTGTTGGTCAGTCTACTCGAACAATACTGCTGGTGACACGACTGTAACATTATTGGTGCTGAGTCTAATCTGACATTCCTGGTGGTCAGTCTATCCTAACATTACTGGTGGTGACCTCCACTTCCATTACTGGTGGTGCGTCTTCTCTAACATTACTGGTGGTGAGTCTACTCTAACATTACTGGTGCTAACTCTACTCGAACATTACTGCTGGTGACTCTACTCTAACATTACTGGTGGTAACCCAACTCTAACATTACTGCTGGTGAGTCCTCTCTAACATTACTGGTCGTGAGTCTACTCTAACATTACTGTTGGTAACGCTACTCTAACATTACTGCTGGTGACTCTACTCTAAAATTACTGGTGGGGACCCTACTCTAACATTACTGGTGGTGACCCTACTCTAATATTAATGGTGGTGTGTCTACTCTAACATTATTGGTGGTGACTCAACTCTAACATTACTGGTGGTGACCCTACTCTAACATTAATGGTGGTGACCCTCCTCTAACATTACTTTTGGTGAATCTACTCTAACATAACTGGTGGTGACTCTACTCTAACAGGACTGGTGGTGACCCTACTCTAACATTACTGGTGGTGACTCTACTCTAACATTGCTGGTGGTGAGTCTACTCTAACATTACTGGTGGTGACCCTACTCTTACATTTCTGGTGGTGAGTCTACTATAACATTACTGATTGTGAATCTACTCGAACATTACTGGTGTTGCCACTACTCTAACATTACTGGTTGTGACTCTACTCTAACATTACTGGTGGTGAGTCTACTCTAACATTACTGGTGGTGACCCTACTCTAACATTACTGGTGGTGAGTCCACTCGAACATGACTGGTGATCAGTCTACTCTAACATTACTGCTGGTGACCCGACTGTAAAATTACTGGTGTTGAGACTACTCTAACATTACTGGTGGTGAGTCCACTCTAACATTACGGTTGGTTAATCTTCTCTAACATTACTGGTGGTGAGTCTACTCTAACATTACTGGTGTTGAGTCTACTGTAACATTACTCTAACATTACTGGTGGTGACCTAACTCTAACTTTACTGGTGGTAAGTCTACTCTACAATTACTAGTGGTGAATCTACTTTAACATTACTGGTGGTGACTCTACCCTAACATTACTGGTGGTGAGACTGCTCTACAATAAATGGTGTTGAATCTACTCTAACATTACTGGTGGTGAGTCTCCTCTAACATTACTGGTGGTGAGTCTACTCTATCATTACTGGTGCTAACTCTACTCGAACATTACTGCTGGTGACTCTACTCTAACATTACTGGTGGTAACCCAACTCTAACATTACTGCTGGTGATTCCTCTCTAATATTACTGGTCGTGAGTCTACTCTAACATTACTGTTGGTAACGCTACTCTAACATTACTGCTGGTGACTCTACTCTAAAATTACTGGTCGGGACCCTACTCTAACATTAATGGTGGTGACCCTACTCTAATATTAATGGTGGTGTGTCTACTCTAACATTATTGGTGGTGACTCTACTCTAACATTACTGGTGGTGACCCTACTCTAACATTAATGGTGGTGACCCTCCTCTAACATTACTTTTGGTGACTCTACTCTAACATAACTGGTGGTGACTCTACTCTAACATTACTGGTGGTGAGTCTACTCTAACATTACTGGTGGTGACCCTACTCTTACATTACTGGTGGTGAGTCTACTCTAACATTACTGGTGGTGACCCTACTCTTACATTACTGGCGGTGAGTCTACTATAACATTACTGGTTGTGAATCTACTCGAACATTACTGGTGTTGCCACTACTCTAACATTACTGGTTGTGACTCTACTCTAACATTACTGGTGGTGAGTCCACTCTAACATTACTGGTGGTGACCCTACTCTAACATTACTGGTGGTGAGTCCACTCGAACATGACTGGTTATCAGTCTACTCTAACATTACATTCTGGTGACCCGACTGTAAAATTACTGGTGGTGAGACTACTCTAACATTACTGGTGGTGAGTCCACTCTAACATTACTGGTAGTCAGTCTACCCGAACATTACTGGTGGTGACCCTACTCTAACATTATGGGTGGTTAATCTTCTCTAACATTACCGGTGGTGACTCTACTCTAACATTACTGGTGGTGAGTCTACTGTAACATTACTCTAACATTGCTGGTGGTGACCCAACTCTAACTTTACTGGTGGTAAGTCTACTCTACAATTACTAGTGGTGAATCTACTTTAACATTACTGGTGGTGACTCTACTCTAACATTACTGGTGGTGAGACTGCTCTACAATAAATGGTGTTGACTCTACTCTAACATTACTGGTGGTGAGTCTACTCTAACATTACTGATGGTGACCCTAATCTAACATTACTGGTGGTGACTTTACTCTAACATTGCTGGTGGTGACTCTACTCTAATAACACTGGTGGTGACCCTACTCTAACATAATTTGTGATGTCCCTACTCTAACATTACTGGTGCTGAGTCTACTCTAACATTACTTTTGCTGACCCAACTCTAACATTACAGGTTGTAAGTCTGCTCTACAATTACTGCTGGTGTCTCAACTCTAACATTACTAACGGTCAGTCTACTCTAACATTACTGGTGGTGACCCTACTGTAACATTATTGGTGCTGAGTCTACTCTAACATTACTGGTGGTGAGTCCACTCTAACATTACTGTTGGTCAGTCTATCCTAACATTACTGGTGGTGACACTACTCTAACATTACTGGTGGTGCGTCTTCTCTAACATTACTGGTGGTGAGTCTACTCTTACATTACTGGTGGTAACGCTGCTCTAACATTACTGCTGGTGACTCGACTCTAACATTACTGGTGTGGACCCTACTCTAACATTACTGGTGGTGACTCTACTCTAACATTACTGGCGGTGACTCTACTCTAACATTTATCGTGCGAACCCTACTCTAACATTATTGGTGGTGACCCTGCTCTAAAATTACTGGTCGTGACCCTACTCTAACATTACTGGTGGTGACTCTACTCTAACATTGCTAATGGTGACTCTACACTAACAACACTTGTGGTGAAACTACTCTAAAATTATTGGTGGTGACCCTACTCTACCATTATTGGTGGTGACCCTAAACTAACATAACTGGTGGTGACTCTACTCTAACATTACTGGTGGGGACACTACTCTAACATTACTGGTGGTGAGTCTACTCTAACATTATTGGTGGTGAGTCTAGTATAACAGTACTGTTGGTAACTATACACTAACATTACTGATGGTGAACCTATTCTAACATCACTGGTGGTGACCCGACTCTAACATTACTGGTAGTGATTCTACTCTAACTTTAATCGTGCTAACGATATTCTAACATTATTGGTGGAGATCCTACTATAACATTACTGATCGTGACCCTACTCTAACATTATTAGTGGTGGCCCTTAATCTAACATAACAGATGGTGACTCCACTCGACATTACTGGTTGCGACCCAACTCTAACATTACTGGTGGTAAGTCTACTCTAACATTACTGTTGATAAGTCTACTCTACAATTACTGGTGGTGATTCTATTCTAACATTACTGGTGTTTTCCCTACTCTATCATTACTGGTGGTGACTCGACTCTAACATTACTGGTGTTAAGTCTACTATACAGTACTGGTGGTAAAACTACACTAACATTACTGGTGGTGACTCCACTCTAACATTACTGGTGGTGAACATACTCTAACAGTTCTGGTGGTGATCCTACTCTAACATTACAGGTGGTGACTACTCTAACATTACCGGTGGTGACTCTACTCTAACATTAATCGTACTAACCCTACTCTAACATTATTGGTGGTGACCCTACTCTAACATTATTGGTGGTGACCCTACTCTACCATTATTGGTATTGACCCTAAAGTAAAATAACTGGTAGTGACTCTTCTCTAACATTACTGGTGGTGACCCAACTCTAACATTACTGGTGGTAAGTCTACTCTAACATTACTGTTGATAAGTCTACTCTACAATTACTGGTGGTGATTCTATTCTAACATTACTGGTGTTTTCCCTACTCTATCATTACTGGTGGTGACTCGACTCTAACATTACTGGTGTTAAGTCTACTATACAGTACTGGTGGTAAAACTACACTAACATTACTGGTGGTGACTCCACTCTAACATTACTGGTGGTGAACATACTGTAACAGTTCTGGTGGTGATCCTACTCTAACATTACAGGTGGTGACTACTCTAACATTACCGGTGGTGACTCTACTCTAACATTAATCGTACTAACCCTACTCTAACATTATTGGTGGTGACCCTACTCTAACATTATTGGTGGTGACCCTACTCTACCATTATTGGTATTGACCCTAAAGTAAAATAACTGGTAGTGACTCTTCTCTAACATTACTGGTGGTGACCCAACTCTAACATTACTGGTTGTAAGTCTACTCTACAATTACTGGTGGTGAATCTACTTTAACATTACTGGTGGTAACCCTCCTCTGACATTACTGGTGCTTACCCTACTCTAACATTACTGGTGGTGAGTCTACTATACAATAAATGGTGGCGACTCTACTCTAACGTTAATGGAGGTGACCCTAATCTAAGATTACTGGTGGTGACTTTATTCTAACATTGCTGTTGCTGACTCTACTCTAACAACACTGGTGGTGACCGTACTCTAACATTATTGGTTATGACCCGACTCTAACATTATTGGTGGTGACCCTAAACTATCATAACTGGTGCTGAGTCTACTCTAACATTACTGGTGGTGACCCAACTCTATCATTAATGGTGGTGAGTCTACTCTAACATTACTGGTGTTAACTCTACTCTAACATTACTAGTGTTTACCCTACTCTAACATTACTGGTAGTGAGTCTACTCAAACATTGGTGGTGGTGACACTACTCTAACATTACTGCTGGTGAATCTACTCTAATATTACTGGTGCTGAGTCTAATCTAACATTACTGGTGGTGAGTCCACTCTAACATTACTGGTGGTCAGTCTATCCTAACATTACTGGTGGTGACCTACTCTTCCATTCCTGGTGGTGACCCCACTTTAATATTACTGGTGGTGAGTCTACTCAAACATTACTGGTGGTCAGATTACACTAACATTACTGGAGGGGATCCTACCCTAACATTACTGGTGGTGAGTCTCCTCTAACATTACTGGTGGTGAGTCTACACTAACATTACTGGTGCTAACTCTACTCGAACATTACTGCTGGTGACTCTACTCTAACATTACTGGTGGTGAGTCTACTCGAACATTACTGGTGGTGAGTCTACTCTAACAATACTGGTGGTGAGTCTACTCGAACATTACTGGTGGTGACTCTACTCTAACATTACTGGTGGTGAGTCTACTCGAACATTACTGGTGGTGAGTCTACTCTAACATTACTGATGGTGAGTCTACTCTAACATTACTGGTGGTGAGTCTACTCTAACATTACTGGTGGTGAGTCTACTCTAACATTACTGGTGGTGAGTCTACTCTAACATTACTGGTGGTGAGTCTACTCTAACATTACTGGTGGTGAGTCTACTCTAAAATTACTGTTGGTGAGTCTAATATAACAGTACTTGTGGTAAGTCTTCGCTAACATTACTGGTGGCGACCCTACTCTAACATTACTGGTGTAAACTCATCTCTAACAGTACTGGTGGTGACCCTACTCTAACATTACTGGAGGCGACACTACTCTAAAATTACTGGTGGTGAGTCGAATCTAACATTACTGTCGGTGACTCTTCTCTATCATTACTGGTGATGAACCTACTCTAACATTAATATTGCTAACCCTACTCTAACATTAATGCTGGTGACCCCACTCTAACATTACTGGTGGTGAGTCTACTCTAACATTACTGGTGGTCAGATTACACTAACATTACTGGTGGGGATCCTACTCTAACATTACTGGTGGTGAGTCTCCTCTAACATTACTGGTGGTGAGTCTACTCTAACATTACAGGTGTTAGATCTAGTCTAACATTACTGCTGGTGAATCTACTCTAACAATACTGGTGGTGATCCTACTCTAACATTACTGGTGGTGAGTTTACACTAACAATACTGGTGGTGAGGCTACTCTAACATTACTGTTGGTTAGTCTACTCTAACATAACTGGTGGTGATCCTATTCTAACAATACTGGTGGTGAGGCTACTCTAACATTACTGGTGGTGAGTCTACTCTAACATTACCGGTGGTGAGTCTACTCTAAAATTAATGGTGGTGAGTCTACTATAACAGTACTGGTCGTAAATCTTCATAACATTACTGGTGGTGACTCTACTCTAACATTACTTGTGGTAACACATCTCTAACATTACTGGTGGTGAGTCTACTCTAACCTTACTGGTGGTCCGTCTAATCTTACATTACTGGTGGAGATCATACTCTAATATTATTGGTGGTGAATCGACTCTAACATTACTGTTGGTCAGTCTGCTCTAACATTACTGGTGGTGACCCTACTCTAATATTACTGGTGGTGAGTCTACTCTAACATTACTGGTGGTCAGATTACACTAACATTACTGGTGGGGATCCTACTCTAACATTACTGATGTTAACTCTACTCTAACATTACTGGTGGTGAGCTCATTCTAACATTACTGGTGGTGAGTCTACTCTAACATTACTGGTGGTGGGACTACTCTAACGTTACTGGTGGTGACCCTACTCTAACATTACTGCTGGTGAGTCTACTCTAACATTACTGGTGGCGACCCTACTCTAACATTACTGGTGGTGAGACTACTCTAACTTTACTTGGTGTGACCCTAATCTAACATTACTGGTTATTACTCTACTCTAACATTGCTGGTGGTGACTATACTCTAACAACACTGGTGGCGACCCTACTCTAGCAGTATTGGTGGTGACCCTACTCTAACATAATTGGTGGTGACCCTAAACTAACATAACTGTTGGTGACTCTAATCTAACATTTCTGGTGGTGACCGAACTCTATCATTACTGGTGGTAAGTCTACTCTACAATTACTGGTGGTGACTCTACTCTAACATTACTGGTAGTTACCCTACTCTAACATTTCTGGTGGTGAGTCTACTGTAACATTACTTGTGTTGAGTCTACTCTAACATTAATGGCCGTGCCTCTACTCTAACATTACTGGTGGTCAGATTACACTAACATTACTGGTTGGGATCCTCCTCTAACATTACTGGTTGTCAGATTACACTAACATTACTGGAGGGGATCCTACCCTAACATTACTGGTGGTGAGTCTCCTCTAACATTACTGGTTGTGAGTCTACTCTAACATTACTGCTGCTAACTATAATCGAACATTACTGCTGGTGACTCTACCCTAACATTACTGGTGGTAACCCTACTCTAACATTACTGGTGATGAGTCTACTCTAACATTACTGGTGGTGAGTCTACTCTAACATTACTGCTGCTAACTATAATCGAACATTACTGCTGGTGACTCTACTCTAACATTACTGGTGGTAACCCTACTCTAACATTACTGGTTGTGAGTCTACACTAACATTACTGGTGGTGACTCTACTCTAACATTACTGGTGGCGACACTGATCTAACATTACTGGTATAAACTCATCTCTAACAGTACTGGTGGTGAAACTACTCGAACATTGCTGGAGGTGAGTCCACTCTAACAATACTGGTTTTCCGACTACTCTAACATTACTGGTGGGGAACCTACTATAATATTACTGGTGGTGTGTCGAATCTAACATTACTGGTGGTGAGTCTACTCTAACATTAATATTGGTGAGTCTCCTCTAACATTACTGGTGGTGAGTCTACTCTAACATTACTGATGTTAACTCTACTCTAACATTACTGCTGGTGACTCTACTCTAACATTACTGGTGGTGAGCTTATTCTAACATTACTGGTGGTGAGTCTACTCTAACATTACTGGTGGTTATCCTACTCTAACATTACTGGTGGTGAGTCTACTCCAACAATACTGGTGGTGAGGCTACTCTAACATTACTGGTGGTGAGTCTACTCTAACATTACTTGTGTTGAGTCTACTCTAACATTAATGGTCGTGCCTCTACTCTAACATTACTGGTGGTCAGATTACACTAACATTACTGGTGGGGATCCTCCTCTAACATTACTGGTGGTCAGATTACACAAACATTACTGGAGGGAATCCTACTCTAACATTACTGGTGGTGAGTCTCCTCTAACATTACTGGTGGTGAGTCTACTCTAACATAACTGCTGCTAACTATAATCGAACATTACTGCTGGTGACTCTACTCTAACATTACTGGTGGTAACCCTACTCTAACATTACTGGTGGTGAGTCTACTCTAACATTACTGGTGGTGAGTCTACTCTAACATTACTGTTGGTGAGTCTACTATAACAGTACTTGTGGTAAGTCTTCAATAAAATTACTGGTGGTGACTCTACTCTAACATTGCTGGTGTAAACTCATCTCTAACAGTACTGGTGGTGACCCTACTCTAACATTACTGGAGGTGACACTACTCTAACATTACTGGAGGTGAGTCCACTCTAACATTACTAGTTTTCCGACTACTCTAACATTACTGGTGGGGATCCTACTCTAATATTACTGGTGGTGAGTCGAATCTAACATTACTGGTGATGAGTCTACTCTATCATTACTGTTGGTGACTCTTCTCTATCATTACTGGTGATGACCCTACTCTAACATTAATAGTGCTAACCCTACTCTATAATCACTGCTGGTGACCCTACTCTAACATTACTGGTGGTGTGTCTACTCTAACATTACTGGTGATCAGATTACACTAACATTACTGGTGGGGATCCTACTCTAACATTACTGGTGGTGAGTCTCCTCTAACATTACTGGTGTTGAGTCTACTCTAACATTACTGGTGGTGAGCTTATTCTAACATTACTGGTGGTGAGTCTACTCTAACATTACTGGTGGTGATCCTACTCTAACATTACTGGTGGTGAGTCTACTCTAACATTACTGGTGTCGACACTACTCTAACATTACTGGTGGTGAGTCTCCTGTAACATTACTGGTTGTGACCCTAATCTAACATTACTGGTGGTGACTCTACTCTAACATTGCTGGTGGAGACTCTACTCTAACAACACTGGTGGTGACCCTACACTAACAGTATTGGTGGTGATCCTGCTCTAACATTATTGCTGGTGACCCTTAACTAACATAACTGTTGGTGACCCTACTCTAACATTTCTGGTGGTGACCGAACTCTATCATTACTGGTGGTAAGTCTACTCTACAATTACTGGTGGTGAATCTACTCTATCATTATTGGTGGTTAACGTACTCTAACATTTCTGGTGGTGACTCTACTCTATCATTACTGGTGGTAAATCTACTCTAACATTACTGGTGGTGAGTCTACACTAACATTACTGTTGGTTACTCGAATCTAACATTACTGCTTGTGACTCGACTCTAACATTACTGGTATTGCCTCTACTCTAACATTACTGGTGGTGAGTATACTCTAATATTATTGGTGGTGATCCTACACTAACATTACTGGTGGTGAGTCTACTCTACAATTACTGGTGGTAACTCTACTCTTACATTAATGGTGGTGACGCTACTCTAACACTACTGATGGTGAGTCTACTCTAACATACTGGTGGTGAATCTACTCTAACATTACTGGTGGTGACCCTACTCTAACATTACTGGTGGTGAACCTACTCTATCATTACTGGTGGTGACTCTACTCTAACATTACTGGTGGTGAGTCTACTCTAACATTAATGGAGGTGACTCTACTCTAACATTACTGGAGGTGACACTACTCTTAAATTACTGGTGGTGACACTGCTCTAACATTACTGGTGGTGACCCTACTCTAACATTACTGGTGGTGACTCTACTCTAACATTACTGCTGGTGACTCTACTCTAACATTACTGGTGTTGACTCTACTCTAACATTACTGGTGGCGACCCTACTCTAACATTACTGGTGGTGACCCTACTCTAACATTACTGGTTGGTGACTCTACTCTAACATTACTGGTGGTGACCCTACTCTAACATTACTGATGGTGAGTCTACTCTAACATTACTGGTGGTCAGATTACACTAACATTACTGGTGCGGATCCTAAACTATCATTACTGGTGGTGAGTCTCCTCTAACATTATTGGTGGTGAGTCTACTCTCACAGTACAGGTGGTAACTCTACTACAACATTACTGCTGGTGACTCTACTCTATCATTACTGGTGGTGACCTTACTCTAACATTACTGGTGCTGAGTCTACTCTAAAAATACTGGTGGTGAGTCTACTCTAACATTACTGGTGTTGAGTCTACTCTAACTTTACTGGTGGTGAGTCTACTATAACAGTAATGGTGGTAACTCTTCACTAACATTACTGGTGCTGACTCTACTCTAACATTACTGGTGGCGACCCTACTCTAACATTACTGGTGGTAACTCATCTCTAACAGTACTGGTGGTGACCCTACTCTAACGTTACTGGTGGTGACCCTACTCTAACATTACTGGTGTTGAGTCTACTCTAACATTACTGGTGGTGAGTCCACTCTAACATTTCTGGTGGTCCGTCTAATCTAACATTACTGGTGGATATCCTACTCTGATGTTACTAGTGATGAGTCTACACTAACATTACTGGTGGTGAGTCTACACTAACATTACTAGTGGTGACTCTACTCTATCATTACTGGTGATGACCCTACTCTAACATTAATAGTGCTAAACCTACTCTAACATTACTGGTTGTCAGTCTACTCTAACATTAATGTTGGTGAGTCTCCTCTAACATTACTGGTGGTGAGTCTACACTAACATTACTGTTGATAAATCTACTCTAACATTACAGCTGGTGACCTAACTATAACATTACTGGTAGTGCATAAACTCTAACATTACTGCTGGTGAGTATACTCTAATATTATTGGTGGTGATCCTACATTAACATTACTGGTGGTGAGTCTACTCTACAATTACTGGTGGTAAATCTACTCTTACATTAATGGTGGTGACGCTACTCTAACATTACTGATGGTGAGTCTACTCTAACATACTGGTGGTGACTCTACTCTAACATTACTGGTGGTGACCCTACTCTAACATTACTGGTGGTGAACCTACTTTATCATTATTGGTGGTGGCTCTACTCTAACATTACTGGTGGTGAGTCTACTCTAACATTACTGGAGGTGACTCTACTCTAACATTACTGGAGGTTACACTACTCTTAAATTACTGGTGGTGACACTGCTCTAACATTACTGGTGGTGAATCTACTCTAACATTACTGGTGGTGACTCTACTCTAACATTACTGCTGGTGACTCGACTCTAACATTACTGGTGGTGAGCTTATACTAACATTACTGGTGGTGAGTCTACTCTAACATTACTGGTGGTGTGTCTACTCTAACAATACTGGTGGTGACCCTACTCTAACATTACTGGTGCTGAGTCTAGTCGACAGTTACTGCTGGTGACTCTACTCGATCATTACTGGTGGTGACCTTACTCTAACATTACTGGTGCTGAGTCTACTCTAAAATTACTGGTGGTGAGTCTACTATAACAGTAATGGTGGTAAGTCTTCACTAACATTACTGGTGCTGACTCTACTCTAACATTACTGGTGGCGACCCTACTCTAACATTACTGGTGGTAACTCATCTCTAACAGTACTGGTGGTGACCCTACTCTAACGTTACTGGTGGTGACCCTACTCTAAAATTACTGGTGGTGAGTCTACTCTAACATTACTGGTGGTGAGTCCACTCTAACATTACTGGTGGTCCGTCTAATCTAACATTACTGGTGGATATCCTACTCTGATATTACTAGTGATGAGTCTACACTAACATTACTGGTGGTGAGTCTACTCTAACATTACTAGTGGTGACTCTACTCTATCATTACTGGTGATGACCCTACTCTAACATTAATAGTGCTAAACCTACTCTAACATTACTGATTGTCAGTCTACTCTGACATTAATGGTGGTGACTCTACTCTAACATTACTGGTGGTCAGTCTACTGTAACATTACTGGTGGTGACCCTGCTCTAACATTACTGGTGGTGAGTCTCCTCTAACATTACTGGTGGTGAGTCTACTCTAACATTACTGGTGTTAACTCTACTCTTACATTACTGCTGGTGACTCTACTCTAACATTACTGGTGGTGACCTTATTCTAACATTACTGGTGTTGAGTCTACTCTGACATTTTCTGGTGGTGAGTCAACTCTAACATTACTGGTGGTCACCCTACTCTAACATTACTGGTGTTGAGTCTACTCGACAATTACTGGTGGTGACCCTACTCTAAAATTACTGGTGGTGAGTCTACTCTAACATTACTGGTGGCGACCCTACTCTAACATTATTGGTGGTGAGTCTAATCTAACGTTACTGGGTGTGACCCTAATCTAACATTACTGGTGGTGACTCTACTCTAACATTGCTGGTGCTGACTCTACTCTAACAACACTGGTGGTGACCCTACTCTAACAGTATTGGTGGTGACCCTACTCTAACATTACTGGTGTTGAGTCTACTCTACAATTACTTTTGGCGACCCTACTCTAACATTACTGGTCTTGAATCTACTCTAATATTACTGATGATGAGTCTACTCTAACATTACTGTTAGTGACTCTACTCTAACATTTCTCGTGGTGACCGAACTGTATTATTACTGGAGGTTATTCTACTCTACAATTACTGGTGGTGACTCTACTCTATCAATACTGGTTGTTAACGTACTCTAACATTTCTGGTGGTGAGTCTACGCTATCATTACTGGTGGTGACTCTACTCTAACATTACTGATGGTGACACTATTCAAACATTACTGGTGGTGAGTCTTCTCTAACATTACTGGTGGTGAGACCACTCTAACATTACTGGTGGTCAGTCTACTCTAACATTACTGGTGGGGTTCCTACTCTGATAATACTGGTGTTGAGTCGAATCTAACATTACTGGTGGTGAGTCTACTCTAACATTACTGGTGGTGACTCTACTCTATCATTACTGGTGGTGACCCTACTCTAACATTAATTGTGCTAACCCTACTCTAACATTACTGGTGATGACCCTACTCTAACATTACTGGTGATGACCCTACTCTAACATTACTGGTGGTGAGGCTACTCTAACATTACTGGTGGTCAGTCTACTGTAACATTACTGGTGGTGACCCTGCTCTAACATTACTGGTGGTGAGTCTCCTCTAACATTACTGGTGGTGAGTCTACTCTAACATTACTGGTGTTAACTCTACTCTTACATTACTGCTGGTGACTCTACTCTAACATTACTGGTGGTGACCTTATTCTAACATTACTGGTGTTGAGTCTACTCTAACATTTTCCGGTGGTGAGTCAACTCTAACATTACTGGTGGTCACCCTACTCTAACATTACTGGTGTTGAGTCTACTCGACAATTACTGGTGGTGACCCTACTCTAAAATTACTGGTGGTGAGTCTACTCTAACATTACTGGTGGCGACCCTACTCTTACATTATTGGTGGTGAGTCTAATCTAACGTTACTGGGTGTGACCCTAATCTAACATTACTGGTGCTGACTCTACTCTAACATTGCTGGTGCTGACTCTACTCTAACAACACTCGTGGTGACCCTACTCTAACAGTATTGGTGGTGACCCTACTCTAACATTACTGGTGTTGAGTCTACTCTACAATTACTTTTGGCGACCCTACTCTAACATTACTGGTCTTGAATCTGCTCTAATATTACTGATGATGAGTCTACTCTAACATTACTGTTAGTGACTCTACTCTAACATTTCTCGTGGTGACCGAACTGTATTATTACTGGAGGTTATTCTACTCTACAATTACTGGTGGTGACTCTACTCTATCAATACTGGTTGTTAACGTACTCTAACATTTCTGGTGGTGAGTCTACGCTGTCATTACTGGTGGTGACTCTACTCTAACATTACTGATGGTGACACTATTCAAACATTACTGGTGGTGAGTCTTCTCTAACATTACTGGTGGTGAGACCACTCTAACATTACTGGTGGTCAGTCTACTCTAACATTACTGGTGGGGTTCCTACTCTGATATTACTGGTGTTGAGTCGAATCTAACATTACTGGTGGTGAGTCTACTCTAACATTACTGGTGGTGACTCTACTCTATCATTACTGGTGGTGACCCTACTCTAACATTAATTGTGCTAACCCTACTCAAACATTACTGGTGATGACCCTACTCTAACATTACTGGTGGTGACCCTACTCTAACATTACTGTTGGTAACTCTAATCTAACATTACTGCTGGTGACTCTACTCTATCATAACTGGTGGTGACCCTACTCTAACATTACTGGTTGTGACCCTAATCTAACATTACTGGTGGTGACTCTGCTCTAACATTGCTGGTGGTGACACTACTCTAACAACACTGGTGGTGACCCTACTCTAACAGTATTGGTGGTGACCCTACTCTAACATTACTGGTGTTGAGTCTACTCTACAATTACTGGTGGCGACCCTACTCTAACATTAAAGGTGTTAAATCTACTCTATCATTAATGGTGGTGACCTTACTCTAACATTTCTGGTGGTGAGTCTCCTCTAACATTACTGTTGGTGAGTCTACTCTAACATTACAGGTGTTAACTCTACTCTAACATTACTGGTGGTGACCTTACTCTAACATTACTGGTGGGGAGTCCACTCTAACAATACTGGTGGTGAGTCTACTCTAACATTACTGGTGGTGAGTCTACTCTAACATTACTGGTGGTGAGTCTACTCTAAAATTACTGGTGGTGAGTCTACTATAACAGTAATGGTGGTAAGTCTTCACTAACATTACTGGTGGTGACGCTACTCTAACATTACAGGTGGCGATCCAACTCTAACATTACTGGTGGTAACTCATCTCTAACAGAACTGGTGGTGACCCTACTCTAACATTACTGGTGGTGATCTACTCTAACATTACTGGTGGTGAGTCCACTCTAACATTACTGGTGGTCCGTCTAATCTAACATTACTGTTGGATATCCTACTCTGATATTACTGGTGGTGAGTCTACTCTAACATTACTAGTGGTGACTCTACTCTATCATGACTGGTGATGACCCTACTCTAACATTAATAGTGCTAAACCTACTCTGACATTACTGGTTGTCAGTCTACTCTAACATTACTGGTGGTGACCCTACTCTAACATTACTGGTGGTCAGTCTACTCTAACATTACAGGTGGTGACCCTACTCTAACATTACTGGTGGTGAGTCTCCTCTAACATTACTGGTGGTGAGTCTACTCTAACATTACTGGTGTTAACTCTACTCTAACATGTTCTGGTGTTGAGTCTACTCTAACATTACTGGTGGTGAGTCTACTCTAACATTACTGATGATGAGTCTACTCTAACATTACTGGTGGCGACCCTACTCTAACATTACTGGTGTTGTGTCTTCTCTAACATTACAGGTTGTGACCCTAATCTAACATTACTGGTGGTGACTCTACTCTAACATTGCTGGTGGTGACTCTACTCTAACATCACTGTTGGTGACCCTACTCTAACAGTATTGGTGGTGACCCTACTATAACATTACTGGTGTTGAGTCTACTATAAAATTACTGATGGTGACCCTACTATAACATTACCGGTGGTGAGTCTACTCTAACATTACTGTTGGAGAATCTATTCTAACATTTCTGGTGGTGACCGAACTCTATCATTACTGGCGGTAAGTCTACTCTACAATTACTGGTGTTGACTCTACTCTATCATTACTGGTGGTTAACGTACTCTAACATTTCTGGTGGTGAGTCTACTATATCATTACTGGTGGTGACTCTACTCTAACATTACTGCTGGTTACCCTATTCTAACATTACTGGTGGTGAGTCTACTCTACCATTACTGGTGGTGAATCTACGGTAACATTACTGGTGGTGACCCCACTCTAACATTACTGGTGGTGAATATACTCGAACATTACTGGTGGTGAGTCTACACTAACATTACTGTTGGTTACTCTAATCTAACATTACTGCTTGTGACTTTACTCTAACATTTCTTGTTGTGACCCTACACTAACATTACTGGTGGTGACCCTACTCTAACATTACTGGTGGTGAGTCTACACTAACATTACTGTTGGTTAATCTAATCTAACATTACTGCTTGTGACTCTACTCAAACATTACTGGTGGTGACACTACACTAACATTACTGGTGGTAACTCTACTCTAACATTACTGCTGGCGACTCTACTCTAACATTACTTGTTGTGACCCTGCTCTTACATTATTGGTCGTGCCTCTACTCTAACATTACTGGTTGTGAGTATACTCTAATATTACTGGTGGTGACCCTACACTAACATTACTGGTGTTGAGTCTACTCTACAATTACTGGTGGTGACTCTACTCTAACATTACTGGTGGTGAATCTTCTCTAACATTACTGTTGGTGAGACCACTCTAACATTACTGGTGGTCAGGCTACCCTAACATTACTGGTGGGGATCCTACTCTAATATTACTGGTGGTGAGTCGAATCTAACATTACTGGTGGTGACTCTACTCTATCATTACTGTTGATGACCCTACTCTAACATTAATTGTGCTAACCCTACTCTAACATTACTGGTGGTGAGTCTACTCTTCAATTACTGCTGTTGACTCTACTGTAACATTACAGCTGTCGTGGTGCACATAGCCAACAACGATAAAGGTAAAAAAAGGGGATGAGGTCCTAAAAGCAGAATATAGGGAGTTAGTAGCTAAATAAATAAATAGGACCTCAAAGGTAGTAATCTCAGGATTGCTACCAGTGCCACGTGCTAGTCAGAGTAGAAAGAGAAGGATATTTCAAATGAATACGTGGCTAGAGGTATGGTGCAAGGGGGAGGGATTCAAATTCCTGTGTCATTGGAACCGGTTTCTGGGGGAGGTGTGACCAGTACAAACCGGACGGTCTGCACCTGGGCAGGTGCGGGATAGCTGTCCTGGGGGGAGTGTTTGCTAGTGCTGTTGGGGAGAATTTAAACTAATGTGGCAGGGGGTTGCAAACCTGAGCAGGGAGACAGAGGAAAGCATGTCAGGAAGGGACAGAAGGTATGGAGTAAAAGGTGAAGTTTAACTAAGGAAAAAGCAGGAAGTAAGTGTCGCAAAACACATTTGAAAGTTCTTTATCTGAATGCACGTAGCATTCGTAACAAAATTGACTAGTTAACCGCACAAATAACTATGTATGCGTATGATCTTGTGGCCATTACAGGAACTTGGCTGCAGGGTGACAACGTCTGGGAATTAAATATGCCAGGTTATTTAACAATCAGGAAGGACAGACAGGAAGGAAGGGGTGGGTGGGTGGCTATGTTAATAAAGGAAGGAATCACTGTAATACAGAGAAATGATATTGGGTCAAAAGATCAGGATAATGAAACAGTTTGGGTAGAGATAAGGAATAATAAGGGGAAAAAACAATGGTGAGCGTAGTATATAGGCCTCCTAATAGTTGCAACTCTGTTGGAAGAAGTATTAATCAGGAAATAGTTGGGGCATGTAATAAGGGAACAGCTATAATTATGGGGGATTTTAACTATCATATTAACTGGAAAAATCAAATTGGGCAGGGCAGCCTTGAGAAAAAGTTTATTGAGTGCCTTAGGGATGGATTTCTTGAGCAGTATGTAACTGATCCTACAAGGGGGCAAGCAACCTTGGACCTGGTACTGTGTAATGAGCCTGGATTAATGAATAACTTCCTAGTTAAGGATCCCCTTGGAATGAGTGACCATAACATGGTTGAATTCCATATCCAATTAGAGGGTGAGAAGGTTGGTTCTCAAACAAGCATACTGAGCTTGAATAAAGGAGACTATGATGGCATGAGAGCAGAATTGATTAAAGTGGACTGGGAAAATAGATTAAAGGGTAAGACGGTACATGAGCAGTGGTGTTCATTCAAGGACTTATTTTACAACTTTCAAAATAAGTATATTCTACTGAGGAAAAAAGGGTGTAAAAGAAGTGACAGCCATCCATGGCTAAGTAAAGAAATTAAAGAAAGTATCCAACTAAAATCAAGGACATATAAGGTAGCCAAAGTTAGTGGGAGGATAGAAGATTGGGAAGTCTTCAAAAGACAACAAAAAGTAACTGAAGGATAGATTAAGAAAGGGAAAATAGGCTATGAAAATAAATTAGCAAAAAATATCAAAACAGATAGCAAGAGTTTCTATAGTGATATAAAAAAAAGGTGTTTAGGGCAAACGTAGGTCCCTTAGAGGATGAGACCGGGAGATTAATGGTGGGAAACATGGAGATGGCAAAAATGCTGAACAAGTATTTTGTTTCAGTCTTTACGGTAGAGGACACTAAGAATATCCCAACACTGGGAGAACAGGGGGCTCTAGTGGGGGAGGAGCTAAATACGATTAAAATTACTAAGGAATTGGTACTCAGTAAAATAATGGGACTCAAGGCGGATAAATCCCCTGTACCTGATGGCTTACATCCTCGGGTCTTGAGGGAAGAGGCACTCGGAATTGTGGATACTTTGGTAATAATTTTCCAAAACTCCCTGAACTCAGCAAAGGTCCCGGCAGATTGGAAAACTGCTAATGTCACAACCTTATTTAAAAAGGGTTGTAGGCAGAAGGCTGGAAATTATAGACCAGTTAGCCTAACATCTGTGGTGGGTAAAATTTTGGAGTCTATTATTAAGGAGACAGTAACGGAACATTTAGATAAACATAATTTAATAGGACAAAGTCAGCATGGCTTTATGAAGGGGAAGTCATGTCTGACAAATTTGCTCGAGTTCTTTGAGGACATAACGTACAGGGTGGATAAAGGGGAACCAGTGGATGTAGTGTATTTAGACTTCCAGAAGGCATTCGACAAGGTGCCACCTAAAAGATTATTACTCAAGATAAAAAATCACTGGATTGGGGATAATATTCTGGCATGGGTGGAGGATTGGTTATCTAACAGGGAGCAGAGAGTTGGGATAAATGTTTCATTCTCGGACTGGCAACCAGTAGCCAGTGGTGTTCCGCAGGGGTCGGTGCTGGGTCCGCAACTCTTTACAATCTATTTTAACGATATGGAGGAGGGGACCGAGTGTAACATATCAAAGTTTGCAGAAGATACAACGATGGGAGGGAAAGTAGAGTGTGAGGAGGACATAAAAAACCTACAAGGGGATATAGACAGGCTGGGTGAGTGGGCAGAGATTTGGCAGATGCAATACAACATTGGAAAATGTGAGGTTATGCAATTTGGCAGGAAAAATCAGAGAGCAAGTTATTATCTTAATGGCGAGAAACTGGAAAGTACTGCACTGCAAAGGGATCTGGGGGTCTTGGTGCAAGAAAATCAAAAAGTTAGTATGCAGGTGAAGCAGTTGATCAAGAAAGCCAATGGAATGTTGGCTTTTATTGCTAGGGGGATATAATATAAAAACAGGGAGGTATTGCTGCAGTTGTATAGGATATTGGTGAGACCGCACCTGGAGTACTGCATACAGTTTTGGTGTCCATACATAAGAAAATACATACTTACTCTCGAGGCAGTACAAAGAAGGTTCATTCAGTTAATCCCGGGGATGAGGGGGTGGACATATGAGGAGAGGTTGAGTAGATTGGGACTCTACTCATTGGAGTTCAGAAGAATGAGAGGCGATCTTATTGAAACATATAAGATTGTGAAGGGGCTTGATCGGGTGGACGCGGTGAGGATGTTCCCAATGATGGGTGAAACTAGAACTAGGGGACATAATCTTAGAATAAGGGGCTCCTCTTTCAAAACTGAGATGAGGAGAAACTTTTTCACTCAGAGGGTAGTGGGTCTGTGGAATTTGCTACCCCAGGAAGCTGTGGAAGCTACTTCATTAAATAAATTTAAAACAGAAATAGACCGTTTCCTAGAAGTAAAGGGAATCAGGGGTTACGGGGAGCGTGCTGGAAATTGGACATAAGTTTGAGTTCGGATCGGTCAAGGCCCTGTGGGTGGCGGAGCGGGTCCAGGGGCCGAGTGGCCTGGTCCTGCTCCTGCTTCTTGTGTTCTTCAAAATATGAGGTTGGATCAGATCAGCCATGATCTCATTGAATGGCGGAGCAGGCTCGAGGGGCCGATTGGTCTACTCCTGCTTCTATTTCTTATGCTCTTATTTTCTTATTACTGGTGGTGACCCGACTCTAACATTACTGGTGGTGAGTCTACTATAACATTACTGGTGGTCAGTCTACACTAACATTACTGGTGGGGATCCTACTCTAACATTACTGGTGGTGAGTCTCCACATACATTACTGGTGGTGAGTCTACTCTAACATTACTGGTGTTAAATCTACTCTAACATTACTG
Organism: Squalus acanthias; assembly: GCA_030390025.1. Taxonomy (NCBI): domain Eukaryota; kingdom Metazoa; phylum Chordata; class Chondrichthyes; order Squaliformes; family Squalidae; genus Squalus; species Squalus acanthias. The sequence goes on along the minus strand of JASTWF010000125.1, from coordinate 26,481 downwards.
CTGTTGACTCTTCTCTAACATTACTGGTGGTGACCCTAAGCTAACATTACTGGTGGTGAGTGTACTGTAACATTACTGTTGGTGAGTCTACTCTAACATTATTGGTGGCGAACCTACTCTAACATTACTGGCGGTAACTCTACACTAACATTAGTGGTGGTGACTCTACTCTAACGTTACTGGTGGTGACCCTGCTCTAACATTGCTGGTGGTGACTCTTCTCGAACAGTACTGGTGGTGACCCTACTCTAACATTATTGGTGGTGACCCTAAACTAACATAACTGGTGGTGACTCTACTCTAACATTACTGGTGGTGACCGAACTCTATCATTACAGGTGGTAAGTCTACTCTACAATTACTGGTGGTGACTCTACTCTAACATTACTGGTGTTGACCCTATTCTAACATTACTGGTGCTAAGTCTACTCCAACATTACTGGTGGTAAGTCTACTCTAACATTACTGGTGGTGACCCTACTCTAACATTACTGGTGGTGAGTCTACTCTACAATTACTAGTGGTGAGTCTACTCTAACATTATTGGTGGTGACCCTAATCTAACATAACTGGTGGTGAGTCTATTCTCAAATTATTGGTGGTGACTCTTCTGTAACATTACTATTGGTGACCCTACTCTAACATTACTAGTGCTGAGTCCACTCTAACATTACTGGTGGTGACTCTACTCTAACAATACTGGTGGTGACCCTACTCTTACATTACTGGTTATGACTCTACACAAAGTTACTGATGGTGACCCTGCTCTAACGTTACGGGTGGTGAACCTACTCTAACATTACTGGTGGTAAGTCTACTCTAACATTACTGGTGGTGACCCTGCTCTAACATTACTGGTGGTGAGTCTACTCGACAATTACTAGTGGTGAGTCTACTCTAACATTATTGGTGGTGACCCTAATCTAACATAAATGGTGGTGAGTCTATTCTCAAATTATTGGTGGTGACTCTTCTGTAACATTACTATTGGTGACCCTACTCTAACATTACTAGTGCTGAGTCCACTCTAACATTACTGGTGGTGACTCTACTCTAACAATACTGGTGGTGACCCTACTCTTACATTACTGGTTATGACTCTACACAAAGTTACTGATGGTGACCCTGCTCTAACGTTACGGGTGGTGAACCTACTCTAACATTACTGGTGGTAAGTCTACTCTAACATTACTGGTGGTGACCCTACTCTAACATTACTGGTGGTGAGTCTACTCTACAATTACTAGTGGTGAGTCTACTCTAACATTATTGGTGGTGACCCTAATCTAACATAACTGGTGGTGAGTCTATTCTCACATTATTGGTGGTGACTCTTCTGTAACATTACTATTGGTGACCCTACTCTAACATTACTAGTGCTGAGTCCACACTAACATTACTGGTGGTGACTCTACTCTAACAATACTGGTGGTGACCCTACTCTTACATTACTGGTTATGACTCTGCACAAAGTTACTGATGGTGACCCTGCTCTAACGTTACGGGTGGTGAACCTACTCTAACATTACTCGTGGTGACTCTACTCTAACATTACTGGTGGTGACATTACTCTTTCATTACTGGTGGTGAGACTACTCTAACATTACTAGTGGTGACTCTCCTCTAACATTACTGGTGATGACCCTACTCTAACATTACTGGTTGTGACTCAGCTCTAACATTACTGATGATGACCCTGCTCTAACATTACTGGTGGTGTGTCTACTCTAACATTACTGATGGTGAGTCTACTCTAACATTACTGGTGGTGGCCCTACTCTAACATTACTGGTGGTGAGTCTAATCTAACATTACTGATGGTGTGTCTACTCTAACATTACTGGTGGTCAGTCGACTCTTACATTACTGGTGGTGACCCTACTCTAACATTACTGGTGATGAGTCTACTCTAACATTACTAGTGGTGAGTCCACTCTAACAAAACTTGTGGTAAATCTACTCTAACATTACTGCTGGTGACTCTACTCTAACATTACTGGTGGTGACCCTCCTCTAACATTACTGGTGCTGAGTTTACTCTAACATTACTGGTGGTGAGTCTACTCTAACATTACTGGTGGTGACCCTACCCTAACATTACTGGTGGTGAGTCTCCTGTAATATTACTGTTGGTGACCCTACTCTAACATTACTGGTGGTGAGTCTACTCTAAATTTTCTGGTGGTGACTCTACTCTAACATTACTGGTGGTGACCCTACTCTAACATTTCTGGTGGTGTGTCTAATCTAACATTACTGTTGGTGAGTCTACTCTAACATTATTGGTGGTGGCCCTGCTCTGACATTACTGGTGGTGAGTCTAATCTAACATTACTGGTGGTGACTCTACTCTAACATTACTGGTGGTGACTCTACACTAACATTAGTCGTGCTAACCCTACTCTTACATTATTGGTGGCGACCCTACCATAACATTACTGGTGGTGACCTTACTCTAACATTACTGCTGGTGAGCTTAATCTAACATTACTGGTGGTGCCTCTACACTAACATTGCTGGTGGTGACACTACTCTAACAACACTGGTGGTGAGAATACTCTAACATTATTGATGGTGACCCTACTCTAGCATTATTCGTGGTGACCCTAAACTAACATAACTGTTGGTGACTCTACACTAACATTACTGTTGGTGAGTCTACTCTACAATTACTGGTGCTGACTCTACTCTAACATTACTGGATTTGACCCTACTCTAACATTACTGGTGGTGAGTCTACTCTAACATTACTGGTGGTGACTCTCCTCTAATATTACTGGTGGTGACCCTACTCTAACATTACTGTTGGTTTGCCTACTCTAACATTACTGGTGATAAGTCTACTCCAACATTACTGATGGTGACCCTACTCTAACATTACTGGTGGTGACTCTACTCTAACATTACTTGCGGTGATGCTACTTTAACATGACTGTAGGTGACCCTATTCCATCATTAATGGCTATGCCCCTACAGTTATATTAATGCTGGTGACTCTACGATCATATTACTGGTGCATACTTGTCTCTAATATTACTGTAGGTGACACTAATCTAACATTATTCGTGGTGATCCGATTCTAATATTGCTGCTAGTGACTCTTCCCAAAAGTTACTGCTTTTAACAATACTCTAAGTTAATGGATGGTGACTCCTCTCTAACATTACTGCTGTTGACATTTTTATTTTATTTGTTCATCGCATGTTGGTGTCGCTGTCAATTCCGGCCTTTATTGCCCATCCCGAATTGCCCTTGAGAAGTTGTTGCTGACCTGCCTTCTTAAACCACTGCAGTCCATTTGTTGAAGGTCCAACAGTGCTGTTCGGGAGGGATTTCCAGGATTTTTACCGAATGGCGACGAAGGAACGGTGATATATTTCCAAGTCTGGATAATGTGTAACTTAGACGGGAACTTGCAGGTGTTGGTGTTTCCAACGAGTCTGCTGCCCTTGTCCTTCCAGGTGGCATTTACTAAAGCTGCCAATTTTGTGCCAATCGCAAGTTTGACAGTGCACTTCAGATTATTGAGTCCAAGAACATTGTGCAAATGGTGAACACAGTGGTCCCAGCACCGATCATTTTTGAACGTCACTTCCGGCCTGCCGCCAGTCTGAGGAACCCCCGCTCTCTGTTTTTTTGTAGCCAGTTTGTTTTCAATTCTGCTACTTGTCCCCTGACTCCACATGCGCGATTCTTAGTCTCGAGTCTACGATGTGGTACCTTATCAAAGACCTGTTGCAAATTGAATGGAGTGGGAGACTCAATAGATTGGGTCATATCAATGAATTGGGAAAGTCAATGGACTAGGATCTGTCAATGATTTGGAATAGTCAATAGGTTACGATATATAAATGAATGAGCACTGTCGATGATTGTAAACATCAACGATTTCAGAAAAGGTAGCAGATTACGTTAGCATAGTGGTAACGTTTCTGGCACAGAAATCTAGAGGCCTGGGCTAATTATCCGGAGTCGTGAGGTCAAACCCACCTTGGCAGTTTGTGAATTTAAACTCAATAAATTCAATAAATCTGCAAGATAAAACGAATATCAGTAATTGTGGCCATGAAACCATCAGATTGTCGTAAACACAACCGTTTCACTAATGCCCCTTATGGAAGGAAACATGCCATCCTCACCTGCTCTGTCCTACATATGACTCCAGACCCGCAGAAATATGTTGCCCTCAGAAATGGCCTAACAATCCAATCAGTTGTTTCAAACCGCTGCAAAAATAGAATAAAATCGGACACACCACGAGGCATTGGATTAGAACACGGCAAGGGCACGCCCAGCCCAGTCAACCATGTGAGATCCTCCTCACTGACATCTGGGGATTGAGCCATAATTGGAAGAGCTGTCCCACAGACTCGTCAAGCAACAGTCTGACATAGTCATACTCACAGAATCATACCTTTCAGCCAATGTCCCAGACTCCTCCATCACCAAGGAAACCTCCGTCTGATTACCACCTACCTCAGCTGATGAATTATTACTCCTCCCTGTTGAATACCACAGGCACAGAATATACTCTGGGTGGTGGAGTTCAATGCCCATCACTTAAAGTGGCTCGGTAGCACCACTACTGACCGAGCTGGCCGAATCCTGAAGGATATAGCTGCAAGACTGAAATTGCGGCAGGTAGTGAGAGACCAACACGAGGGAAAAGCCTACTTGAACCCGTCCTAAATAAGCCCCAGTAGCAACTCTCCATGACAGAATTAGTAGGAGTAACCACCGCACATTGTTTGTGGAGACGAAATCCCGTCTTCACACTGAGAACACACTCCATCATGTTGTGTGGCACAACCACCGTGCGAAATTGGACAGATTCAGATCACGCCTGCCTTTCACCCAATTACAGAGCTTCGTTTTAGTCTCCGCCCCCTCCCCACAACTCTCCCTGCCTCTGTACTTGCTTAAAACCTGTTACATCTCTATGGTGCAAAATGATCGACCTGAAACACTAACTCTGTTTCTGGTAGATGATACACACTGCAACCACAGTGCGTTTATCGTGGAGGGAGTGAATGTTAAAGATGCTGGATGAGGTGCCAATCAAGCGGGCTGCTTTGTCCTGGATGGTGCCGAGCTTCTTGAGTGTTGTTGGAGATGCACTCGTTCAGGCAAGTGATGAACATCCCATCACACTCCTGACTTGTGCCATTCGATGGTGGAAAGACTTTTCAAGGGGAGTCAGAATGTAAGTCACTTGCCGCAGAAGCCCCAGCCTCTGACCTGCTCTTGCAGCTGCAGTATTTATATGGCAGGTCCAGTTAAGTTTCTGGTTAATGGATATTAATTGTGGGTGATTCGGCTATGGTAATAACATTGAATGTCAAGGGGCGGTGGTTATACTCTCTGTTGTGGGAGATATTCATTGCGTGGTACATGTATGGCGCGAATTTAACTTGCCACTTTTCAGACCAAGCCTTAATGTCTTCCAGGTCTTGTTGCATTCGGGCATGGACTCCGTCATTATCTGAGGAGTTGTAAATGGCAAACATCAGTGAACATCCCGACTTCTGAAATTATTATGAAGGGAAGTTTATTGATGAAGCAGCTGAGGATGGTTGGGCCGAGGAAACGGCCCTGAGGAACTCCTGCAACGATATCCTTTGTCTGAGATGTTGGGCCTCCAATAACCACGACCAGCCAACGTTGATTTCCCTTGATTCACGTTGACTTCAGTTTTACTAGGGCTCCTTGATGGCACACCCGGTCAAATGCTGCCTTGATCTCAAGGGAAGTCACTCTCCCCTCCCCTCTGGAATTCAGTTATTTTTCCATGTTTGGACCAAGTCTGTATTGAGGTCTGGAGCCGCGTGGCCTTGGCGGACTCAAAACTGAGCATCGTTGAGCAGGTTATTGGTGAGTAAGTGCTGCTTGATCGCACTCTCGATGACACCTTCCACCACGTTGCTGATAACTGAGAGTACACTCAAGGGGTGGCAATTGCCCAGATTGGATTGTTACTGTTTCTTTGTGGACAGGATATAACCGGGCAATTTTCCATTTTGTAGGGTAGCTGCCAGTGTTGTAGCTGTAATGGAACAGCTTGCATATGGTGCAGCAAGTTCTGGATCACAAGTCTTCAGCACTGTCATATGAGGAGAGATTGGATCGACTGGGTCTGTATTCAAGAGATTTTGAAGAATGAGAGGGGATGTCATTGAAAAGTATAAAATTCTGACAGGGCTAAACAGATTGAATGCAGGGAGGATGTTTCTCCTGGCTTTGGGCTCTAGAACGAGGGGTCACTGTCTCAGGATACAGGGTAGTACATTTAGGACTGAGATGAGAGAAATTTCCTCACTCAGAGTGTGGTGAACCTCTGGAATTCTCTACCACAGAAGACTGCGGAGGCCAAGTCACTGAATATATTTAAGAAGGAGATGGATAGAATTCTAGATGCAAATGGCATCAAGGGGTATGGGGAGAGAGTGGAAATGTAGTTTTGAGATAGAGGATCAGCCATGATCATGTTGAATGGCGGAGCAGACTCGAAGGCCGAATGCCCTACTCCTACTCCTATTTATCAATGTTTCTATGTTCTATCTTTCTAGAAACTTTCTAAAGGCAATTGGACATGTATTTGAAGGGAACTAATTAGCAGGGTTATGGGGAAAATATGGGGTTTTGGACTAAATTGGACAGTTCTTTCAAAAAGCCGGCAGAGGCAGGACGGGCCGAACTGCCTCATTCTGTGCTGCAATATTCTATGATCCTAAGGTTCAATGATTCTATGACTCCGGTCTCTTCACACTACAAATAGTCTGCAATAACCTGTCCTCACTGCCTGGAATTTCCTTCCCAAAACCTTCCGTCTCCTCCTTTAAGACGCTCCTTAAAACCGTTAGCTTTAAGGAGACTTTTGGACAAACGTTTTAATAGCTCCTTCTTAGGATTGGGATTCCATATTTTTGATCACATCTCTATGAAGCGCATTGGGAGATCGCCTGGAGTGGGGTGGCTGTCAGGGTTTATCAACCTGTGTGGAACACTTTACTGAACACGTGTGTTTGTGTCTGTTTGTTACATTAAATAAATGAGGACATCTGGCGCTTCTCTCCATGACACTGAGGAACTGGTGAGAAAGACTTTATAGCAAGGTTCTGTTTATTGTGAAAAAGCAAATAAATTATTCTTCCAGAATTATCCAGACTCCAATCAACGCTAAAATCCTGACGTGATTTGAACACGCAGCCTTCTTGATCTAAGAAATCAGGCGCACTTCCGTTCCGCCAAGAGGTCTCCGTTTGCATAAACGGAGGAGATGTTTCTATATATCAATGTTTCTCAAACATCGTGTCATTCTCCCGCAGAATCACCACATCACAGGAAAATAAACCAGGAAACTGCTCAAAATACACAACAGGTCGAGCAGCTCTTGAAAATCAATTAAACTTTCGGTGTGTAGACAATAGTTAGAACTGTGAACAAGGCCGTGTGAAAATATAAACTGTGGGTGTGTATATAAAGAATCATAGAAACTCACAGCACAGGAGGACATTCGGCCCGTCGTGCCTGTGATGGTTTAGAAAGAGCAGCCGTGCTTAGTCCCACAGCCCCGCTTTTTGTCCCTAACCCTATAAGTTCCTCATCCTCAAGTATCTGTGTAACTCCTTTTAAAATCATTGATCAATCAGCTTTCATCATCTATTCATATCGAGCGTTCCAGGTCCCGACAACTTACAAAATATGTTTGGAATGAAGACAGATGCCCCCCAATAAATGAATAATTATTACAGGTACATGTAACTACATCTGCAAGCAGCAGATTCATGAATTGCATTTACTTGTTAAACAAGTCAAAAATCAAATTGCATCTAAAACGGATAGACCCAATTATAATTAAAGTTATCCCAAAGATTCGTTGCCACGTTCCCTGTTGATCTAATGGTCAGGATTCGGCCCTTTCGCCGCTATAGGCTTGGGTTCAATCACCGTTGAGCGGATTGACTCTTACAACAGTTCTTAATTCAAAGCCTTATCAAATTCACTAACTGCATCCAATGGGAAAATAATGTTGTAATTGTCATTAATTAACAGATACGTTTCATTTGCAGAACGAAAGAAGGGACTGAGGGATAGTCGAAGCTTAAATAATTTAGTCTGCCCTTTGCATGCAATGAATATTTATCTCTATCACATTATACATACTGTATTTTGGAGCCTGGTTTGCAATATTCTGTGCTTATGACTCCTGGAATCTAGAGCAACATGTGTTAAATTTAACAGGATTGGCTATTTCACAAAAAAAGCATTCTCTAAAACAATGTTTTTAGAAAATACAGAGACGTGTCTTTCTTAGGTCCAAAGTGGATGATCAGATATTTCCCCACATTGAAATCCATTACTCACAGTTTTGTCCTCTCACATAATCTATCAATGTCCCTTTAAAATTCACTGCTCCCATCTACACTGCATACTGTGCCTCTAACTTAGTGCCATCAGCAAACTTGGATATCAGGTTCACTATTTCATCTTCCAAGTCATTTATCAATATAGTGAAAAGTTGAGGCCGCAGTCCAGCTCCCAGGGGGACACCACTTAACATCCTGCCAATCGGAGTACATACCATTTATCACTACTCTGTGCCCCCTACCTCCATGCCCGTGTCAATACGTTGCCTCAAATTACATGCGCTTTGATTTTTGCTCACAGTCTCTTGTGAGGAACCTTATCAAATGTCTGCTGGAAGTTATCATATTAAATCTAGTCAGTCCCTCTCTATGATTGAGTTTCCGTTTCCCCATGTCTCTGGTAGTTTATCCTTCCCCTCTAATTTGAAGACCGATAAAATGTAATTGTTTAACATGTCTGCCATTCATTATTTTAAATTACAATGTCGCCTGCGTCTATCTTGAAGGGATCCACATTATCCTTACCGACTCTGTGAGACAGTGAATACTTACATTAATTTCCATTAATAAACCCATTACTTTCTGTTGCAACTGAACGTAATGTTCATATGTTTGACGAGTGAAAGAGAAAATGTAATGGCGTTTCTGCTCTGCATGTCCTGAATATTTAACCTTCCCGTTTTGCGCACTGTATTTTAAGAGTTTGGTTAAAAATGCTCAGTGATTATGATGCCAGGAATCTGCTGCAGCCGTTGTTAAATTTAAAAGGGTTTTCTCCCCTTTCACACGAGTAGAAACGTTCATGATGAGCAAGTTCCCACAAATTGTTTCCGCCCGGGGTTTCCCCATTGAGGCCCAAAGAAAGTTTCCCTCACTCCGGTATCTGTAAATGCTGCTAGAAGGCTGAGTGACCCGGATATGATCGCCCCGCCTATTCGGAAGCCTGTGCTGGGTGTACGGGGAGATTTGGCCCGGGCCGTGGCAGCCTGCATTCCAGGGATGGGCAGTAAGCCGCTGATTGAGGCTGGCAGCGGGTGATTGGAGAGTGTGGGACCGGAATGTTGCTGCTTGTCCCGGCCTCACTCACTCTGCAGCTGAGGAAGAGAGAATCATTGATGGGTTTCTTCCCGGGTCTGAAATGCGGCTTAGAACTGCTGTTGTTAACCGATGCAGCGCTGCAGGATCCTTGAATCATCTCTCACAATTGAACTGATATCAGCCGGAATGTGCGGCTTTGAGAGGAACTTTCTGCACCGTCAGGGCTGGTGACGGGAGAGATTGAGAGAGCATCGGAACATAGGAACAGGAGGAGGCCATGCAGCCCCTCGAGCCTGTTCCGCCATTCCAAGAGATCATGGCTGATCTGCAACCTCGCTCCACATATCCTCCTTTCATATCGCTTCATACCTTTATCTAACAAAAACTATCAATCTCAGGTTTAAACGTAATCATTGATCTAGCATCAATTGTCTTTTGCGGAGGAGTGTTGCAAAATTCTGTGATTCCTAATTTCAACCTGAAATGTATGTCTCTAATTTTTAGACTATGCCCCTACTCCTAGATCCCCAGCCAGCGGAAATAGTTTCTCTTTATCTACCCTTTCTGTTCCCCTTTATATGTTGAAAACTGCAATCAGACCACCCCTTAACCTTCTAAACGCTAGTGAATATATGCATAATATGTTTAATCTCTCCTTGTAACATAACCCTTGAAGTCCGGTTTTCATTCTGGTAAACCTATGTTGCACTCCCTCCAAGGCCAATATATCCTTCCTAAGGTGTGGTGCCCAGAACTGCTTACAGTACTCCAGGTGTGGTCTAACCAGGGTTTTCCATAGTTGCAGTGATACTACATACAGAGATACAGTGAAATTGTAGAGTTTGAATGTGTACAGAACCGAACAGAGAAACAGCAAATGTAACATAGCTGTGAGATATTGGCCTAGAAATTCGCGTGGCCGGCTTGCCGCGGGGGTAAGGATCGCGCGGGCTCTTACCCACCACGCCTGCCGTTGTGTTTTGGGCCCACAGGAACTTCGGGTCCCGGGCCTCTCCCTAGTGCGGCGCGCAGTGCTTGCATGTTCCAGGGCCGCAGTTAGTGCGATTCGCCCCTGGGATCACGTGGGCCATGGAGAGCCAATAGCAGCAGACCATCTTTCATTCATAGATTTGACAGGAGTCCTCAAAATCTGTGAATTGAAATCGGCCCCAAAAGAACAGCTAAACTTCAAATAATTTTTTTTTTAAATCAAATTTATAAAATAACTATAGTCAAATAAATTAAGCACTTTAAACAGAAATTTAAATTTTTGAAAAAATTAAAATACTTTTTAAAAGTTATAAAAATAACCTTACCTTGCTTTAAAGTATCTAAAAAAGATAAACCTGTTGAAAAAAAAATAAAATTACACTTAATTAACAACTTACCTTGTTCAAAAGGGGTCTTACGCCTCCTAGTCACTAGCGTAGAATCTTCAATACTTACCCTCGGGTTGAAAACTGAAAAATAATCTAAGTGTGCTGCGTGCGCGCAACCTCTAGCGCGCACGCGGTTCACCTAGGAACTGCCCCCTTCACCATAACGGAAGTTCCGGTTTCCCGCGCATGCGCAGTGCATGCAGGAAACCGGCACTTCGGGAAAGAATACGGGTGAGTACAGAGCGCGTACTCACCCGGGAACGGCCGAATTTTTGGGCCACTGTATTTTAATATCTAAACAAAAATGTGAATTATTCTATTTTCCTAATATTTAATTGAACAAGTTCTCAAAATACTTCTGCCCGGTTCCGAATCAGAGACATTTCGTGTGTTAAGCAAACATGATAACCACTGCACTACAGAAATACGGCAACAAGAATGATTTTAGGAACATCACCATCCGTGCTGCCCTTCATGAATCAGTTTTACAGAAATAGCATTTCGGTGCTCTATTGAGGAAGGCTGTAGAGAAAGACAGAAATTGATCTGTTAGTAGAATCATAGAATGACACAGCACAGAAGGAGGCAATTCGCTAATCCTGCCTGTGCCGGCACTTTGAAAGAGCTCCAATTAATCCCACTCCCCTGCTCTTTCTCCACAGCCCTGCACATGTTTCCCTTTCATGTAATTATCCAATTCCATTTTGAAAACTGAGAGTATGGAAAAACAATATTGTCAGAGGTGCTGGAGCCTCTGCAGTGTCGATGCACTGTGTGTGGTGACTGACGAAGTTCCCTGATCCAGTGACATTAAAACTGGATACCGGGATTCTTATACAGTTTCTTAAGAAAAGTAATTTAATGAATTGATTTTAAATAGAATTTTTTAAAGATTTTATTCCGATCAAACGAGTCCTTATTTTGCTGAGTCGGTCTATACAATCCAATCACACGAGCTGTATAATCTGGTACAGAGGTAGTTATACAAGGAGGAGAAAGTTTTGCTGCAGTTGTACAAAGTCCTGGTTAGACCACCTCTGGAGGACTCTGTACAGTTCTGGCCACGGCACCTCAGAAAGGTTTGACATTGGCCTCGGAAGCAGTGCAGCACAGATCCACCAGAATGTTTCCAGGGTCCAATGGTTAGATTATGACGGGAGATTACATAAACTAGGCTTGTATTCCTTGGAATCTAGAAGGTTAAGCGCTGATTTCATTGAGGCTTTTAGAATTATGAAAGGAATTGATTGGGTTAAAATAGAAAAACTTTTTTTCACTTGATCATTGTGAACACGACCCTTACTTAGAAAAATGATCGATAACTTTCAATGACGGTGGAATAATGTACTATTCTGCAAATTCTGTCATCAATCTACCCGCTGAAAGGCATTGAAAGGGTCTGGTAGCTCAGGTGTTGGGAAAACTCCATGTGTCATTATACAAGTCGGTTGCTTTACACGTGGTGCGTTGTCCTCTCACCTTGAAATACAAGTCTCTTAAATATCCAATATAAAGTGAATTGCAAACTTGAAGGACAAGCATAGGAATACAAGTCACTGGTGAACACAAACCACATGGTGCTCATTTTCAAATTGGGAGCAGTCAGCTTTTATATAAAGTGAAATAAATGCGCATTGATAAGATTTGGAAATAGATGTTACTTATATTTGTGTCTTTTGTTGTTCTATTTATTAAACTTTCTGGCGTCTGTCTCCCGTTGAGTCTCTTCTTCCTCTATTGAACGAGAAAGGAGAGGTTTGACGTTGACCAGACCCGCACTGCGCCTGATATTTGTGAGTTCATCCTTATATTTAGTGTTTTCTCCCCTGTGATCGGCGTCAGCTTTAGCTCATTATATTATACAAATATGAAACTAGTAAGAGGGTTGACACAAACTGTTCAAAGCCTTCGGTTTTAAGGAGGGTGTGAAAGGAGGTTAGGGAGGGACAAATGTGAAGGGATTTAGGCAGGGAGTTCCAGAGCATGACGCCTACACAAATATTGCATCATGTTCGCATGTGCCTGCTTTCAGACCGCAGTGTTTTGCAACGTTTTACATTGAAAAAATACAGTTATTAGATGGAGCTAAATTATCAATACAATGGCCCAGCGTGTTTTAAATTGTTTTCCCTAATACCAGCTGTACAATAGTCACACATTCGATGTAGCCTCACACGGTGCAATGGCTTGTTCCAGTTCCATATATGTAGATGCAGAATCAATTTCCATCAGTTTATTTGAAACCAAGAACTTAATATATTTCTAACGGGTTGGATGGAGGAACATGATCCAACGATATGTTTTTATCATTTGATTTGAAATGAGTACTCATAAAAGTATTTGGGTGGGAATTTACTGGATAACAGCACAGCTAGCAATATGTGCGGAATATTTTCCTGCAGTCAAAGCAAATAGTGATAACTTGGAACTGTGCGTCAAAGAACCATAAAGGGAAAAAAAAATGTTAAACTCTTCGTTCCTGGGTGGGCTCTGAACCACCAACCTTTCGGTTAACAGCCGAACGCGCTAACCGATTGCGCCACAGAGACGGTCGGACATGCTGTTGTAAGATTCCCTGAACCAAGGTTTCGGCGAGATAAAGTTTCAGATTTCTGCGACCGGAATAGCAATTGCCCACTGTCAGTTTAACATTTCCAAATTAAAGAATGGGACATTCATTGTGAACACACAGAGACTGTCTGGTCCCGCACACAGCAGACACACCCATGTCACCGCGAACCAGCTCTCCTGCAACCGGTGCCGTCTCCATTCCAGCCTTTCGGTGCCTTGTTTGTTCCGAATTACTCTGATTGTCCTGAACCCGATCTTAGGTTTGAATTCCTGATCTGCAGTGACGAGAATCCTTTAAATGTCTCAGAACAGTTAATGTCAGCGATAACATCAGAGAAAATCTCCCAGCGTCTGGAACCAGGGAACGGTGTCTTGACCTCCTCTGGTCAATCTAGCGGTTCGCCCTTCATTCTCCACTGATTCCGTTTCCCAAATCGTATCTAAAGACTCCCACAGCTACCTGGTCTACACTTCCTCCCACCCCGCCTCCTGTAAGGACTCTATTCCATTCTCCCAGTTTCTCCGTCTCCGCCGCATCTGCTCTGATGATGCCACCTTCCATACCAGTGCTTCCGACATGTCTTCCTTTTTCCTCAACCGAGGATTCCCCTCTACCGTGATCGACACGGCCCTCGACCGTGTCCGTTCTATCTCCCGCACTTCTGCCCTCACCCCTGCCCCTCCCTCCCGGAACCACGATAGGGTTCCCCTTGTCCTCACCTTTCACCCCACCAGCCTCCACATTCAACGGATCATCCTCCGACTTTTCCGCCACCTCCAGCGTGATCCCACCACCAAACACATCTTCCCCTCACCTCCCCTTTCAGCTTTCCGAAGGGACCGCTCCCTCCGCGACACCCTGGTCCACTCCTCTATCACCCCCAACACCCCTTCCCCTTCGCCCAGCACCTTCCTGTGCAAGTGCAAGAGATGCAACACCTGCCCTTTTACCTCCTCCCTTCCCACAGTCCAGGGCCCCAAACTCTCCTTCCAAGGGAAACAGCGATTTACTTGTACTTCTTGCAATTTAGTATACTGTATTCGCTGCTCCCGATGTGGTCTCCTCTACATTGGGGAGAGCAAACGCAGATTGGGTGACTGCTTTGCGGAACACCTCCGTTCAGTCCGTAAGTGTAACCCCGAGCTTCCGGTTGCCTGTCCCTTTAATTCTCTGCTCCACTCCCACTCTGACCTCTCCATCCACGGCCTCTTACACTGTTCCAATGATACTCAACGTAAGCTCGAGGAACAGACCTCATCTTTCGATTAGGCACTTTACAGCCTTCTGGGCTCAACATAGAGTTCAACCATTTCAGACTATAACCCCTGCTCCTATTTTTTCAGGTGGCTGTTGTTGATGATTCTGCCATTCCCATTTGCAACATTTAATCTGTCCTGCCTTCAATCATAAGAACATAAGAACATAAGAAATAAGGAGCAGGTGTAGGCCATTCGGCCCATCGAGCCTGCTCCGCCATTCAATGAGATCATGGCTGATCTTCTGCCTCAACTCCATTCACCTGCCCTATCGCCATATCCCTTGATGCCCTTACTAGTCAGAAATCTAGCGGCTTCTGTTTTGAATATACCCAATGACTGAGCCTCCACAGCCCACTGCGGTAGAGAATTCCAAAGATTCACCAACCTCTGTGTGACGAAACGTCTTCTCATCTCAGTCCTGAATGGCCGACCCTTTATCCTGAGGCTGTGGCCCCCGGTTCTAGACTCCCCAGCCAAGGGAAACATTCTTCCAGCATCCACCCTATGAAGCCCTGTAATAATTGTGTATGCTTCAATGAGATCACCTCTCATTCTTCTGAATTCAAGAGAATACAGGCCGACTCTACTCAATCTCTTCTCATACAACGGTCCCGCCATCCCAGGAATCAATCTCGTGAACCTTCGCTGCACTCCCTCTATGGCAAGTATATCCTTCCCTATGTAAGGAGAGCACAATAGTACACAGTACTCCAGGTGTGGTCTCACCAAGGCCCTATATAATTGGAGTAAGGCTTCTTTACTCCTGTACTCAAATCCTCTTGTAATGAAGGCCAGCATAACATTTGCCTTCCTAATCCTAGCACAGACTGTCCCTTTAGTTCCTTCCTCCCCTCCACCCACTTTCCCAGCCTCTGCACCTGCTTAAAACCGGTTACTTTTACCAGTTCTGATGAAGGGTCACAGAACTGAAACGTTAACTCCGTTTCTCTCTACATTGATGCTGCCTGGCCTGCTGAGTATTTCCAGCATTTTCTGTTGTTATTTCAGATTTCGAGCATCCGCAGTATTTTGCTCTTGTACTGGGGAGAGATAACCAAACCGCCATCTTAGGAAGTTTAATCACTTTATACACTTTCTTATTTGAGCTCCGTTTGGAGTTAGAGTTTACTTTATTTTATTGTTGCATATTTAACGATAGCATTGAAGATGGAAAGAGAAACTTAGATCAACTTCTTCTGTCAAAGCTGCAATGAGACTAGAAAGAATTTAAAGATTTTTAATGAACTTTTCACAAAAAGTGAACGTTAAAAACACTTTTTTCACCCTAAGTTTCTGGTACGATTTTGGAAGAAACAACAAGGAAAAATAAATTTTGCCCTCATCTAAACAAGTTTCAAGCAGATCTTGAAGTCCAAACACTTTTAATGAGCCTCTGAATTGCTTAAAACATTTTAAAACTTAAATTTCTCAATATTTGATTTTGAACGATCGACTGAAGTGAGGAGCTGCACACAAAGATTCAATCATGCTGTTGAGGAGGGGGAGGGCAGAGGAGGATTTGGAGGAGCTACTTATTACTTTTTATTGACTTTTTAAAATATCATTAAAACGTTTAGGAAGAGAACCAAAAAAGAGGAAAACAAACCGTTTTATTTTACATAATTTGAAAACAGAAAATGCTGGAAATTCTCAGCAGGTCAGGCTGCATCTGTGGGGAGAGAGAGAGAAAAAAACATATCTAACGGTTCAGGTCTGTGACCTTTCGTCAGAACTGGAAAATGTTACAGTTGTAACAGATTTTAACCAGGTGCAGAGGCAGGGAAAGGCGGGAGGGGAGGAAGGAACATAGATACATAGATACATAGAAGATAGGAGCAGGAGTAGGCCATCCGGCCCTTCGAGCCTGCTCCGCCATTTAATGAGATCATGGCTGATCCTTCAATTCAGTATCCCGTCCCCGCCTTCTCTCCGTAACCCTTAACCCCTTTTGCCTGTAGAAATATATCTAATTCCCTCTTAAATATATTTAATGAGCTGGCGTACACTGCCCTCTGTGGCAATGAGTTCCATAGGTTCACCACCCTCTGAGTGAAGAAATTCCCCCTCATTTCTGTCCTAAATGGTTTAGCCCTTATCCTTAAATTATGTCCTCTAGTTCTGTTCTCACCCGCCAAGGGAAACATTCCTTCTGCATCTAGTCTGTCTAGACCTGGCAGAATGTTATACACATCTATGAGTTACCCTCTCAATCTTCTAAATTCCAGTGTGTACATCCCTAAACTACATACTCTCTCCTCATAGGTCAATCCCGCCATTCCTGGTATCAGCCTGGTGAATCGCCGCTGCGAGGGGGTCTCCATGGCAAGAAAATCTTTCCTCAGATGAGGCGACCAAAACTGTACACAGTACTCGAGGTGTGGTCTCACCAGTGCCCTGTACAGCTGCAGCAAGGTATCCCTGTTCCTGTATTCCAACCCTTTTGCTATGAAGGCCAGCATACCGTTTGCCTTCTTGACCGCCTGTTGCACCTGCATGCTCGCCTTCAGTGACTGGTGTACAAGAACACCCAGGTCTCTCTGTAATTCCCCCTCTCCCAATTTATTGCCATTTAAATAATAATTTGCCCTCCCGTTCCTGCACCCAAGGTGGATAACTTCGCACTTGTCTACATTATAGTGCATCTGCCATTTATCCGCCCAATCACCCAGTCTGTCCAAATCGCTCTGGAGCTTCCTGGTCTCCTCCTCTGAGCCCACCCCCCCTCCTAGTTTAGTATCGTCTGCAAATTTGGAAATGCTGCATCGGACTCCCTGATCCAGGTCATTAATGTAAATTGTGAACAGCTGGGGACCCAGGACAGATCACTGTGGTACCTCACTTGTTACTGCCTGTCATTCAGAAAATGAGCCGTTTATTCCAACTCTCTGTTTTCTATCTGACAGCCAGTTCTCTATCCACTTCAATACTTTCCCCTTTATCCCATGAGCTTCAATTTTCTATGTTAATCTTTTATGTGGGACCTTGTCGAAGGCCTTTTGGATGTCCAGGTACACCACATCTACTGGCTCTCCCCCATCTATTTTACCAGTTACTCCCTCAAAAAATTCCAATAGATTAGTCAAGCACGATTTACCCTTTGTAAATCCATGTTGACTCTGTCCTATCCTGTCCCAATTTGCTAAGTGCTCCGCTATTTTATCCTTAATGATGGACTCCAGCATTTTGCCCACAACTGATGTAAGGCTTACAGGTCTGTAATTACCTGCTTTTTCCCTACCCCCCTTTTTGAATAGTGGGGTAACGTTAGCTACCCTCCAATCCATGGGCACTGTTCCCGAGTCTAATGAATTCTGAAAAATCATACTTAGTGCATCCGCTATCTCTAGGGCCACCTCCTTCAGTACCCTAGGATGCATGTTATCAGGCCCTGGGGATTTGTCCGCCTTCAATCCCTTTAGCTTCCTTAACACCATATCCTTAGAGATATTGATTTGCGTCAGTTCCTCCTTTGCCAATGTCCCTATTTTTCCCGATATCCCAGGGAGGTTTTTTGCGTCTTCCTTCGTAAAGACTGACCCAAAGTATGCATTTAGTTGGTCTGCCATTTCCTTATTTCCCGTTATATATTCCCCCGTATCTGACTGCAATGGACCAACTTTGGTTTTCACCAGTCTTTTCCTCTTGATATACTTGTAAAAGCTTTTGGAGTTAGTTTTTATATTTTCCGCCAGCTTGCTTTCGTAAACTATTTTGCCCCTCTTGATTAAGCCCTTTGTCCTCCTTTGCTCTATCTTAAACTGTTCCCAATCTTCCGCTCTGGCGCTTTTTTTGGCTATTTTATACGCCCTATCTTTGGATTTTATGCTGTCTCTAATTTCCCCTGTTATCCACGGTTGAGTCACCTTTTTAGATTTCCTTTTATGCCAGTTTGCTATAAACAATTTTTGCAATTTTGTCATTCTATCTTTAAATGCTTGCCATTGTTTATCTACCTCCAGTCCTCTCAGGAACGTTGGCCAATCAGACCTACTCAGTTCCCGTCTAATGGCATCATAATTCCCCTTGTTTAAATTCAGGACCTTAGTCTCTGAGTCAATTTCTTCGCTCTCCATTTCGAGTGAGAAATCGATCATGTTATGATCGCTCTGATCCAAGGGTCCCCGTACAACAAGATTACTAATTAGTCCCTTCTCATTGCACAGTACCCAGTCCAATATAGCCTGTTCCCGAGTTGGTTCCTCGACATATTGATCCAGATAACCATCCCTTAAACACTCAAGGAATTCCTCCTCCTCATTATTTTTACTGATTAGGCTAGTCCAATCTATATGTAAGTTAAAGTCACCTATGATGACAGCTGTGCTCTTATTGCACGCTTCGCTAATTTCCCTCGTGATGCCCTCCCCAACCTCTATTTTACTATGTGGAGGCCTATATACCACTCCTATTAATGTTTTTCGCCCCTCGCTATTTCTTAGCTCCACCCATATAGATTCTGTATTAACTGAGTTAATATTCTTCCTTTCAATTGCATTTATCCCCTCTTTTACCAGCAATGCTACCCCTCCTCCCTTTCTTTTTTGTCGATCCTTCCTAAATACTGAATACCCCTGTATGTTAAGCTCCCAGCCCTGCTCACCCTGCAACCATGTTTCCGTAATCCCAATTAGATCATAATTGTTAACCTCTATTTCCACAGCTAATTCATCTACCTTGTTCCTGATGCTTCTCGCATTAAGGTATAAAACCCTCAGGCTTTTTTTATGCTCACATTTTTTATGAATTAGTTTGGCCCTTTGTTTTTTGTTCCTCACCCTTTTACCATTTATTTCTGTCTGCCTTTCACTTTCCTCTATTTCACTACAGAGGTTTCTAGCCCCCTGCCATACTAGTTTAAATGCTCCCGAACTGCTTTATCAAAAATTACCCCGAGAACATCAGTTCCATCTTTGCACAGGTGTAGACCGTCCCTTTTGTATAGGTCACACCTACCACAAAACTGGTTCCAATGCCTCAAAAATTTAAAACCCTCCCTCTTACACCACTGCTCAAGCCACTAACTATCCTGTTCTCTGTACTCTTACTAGCACGTGGCACTGGTAGTAATCCAGAGATTACTACCTTCGAGGTCCTACTTTTTAGCTTGGCTCCTAACTCCCTAAATTCTACTTGTAGGACCTCTTCCCTTTTTTTAGCTACGTCGTTGGTACCAACATGTATCACGACAACTGTCTGTTCCCCCTCCCCCTCCAGAATGTTCTGCACCCGCGCCGAGACATCCTTGACCCTTGCACCAGGGAGGCAACATACCATCCTGGAGTCTCGGTCGCGACCACAGAAACCCCTATCTATTCCCCTTACAATCGAATCCCCTATTACTATAGCCCTGCCACTCTTTTTCCCTCCCTTCTTTGCAACAGAGCCAGTCATGGTGCCATGAGCCTGGCTGCTGGTGCCTTCCCCCGATGAGTCACCCCCCCCCCGACAACAGCACCTAAGGCGGTGAACCTGTTGCTAAGGGAGACAACCCCAGGGGATTTCTGCACTACCTTCCTGCCCTTGCTCTGCCTTTTGGTCACCCATGTACTATCTACGCTGGCCTTAACCTGCGGTTTGACCAACTCACTAAATGTGCTATCCACAACCCTCTCAGAAACTTGGATGCTCCAAAGTGAGTCCATCCGCAGCTCAAGGGCCGTCATGCGGTCCCACATGAGCTGCAGCTGGACACACTTCCCGCACACATGGTTGTCAGGGACACAGGAAGCGTCCCTGATTTCCCACATGTTACAGGAGGAGCATGACACAGGTCCGAGCTCTACTGCCATGACTTAACCCTTATATTACTTTTTAATTTTCTAGTTTTAGTTTATTTATTGACTTTTGTTTTCCCGAAGCTTACTTAGACCAATGCATACTGTACCCCTCTTATTCCTTTTTAAACTAACCAAATCCTACTAGTTTTAGTTTTACTTTCTAGGAAGGTTTGAGGAAAGTACTTACCAGTTAGTCTTACCTCCCTGGTCTTTCGCTGACTTCCCGGTCTTGTGTCCCCTTGGTCCTACGCCGACTTCCCGCTCCTCCCGGTAACCGTCCTGCCCTGCTGAAAAGAAACTGAGACCAAAAAATTTGTGACCTCTGTTTTTAGACTGCTAAAAGACTAGTAGGTTAGAGGAGGAGGGCGGGTGGGGGTTCCTACTCTGTAGGAACTCGGGTTTAAGCCACCACCCTCCTTAAATGACGTTCACCTGGGTGCTTCCCACCTGGTCCTCTTCCGGTCTCGTCGCTCCCGAACACAGGGGATGGTCTGTGATATGGTGGAAGGCAGGAGTGGTTAAATCCGCCCTCTGCACCAGGTTAAAATCTGTTACATCTCTAACTTTTTCCATTTCGGACGAAAGGTCACAGACCTGAAACGTTAACTTTGTTTCTCTCTCGCTCTCCACAGATGCTGCCTGACCTGCTGAGTATTTCCAGCATTTTCTGTTTATATTTCAGATTCCAGCATCCGCTGTATTTTGCTATTGTGACCGATTTTATTGTGTCTGTCGTTCTAGTCTGAACAAGTCCCAGGAACAATGTAACTATAGATTTCTTCTTAAATGTGTAGTGGAGCGTTAATAGAAACAACAACTCTGTACTGATGTATGAAAAATGAAGGAAGCTACTTTAGAAGAAACCATTATTTGTTTATTGAGAAAGACACACAAAATACTTTGATTAAACTGATAATGTACAATTTCGATTGGTATAAATGTTCGAATTAGGAGATTGAAAATTGAGACCAAAATGAAGTTTATTTCCTGCTGTTTAATTGGGAAGTACCTAAAATAATTCAACACTTTTCGTGAAAAGAGCAGGGATTAATATTGTGGAGAATGTTTGAGAGAAAATATATTGGAAGCGAAATTTGTAAATTATAATCTTTACATCAACATATTAGTAAACATTTCCAAGTCAGTCTGATTGGTTCTCTTGTCCAGGAAGAATGATAAATATTTATTTGTGCTAAATCGTAGTTTTTCCTGCTTTTTGATTTAATTCAGTGACGGAAATTGTGTGTGTGTTTTTCTGCACTTGTGAATAAGTGCTGCATTTCTCACATGTTACATGGAGGGTGTTCTGGTTCAGTAAGACCACGGTTATTAATGGAAGTGATTGAAGTTGGAAATACGGATACCCGTTTTTGTTCAATTCTTTTTAATACTGTGAACTAAAGCACGACAGAACTTTATATTTGTTGGTTGTCTGGTTGCATTGTGATTAATATTCTGATTACATATCTGGACGTACAGCCCGTCAGCGCCATAGGAAAGCCGCTGTTCCTGCTGCTTGAGCTGCCATTGCTATAGTGACATGAGGGATTTGCTAATACGTTGAAACCTTAAAATTAATACAAATTGCACGAATAGATCTGCCTCATTCAGCTTACCTTGGGCTTTCGGATTATTTGTCGATGTGTAACTGAGTGACGTTTCTGAAGTGTTAATTTATTATTCTGCAGTTCTTTTATATCCTATTCATTTCTGACAAGGATTTATTTAAATAGAGTTTGTACATGACGAACTAAAAGCTTTTAATTAATTCTACCGTAATCAAACTTGCAGAATGGGCTGTAAATGACAAATGAATTACAATATGGGTACGTGTGAGGTGGTGCATTTTGTTGGCAGGAAAAAGGACCCCAGCTACTCCTTGGAACATAAGAGTCTAAATGGGGTAGAGGTGCAAAGGGATCTCGGGGTATAGATTCATGAATCATCAGAAGTAGCAACGCCGGTTAAAATGCCATAAAAGTGGAAATAAAGCATTGGTTCATTTCTAGAGGAATAGATTTCAAAAGAAGGGAAGTTATGTTAAACTTGCAGAATCTTGTCTGATTTTCTCATGATTTGAGACGGTGGGGTGACAATACCTCATTACTGGGTATATGATTTTAACTGGTTGTGGTGGTTGTTGTAAAAGTTGCTTTTCTAAAAGTTGTTCTAAAATTTGTTGTTGTAAAATTTGCCCCCGGACGAAAAGGTCGGTCAAAGGAGTTCATGGGCGCTCAGTGCAAAAAAAATTCGAGGAAACATTGGTGGGGAGGAGTCGAGGATATTAGGTGGGGAGGTGCTGAGGATTGTAGGTGGGGTGGGAATGTGCTGAGGATATTACGTGGGGTGGGGAGGAGCTGAGGATATTAGACGGGGTGGGGAGGAGCTGAGGATATTAGGTGGTGTGGAGAGGAGCTAAGGATATTAGGTGGGGTGGGGAGGAGCTGAGGATATTAGGTGGGCTGGGGAGGAGCTGAGGATATTAGGAGGGGCGGGGAGGAGCTGAGGATATTAGGTGGGGTGGGGAGGAGCTGAGGATATTAGGTGGGGTGGTGAGGAGCTGAGGATATTAGGTGGGGTGTGGAGGAGCTGAGGATATTAGGTGGGGTTGGGAGGAGCTGAGGATATTAGGTGGGGTGGGGTGGGGCTGAGGATATTAGGTTGGGTGGGGAGGAGCTGAGGATATTAGGTGGGGTAGGGAGGAGCTGAGGATATTAGGTGGGGTGGGGAGGAGCTGTGGATATTAGGCGGGGTGGGGAGGAGCTGAGGATATTAGGTGGTGTGAAGATGAGCTGAGGATATTAGGTGGGGTGGGCAGGAGCTGAGGATATTAGGTGAGGTGGTGAGGAGCTGAGGATATTAGGTGGGATGGGGAGGAGCTGAGGATATTAGGAGGGGCGGGGAGGAGCTGAGTATATTAGGTGGGGTGGGGAGGAGCTGAGGATATTAGGTGGGGTGGGGAGGAGCTGAGGATATTAGGAGGGGTGTGGAGGAGCTGAGGATATTCGGTTGGGTGGGGAGGAGCTGAGGATATTAGGTGGGTTCAGGTGGAGCTGAGGATATTAGCTAGGGTGGGGAGCAGCTGAGGATATTAGGTGGGGTGGGGAGGAGCTGAAGATATTAGGTGGGGTGGAGAGGAGCTGAGGACATTAGGTGAGGTGGGGAGGTGCTGCGGATATTAGGCGGGGTGGTGAGGAGCTGAGGATATTAGGTGGGGTGGGGAGGAGCTGAGGATATTAGGTGGGGTAGGGAGGAGCTGAGGATATTAGGTGGGGTGTGGAGGAGCTGAAGATATTAGGTGGGGTGGGGTGGAGCGGAGGATATTAGATGGGTTGGGGAGGAGCTGAGGATATTAGTTGGGGGTAGCTGAAGATATTAGGTTGGGTGGGGAGGAGCATGCGGAAATTAGGTGGGGTGAGCTGAAGATATTATGTGGGGTGTGGAGGAGCTGAGGATATTAGGAGGGGTGGGGAGGAGGTGAGGATATTAGGTGGGGTGGGGAGGAGCTGAGGATAGTAGGTGAGGTGGGGAGGAGCTGAGGATATTAGGAGGGGTGGGGAGGAGCTGAGGATATTAGGTGGGGTGGGGAGGAGCTGAGGCTATTCGGGGGGGTGGGGAGGAGCTGAGGATATTAGGTGGGGTGGGGAGGAGCTGAGGATATTAGGTGAGGTGGGGAGGAGCTGAATATATCAGGTGGGTTGGGGTGGAGCTGGGGATATTAGGTGGGGTGGGGAGGAGCTGAGGATATTAGGTGGGGTGGGGAGGAGCTGAATAAATTAGGTGTGGTGGGGAGGAGCTGAGGATATTAGGTGGGGTGGGGGGGAAGTGAGGATATTAAGTGGGGTGGGGAGGAGTTGAGGATATTAGGTGGGGTGGGGAGGAGCTGACGATTTTAGCTGGGGTGGGGAGGGGCTGAGGATATTAGGTGAGGTGGGGAGGAGCTGAGAATATTAGGTGGGGTGGGGATAAGCTGAGGATATTAGGTGAGGTTGCGAGGAGCTGACGATATTAGGTGTGGTGGGGGGGAGCTGAGGATATTAGGTGGGGTGGGGAGGAGCTGAGTATATTAGGTGGCTTGGGGGGGAGCTTACGATATTAGGTGGGGTGGGGAGCAGGAGAGGATATTAGGTGGGGAGGAGCTGAGGATATTAGGTGGGGTGGGGAGGAGCTGAGGATATTAGGTGGGGTGGGGAGGAGCTGAGGATATTAGCTGGGGTGGGGAGGGGCTGAGGATATTAGGTGAGGTGCGGAGGAGCTGAGAATACTATGTGGGGTGGGGAGGAGCTGAGGATATTAGGTGGGGTGTGGAGGAGCTGAGGATATTAGGTGGGGTGGGGAGGAGCTGAGGATATTAGGTGGGGTGGGGTGGTGCTGAGGATATTAGGTTGGGTGGGGAGGAGCTGAGGATATTAGGTGGTGTGAAGATGAGCTGAGGATATTAGGTGGGGTGGGCAGGAGCTGAGGATATTAGGTGAGGTGGTGAGGAGCTGAGGATATTAGGTGGGACGGGGAGGAGCTGAGGATATTAGGAGGGGCGGGGAGGAGCTGAGGATATTAGGTGGGGTGGGGAGGAGCTGAGGATATTAGGTGGGGTGGGGAGGAGCTGAGGATATTAGGAGGGGTTTGGAGGAGCTGAGGATATTCGGTTGGGTGGGGAGGAGCTGAGGATATTAGGTGGGTTCAGGTGGAGCTGAGGATATTAGCTAGGGTGGGGAGCAGCTGAGGATATTAGATGGGGTGGGGAGGAGCTGAAGATATTAGGTGGGGTGGAGAGGAGCTGAGGACATTAGGTGAGGTGGGGAGGTGCTGAGGATATTAGGTGGGGTGGTGAGGAGCTGAGGATATTAGGTGGGGTGGGGAGGAGCTGAGGATATTAGGTGGGGTAGGGAGGAGCTGAGGATATTAGGTGGGGTGTGGAGGAGCTGAAGATATTAGGTGGGGTGGGGTGGAGCGGAGGATATTAGATGGGTTGGGGAGGAGCTGAGGATATTAGTTCGGGGGTAGCTGAAGATATTAGGTTGGGTGGGGAGGAGCTGAGGATATTAGGTGGGGTGAGCTGAAGATATTATGTGGGGTGTGGAGGAGCTGAGGATATTAGGAGGGGTGGGGAGGAGCTGAGGATATTAGGTGGGGTGGGGAGGAGCTGAGGATATTAGGTGAGGTGGGGAGGAGCTGAGGATATTAGGAGGGGTGGGGAGGAGCTGAGGATATTAGGTGGGGTGGGGAGGAGCTGAGGCTATTCGGGGGGGTGGGGAGGAGCTGAGGATATTAGGTGGGGTGGGGAGGAGCTGAGGATATTAGGTGAGGTGGGGAGGAGCTGAATATATCAGGTGGGGTGGGGTGGAGCTGTGGATATTAGGTGGGGTGGGGAGGAGCTGAGGATATTAGGTGGGGTGGGGAGGAGCTGAATAAATTAGGTGTGGTGGGGAGGAGCTGAGGATATTAGGTGGGGTGGGGGGGAGCTGAGGATATTAAGTGGGGTGGGGAGGAGTTGAGGATATTAGGTGGGGTGGGGAGGAGCTGACGATTTTAGCTGGGGTGGGGAGGGGCTGAGGATATTAGGTGAGGTGTGGAGGAGCTGAGAATATTAGGTGGGGTGGGGATAAGCTGAGGATATTAGGTGAGGTTGCGAGGAGCTGAGGATATTAGGTGTGGTGGGGGGGAGCTGAGTATATTAGGTGGGTTGGGGGGGAGCTTACGATATTAGGTGGGGTGGGGAGCAGGAGAGGATATTTGGTGGGGAGGAGCTGAGGATATTAGGTGGGGTGGGGAGGAGCTGAGGATATTAGCTGGGGTGGGGAGGAGCTGAGGATATTAGGTGAGGTTGCGAGGAGCTGAGGATATTAGGTTTGTTCAGGAGGAGCTGAGGATATTTGGGTGGGTGGGGAGGAGCTGAGAGAAGTAGGTGGGGGGGGAACTGAGGATATTAGGTGTAGTGGGGGGAGCTGAGTAGATTAGGTGGGGTGGGGAGGAGCTGAGTATATTAGGTGGGTTGCGGGGGAGCTTACGATATTAGGTGCGGTGCGGAGCAGGTGAGGATATTAGGTGGGGAGGAGCTGAGGATATTAGGTGGGGTGGGGAGAAGCTGAA